>JAUCMS010000127.1:24452775-24464686 GCA_032357445.1 Enteromius radiatus
TAAATGCATATATTATGTAAAGAAAAACTTTTATTTTGGTTGCGATTAATCGCGATTAATCATTGCCCAGCACTAATGTATATATATATATATATATATATATATATATATAAAATTAAAAGTTTAACTGATTAAGAAGTATTTCCTGTCAGGATTCTGCTGCATACACATTTTTAAGAAACTTTGCAGCTTCCCAGAGGACAGGAGCTCTGCTGAAAAAAGATTTGTGATCTCTGACCTGCGCAAAGACATTTGACAATTCTCTTAACTGAATTGAAATAAATAAATTAATTAATTCACAAACTTAAAAGCTGCATGTTTCGATGGGGGTTGTGGGGTCGGTAATTTGTCATGCTTTGCATGTGTCTACAGATGCACTTTAAATCAGACTAATGACTTGCTCATTGATTGAATTGGTAGTTAAACATTCAGAACAGTTTTGTTGCAATTGCTGGTGTTTTAATTAAAAAGGAGTAGTTTTGTGTGTATATTGTTAGCACCAATTGAAACAAATCATCAGATTCATTTCATACCTTGAGATTCCCATCCCTACTCTGCATGTCGCTACTAACAGACCGTTACAGATTCAGCATCTTGTAAAACTTGTCTTGTTTATGGTTGTGTTTGTATGTGACCTGCAGAATGTTTTAGTGTCTTCCATTATTGTGCCGGGTGAAATATTTTGTCTGTGTTTGTCTCTCTGCGTTTCTCTGTTTCTCTCTCCAGTATAAATGTGCCTGCATCCTGTGTTTCCATCCCGACGCTATCCGGGTTTCACTGTTTTATCTACTTACCCATTACTCTATTTTATCCGTCGTAAAAACATTCACTTCTTAGTGCATACCATAACTGATCATAAACATGAAGAAACAGCACGCACTTGCAAAATGAATGTTCGCAGATACGCAGCCTACATTTGCGTGAAAGTGTGCATGCATGTCTGTTGTGTGTGGTGTGTTTGTGTTTGAGACTGAATGCTTTCTTTTTTTGGGAAATGCTAATAGAGGTATTTATTTTTCTTTTTAATAATGGCCAGTGATTTATACTATAAGTGCTGTTTTAATTTTAGTATGTTTTAATTTTTAGTATATTTCAGAATGGTTTTGATGATGAAAAATGTGTCCGTTTAATTTTAGTTTCGGTTTCAAACCAGAATAGTCATTAAGTGATGCATTTAAAAATAATTTTAGACATTTGTTGGCTTAAATGCCATATGAGATATTAATATTTATGTATTACTGTTACCAACTTTTGAGGCATTTTCAAGGTTTTACAAAATTTCATATATATTTCTGTAAATATAGAAGATGAAATGTTTAAGAAATATGTTAAATGTGTGATTTTGTCTATATTTTGATAGTAGTCTTTTTATAGCTATTGACATGCAGCATCACATAAAATCAAATTCTTGAGCCAAGACCACCATAAAACCACAGTATTCACAAGAGTACTGTATGTATTACAGGGGGTTCATTTATTTTGCAAATGAAAGTGATGAGTTATCACTGAAATGTGATTTGTCATCTCATGTAAGTTAATGTACCTGTAGGAATGGGTTTCTAGTGGCAGGCTGGGTGATAGATATGCCTCAGAGAAAAATGAAGACCTCTTGCTTCTCTGGCACAGTTTGCATGCCGCCGCCATCAACCCCAAATGTGTTTGAGTGAAATATAACAAGCCTATTTCCTTCCCTGTTTTTGCTGCAACAGATGATGGTCAATAGGACAACTGAGGTAGAGATATTTATCTAGTTCCTCATTTTTTTTTGGCAAACAAATCTATTGATTTATTGCATTCATTTTTGGTCCTCTTTTTGGCATGTAGAAATTAGCTTTTCTGTTTGTTAACTCGACATTTTTAGTTCTTTTGAACCATTGCATGGCAAGTTAGTCTCATTCACAGCATCATCCAAACCCCTTTGCATACGTCACGTCAGAAATTTCAATTTTATTTGTAAAATGTATTGAATGAGAATGTTATATTCAGTGCCATCATTGCTGCTGATGTTTAATTTGAGCTATTATAATCAGAGACAGGCTGAAAAGTCAATAATGCAGACAGTGCCTATCCTCTTAATACATCTATAATCCTCCTCATCATAAAATGAATATTTTAGCTTTTACTTACAATCAGTATTAAGCTGCAAGGGCACTTTAATATAACAACTATTAATGTAAAACTACTGCTTGCTCAGTTGAGTTTGAATTTTATATATATATTAAATTATTATTATTGTCCATTGTTGTAATGTTTTATTATCAATTTAGCAGTCTTTTTAAATTAGTTTCTGATAAATTAATACAAATATTTAGTGCACAACCCTGTCTTATATTGGCTTTGCTTGCTGCCTTTACCATATACAGAAGCCTAGGGAAGCCAGTCACATGGCTTTAATGAAATTGACATTTATTTCATTGCTCTTACCTAAAGGTCAAATAGACCCCAGCGGCATGAATTTGCCTTTTTACAACAGATGCTTGACTTCCAGCACGTATTAGTGTGATTGCATTAAGCTTTTTAACAATATAATATATAGGCTGTGCTAAGAGGGATTAATCATTCTTTTTCAACATCCATACATCCACCAGAAATAATGTCTGAATGTTTGCAGGTGGCGTATACAATTTTAAACTGTTGTTGTGTTAGCGTTATCAGTTATGATGTTTTAATATGATGGAATGATTATTATGTGATATACATGATGGATGTATGAATGCAAACAGAACAATGCAATATCATACAAAAGTATAGAGTGAAGGTTTTGTACATAGTTAGAGGTACATATATGTACTTCAAAATGATCAGATTTCTTTCATCTTTGCAGGTTTATTAGGTTTTAGTTAGGGCGGTCAAATGATTAATCAAGATTAATCGCATCCTTGATACAGTATATGTGTGTGTGCTGTATATAGAAATCTATATGTAAATGCTCTTACCATATTAATAAATACACATTCATACAGTATATGTTTTAATAATAATTATGTACATCTATATAATTCTATTATATAAAAAAATGTAATATATAAATATTACGGTTCTTTGTGTGTGTGTGTGTGTGTGTGTGTGTTTATAAATACATAATAAATATATACAGTATACACACACATTATGTAAACAAAAACTTTTATTTTGGACGCGATTAATTATGATTAATTGTTTGACAGCACTAGTTTTAATGTAATTATCCACTGCACAGCATGCTGCATCGCATATTTGATTTTGCACCAGCTTTGAACGTGTTTCACACAGTCAATATATTCTTCACACTTTTGTAAATGATGTTTTCACATTAAATCGGACCGTGACTTTCAGAATGGGAAGGTAAGGCAAGAATTTCACATATTTAAACTCCTCTACAATCTTTACCTTCTTATAGTCAAGACATGATTTTATAACTGATATTATCTGCATATTGCACTTTTGTCTTTTGATACTTTTATGTTTTCTTTGGTGTTATTCTTTGATTATGTTCCCCTTGTTTCCATTATATATTAAAACTGTATGTCATCTGAAATGTTGTGTCTTTTCTTGTTATTTTAAGTTTGTTTATTTGTAAATTCTTCTTTTTTTTGTTTGCATGCCTGTGTCTAGGAGACTGACCTCTCTTAAAGTTTATATATGTATGTTTATGTATGTGTTAGTTGTCAAAATTAAAGTTTAAGGTTTCTTTTCAGCCTTCTTCACATGGGACCAAATGTGCCTTTGAGGCAACAATGAGCTCAACCAGTTTTCATAATTGTCCATTTTATACTTTTACTACACGTGATTATTGCATGCTAATGTAGTCTGTTAAAATTAGATCAAGTCAGGGTTACAGTTTTTAGCTGGGGTTAAAGATGCCACTAATTGCAGATCTGAAACCAGCTTTTTAATTGTGAGTTAACATCTGTTTTCAGATCTGTGTTTATTGACAGCTTGGCTCTAAAGCGTTGAATGAATGTTGGCTTATAACTCATGTTTTTTATGTTATTTTATTCTTGTGTCCCGTCCCCTCTTTTTGTAGAGTGGATTCACACCCCTGCATATTGCTGCTCACTATGGGAATGTAAATGTTGCAACACTGCTCCTCAATCGAGGAGCTGCTGTGGACTTCACTGCAAGGGTGAGTGTTTACAGTTTTTACACGCATGTACATAAGTTTGACTTCCTTAAAGGGTTAGTTCAACCAAAAATGAATAGTAGCTTGTGTTTTACTCGCCTTCGAAGCATCCTAGGTGTATGTGACTTAGTCTAATAGATGGAGTTATATTAAAAACTGTCCAGGCCCCTCCAAGCTTTTCCATGGGACTAATAAAATCTCTCACACAGCTCCAGGGGGGTGAATAAAGGCATTCTGTAGTGAATCAATGCAGTTTTTAAAGATAAATATCCATATTTCAAATGTAATAAAAAATGACTGTATAGCACGTGAAAGCAGTCCTGGCGGATGGCTTAAGACAGAGGCGTTGCTTTATTAGTCATGAACGTGGATAGAGAACAAAACAAAACGGCGGTCAAGAATAAAAAGCACAAACTGAGGATTTCGGTGGATTTTGATATTAGCCAAGAGGAGACAGGTTTTCCTTTGCTAAAGTAAGAAACGTTTCCCAAAGGCACACTCTTGACACATGTTTTACGTCATCCAGATGAACGTCGTCTGCTTACCACAGTCAGCAGAAGTGAGAAAAAAGTGTTTATTGCATTTCAAATAAGGGTATTTATCATGCATGCTTTCGCTACAGGAGGTCTTTATTCAACCCGGAGCAGTGTGAGGGACATTTTATTATGGATACGCACACTTTATTTCATATCTTCAGTTGCATTGGTGGGGCCAGGACAATTTTTAATATAACTCTAATTGGATTCTTCTGAAAGAAAAAGGTCACATATACCTAGAATGCTTCGAAGGTGAGTAAAACACAGGCTAATTTTCATTTTGGGTGAACTAACCCTTTAAACACTTGTAATTTACTATTAAAGCTAATTTATAATACCACAATAAGGTACAATACACAAACTCAGAATTTTAATTAACTTGACATTCAAAAAGGGCTAAATGGTCATTGAAAATTATTTTGAGAGTTGAGACCAAAGTTACAAATTTATTACTATTAATATTTTTTCTTTTTTGGGGGGCATGATGTGCAATCAAAGCTGTAAACATTGAAGACAAAGCTCATGATTCTACATTAGATAACAATAAATCCATAAAATATAAAAAAAAATACAACTCAACTCTTTCAATTTCTCAATTTCTAAGACAGCGTGTATATATTATTATTATTTTTTTTTTTTTACAGAATGGGATCACGCCACTACACGTTGCTTCTAAGAGAGGAAACACTAATATGGTTCATCTACTGTTGGACAGAGGGGCTCAGATTGATGCCAAAACAAGGGTTAGTAAATATGTGTTTTGTACATAATGTATACACATAGCTGAGATGAGTCTTATTTTTATGAGTCTGATATTAGCCAGATGTCAGTTAGTAATAGAAAAAAGGTATTCTATGCTTTGAATTTATGTTTAATAAAAGGTGCTATGAAAAGTGTATATCAGGCTACTTTATAAGCAGCCAAACACACACACACGAGTAATAAGATAATAAGAAACTTTCTCTCTACTTTGGCTGCTCCTGTCTGCACCACGCAGAATTAGCAACACATTGTCTTGGCACATTTTACATAGGATGACTAATATACAGTAAATAACTAATATAAAATAAATTATTAAAATAACTGTTCTCTTGGGCCAAATTCAGGGAGTGGATGACCAGTTTATAACAAGGCTAACGTTGACAAGCATACATTTACAATCTTAATCTATAAGCACAGCTAGCTAGTTCCCCTGACCAACGTATATAGCTTTGACTTGTGCAGAAAACCTGAGCACCCCAAGGACAACCATGCAAACACAAGAAAACTTCCAAAATCAACACAGAAAGGCCTACTGGAACCTTCATTAATTGAAAGTCTCAATCAAAGTATGCAGTCAGATGATTTAATAATCAGTCTTAAAGCCTGTGTTACATGCATTGTTATAATCACATTTTAATTACATCATCCAGTTAATCTTTATAGGGTTTAATCTACCAAAATGTTACAAATATAATGTGTATTTATATATTCAAATACACATACATTTGTTTTTGCCTGAATTGTAAATTAAATATTTGGGGAAACCAGAATTGCTATATGCAGTCACCAGTGATGATGAGTCACTGTAGCTGTGTGTGTGTGTGTGTGTGTGTGTCATCCTACACACACACACAGACACACACTCCCCTTTCACGCTCTGTTGTTACTGACTTCAGCAGTTCTTTTTATGCGCAATAAGCAATGATGGAATACGTTGATTATAAAAGACACAGGAGAGAGACTAAGGTTGAGAGTGTAGGAGTTAAGGAGAATGTATATGACGTCACATTTGAGAGGTTTTTTTTCAAGTTCCAGAGTGCTTTGTCATGAAATTACTGAGGAGAACATAAGGTGAGAATGTCTGTGTTGCAGGATGGCCTCACGCCTTTACATTGCGCAGCAAGAAGTGGGCATGACACAGCAGTGGAGCTCTTATTGGAGAGAGGAGCCCCTATGCTGGCCAGAACCAAGGTAGTTATTGAAATTAAGACTTTTAGAATATAACATGCTATTGTTTTTGTGTAATAATTAATATAAATTCTTCATGTTAACTGCAATGTGTTGTTAAAGTACATTTTATCTAATGATATGGTGTTTATGATAACATAACTCTGCAAATCATAGTAAACATGGAATACAATGTGATTTCAATGCTACTTTGAGTAACTCAGTAAAGTAATCCATCACCTACCTCTCCTAAAAGTTCAAATTTACATTACAAAATGTATATTACCAAACACATCGTGACGAATATGTGATGTGTCAAAGTTTTGTCTTACTATTTTTTATTTTTTTTTATTTACTCTTGCTATGTCTAGAACGGTTTATCTCCACTCCACATGGCAGCGCAGGGTGACCATGTGGAGTGTGTCAAACACCTGCTGCAGCACAAGGCACCTGTTGATGATGTCACACTTGACTACCTGACAGCCCTCCATGTTGCCGCCCACTGTGGTCACTACAGAGTTACCAAACTTCTATTAGACAAGAGAGCCAACCCGAATGCTCGGGCACTGGTACATGCATTCGTCCTTTTGCGTGTCTTGTTTCCTTTGTAAAGCTTTTAATAATCTTACACTTTGGTACTTGTTTGCTTCTTTTTAGAATGGTTTCACTCCTCTACACATTGCCTGTAAGAAAAACAGAGTCAAAGTAATGGAACTCTTGATCAAGTATGGAGCATTCATTCAAGCTATCACTGAGGTATGAGCACAGACACTAACACTCCCATAAGAACAACATTGAGGTCTCATTTGAGTATACGCACTATAATAATATGTATTTACTAAGTTTCAGTGATGTATAAAGTTTAGTGATTTGCCAGAATCTTCATTAAGCCTGCTGCATAGAACCTGTGCATAGTTTCTCAGAAAGCTCTGTAGGTCCCTTTTATTGGTTCAGTATAATGGCATTTCTGAATTTGTGCACTGTGAAGACTTTTGAGTTAAAGTGTTTCAGTCTCACTTAATTTTTTAAGGAAGGATGGAAGATCAGAATCACTCTGTTTCTGATGTGACCTTCTTTTTCCTTTAAAGAACTTACTAAGATGGATTCTTGTGTTTTGGACAGGCTAAAGTGGCTAGATACTGAGCAGCAGGAAGAGCAGTCCAATCTGGATGAGTGCTTTCTGCCTGGATGTAATTTGCGTCCACTTTCTAGTTTTCCATAATAAGTAATTCAGATCTTCAAAGCTGGTTACTTCTGACTTTACCACCATCATGGGTTTAGTGGAGCAAGAGTATGACATTTCAAAGGTCGAATAGATGCTGTGGCATATATATCATTTGGTTTCTCTCAATAGCAGGTTTGTTTTTGACAAAGAGGCATCTGTGGCTCAATTTCACAGAGATAAGAAAGTAGAAGACCTTTTCGCTCAGTGCCCCTGTGTCTCTGTCGGTGCTTTTTTTTGCAATGTGGTCACTGCTGTCACCAAGAAATTCCACATGGCACAGTAGCACTCAGCTGCGTTCAAGCAGTTCATTCTTTTACACACTTGAGAGCACTTGTAATGCCTGCAAGTTGTTCTTGCAGTTTTCTCTAGTGTCAAAAAGAGGAGCAGAAGATATTAGCTGTCCTCTCCAGCAACCATGCATTGGCCTGGCTGATAAGTCTTTCCTGTCTTTGATTCACGAAAATCATCCCTGACCTGTTGGTAATGAAAAGCAGTACAGCCCCATAATAATAATCCCTGAGGAGTTATGCCTCTAACATATGTCTGAAATCTTATATTTCCATCAAGCGGAGCCATTATCATTCATGCTGGTCTCAAGGTCCAGTCCAAAGATTTTTAGACCCCTCATGACACAGTTGGAGACGTTGCATGCTCTCTCCCTCAGGCACATTCTCAGGTGATCAAATCACTTCATTTAGGCTCAGACAGACACTTGGCCATTTAGAGCCCGTGTCACAGGCTTCAGCAAAAGAGCACCTGACACCTCTCTCTGTCCTTATGCCAGGATGGAGTCATCTGCCAAATGTGTCCGATGGGTTTTTTAGAACTATATGCCATCCTGCATGTTCAAATAGGAAATTTATTTAGGACTTTGGACAAATTTAATTACTGTTTTAAGACCAAATGTTTGTATAGCTACTTTTTCAGCTTCTCATTCCTACTCAAGGAACAAGGGTTATATGCATAACTGAAAGTTTATACATTTTTTGTTTCAGCTTTGCTCAACATTTTTTACCACCTGTATACACTTAATATATACTTAATATTCATATGTGCATGTTGTGTATTTGGTAGTAATGGTTAGTAGATGATGTGTGTTGATAATTTATTTGATTTAAATAATTAGACTGATGTTGTTGTCATCTCTCCATCTCTGTCTCTCTCTGTAGTCTGGTCTCACACCAATCCATGTGGCAGCCTTCATGGGTCACCTCAACATTGTTCTTTTACTACTACAGAATGGAGCCTCCCCTGATGTTAGCAATATAGTGAGTGAACAGTGAGCTGTCTGTCTTCCATCATGGAACCTTAAAAGTGGTCAAACTGTTCTACAGGCACAGCATGACTTACGCATTGCATTAAATAAAACTGCATGAATATATATTTTACTCATATTCATTAGTACACTGAATGCAGTTTAATTTTAGTGCAAATGCCTTTTTTTAAGTATATTTTTAATGCTGGCTTAAAGCCAGGATAATAAAGATGTCTGTGCCTACTTTTCAAAACAGGCTTTGCGTTTTAAGTCAATTATTTAAACAATGGAGGTTAAGCTAAATAAAAAGATTAGAAATCTCTGCTCTAGAGCATTAAATACCGCCTCTGTATTCTGTCTTAGCGTGGAGAGACTGCTTTGCACATGGCTGCCCGTGCTGGACAGATGGAAGTTGTTCGCTGTCTTCTGAGAAATGGAGCCATGGTGGATGCAAGAGCAAGGGTAAAACAAAAACTTGTGCAATTATCTGGTCTTATTTGAGGGGACATAGGTATTCCAGTTGTATTACTCTATTAAAAATAGGGGGTGACTACTATAAGCGTGTTAAGGGTCTGTGAGAGCAGGGTATTTAGTCCATATATAATACAATTTAATGACAAATGAGACATACATCAAACTGCTGAAATTAAACTTAAAACAAAGTGTTTATTCCAAATATCTTTATGCACCTATGTACCAATATCACACTTCTCACTCATCAGGAGGATCAGACTCCGCTTCACATTGCATCTCGTCTGGGTAAGACAGAGATTGTCCAGCTTCTGTTACAACACATGGCTCATCCAGATGCTGCAACCTGTAATGGTTACACCCCCCTTCATATTGCTGCACGCGAGGGACATCTGGACGTTACTTCAGTGCTGCTGGAGGCTGGTGCTTCTCACTCTTTAGCTACCAAGGTCAGCAATAGCCATATTTTACTTCCCTGTTAATAAAAACCTTACTTGCAAGCAGCGATTCCGGGGCCAAGCCCGCAAATGGGCTGTAGAGCAGTGCAGAGCCGGAAGAAAAAATTGTTTTTGATTTATTTCAATATGGCGGACATGCACATTCTTGGAAACTGACAAATGAGACATCGACAGAATCATCATAACCCAGGGAATAAAATTACATGAAACAAAAAAAATCATAAAATGCATGTAACACCAAGTGGTACTGTTTTGAAACTTCTCGGGTTCTTCCGGGACATGATCTTGATGATACCAACCGATTTATGTACCGATATGTCAAATGGTTCAAAATGTATTGCAATTTATGACAAATTTCAAAATGGTGGGCACTTGGTCCCACCCATCCTGACATAATTTACATCCACTCATTCAACATTAACCAAGGAATCCATAGACGTCAAGATCATAGTTTTCTGATCAATTGCTCAGAAGTTATTAGCCAAAATGTGCATTTACTGTATCCCAAGACCCGTAGGTGGCGCCCTTGCCAACTTTGGCATGGACCCTCAGTTCAAGCTGTAGATGAAGTGTACCAAGTTTAGTTTTGATTGACCAATGTTTGGCAGAGATACAGCCTCTGAAAGAGTTTTGCTTCGACCTCGTTAACTTTACAGCATCATAACTTTTTTGACTCAACTTTTTGGCTCAGTCCAAAATTTATGTCTGCCAAGTTGGACCAAATTTGAAGGAGGAGGATCAAAAGAACTGAATACTGTACTTTTCAAAATGGCCGCTACTGTAATGGGTGGAGTCTTAATGTAAGCTATTGAATGTGATCAGCATGAATGGGCGGTCCAATCACTTTTATTTATATAGCGCTTTTAACAATACAGATTGTAGCAAAGCACTGAACATTACCTAAGAGGAGTATAGAGTGATAGTAATGTATGATGAGATTAAACCATTTATTTATTCAAGCACATAGAGGGCTGTGCGGCCCTCCAAAAAAATGCCACCACACACAATTACTGAGCCATTGCCATTACTGAGCCTGCATTCAGCATTACTGAGTATGGAAGCTGATAGAAAAATATTTTGTAATAATTCATAATTTTTTATTTATTTAGTTTATTTTGTTTGACAAGGATCTGCTGCTTTATCTGTATTTTGCATTTGAATATTTACAGAAAGGATTCACACCTTTACATGTGGCATCCAAATATGGTAGCCTGGATGTGGCAAAACTGCTTCTACAGCGGCGGGCATCCCCTGACTTTGCTGGGAAGGTATGAACAAACAAACTGAACAGATGATATGTTTTTAAAACACTTGTAAATTTTAAGATTAAGACAAAATTATTAAGTGCATTTGCAGTTTTATTTTTATTATTTACAGACTGGTTGGTTTTAGCCTAATTCATAGAATTTTTGGAATGTTGTTTAAAAGAAATACTTTGAGGCTATGTTGACTGCAAGAGTACTGGTAAGCATTGTTTTACTTACTGATAACATTTTGTTAAGAAAAAGAAACAACATTGTTTTCTTCCTTTTTTCTTTAATAAGGAACCAGGTTTTGAATGCCCTCGTGCTTGCACTCTAATATAGACGATAACCTTACCTACAAACTAACCACGCTATAACAATCCCTGTTAACACTGCTTTTTCATCAAATTCCATGTATCATCAGGTTTGATTTAATGCTTTTTTGCGATGCTAACAGTTCTCCCTTAATCATGTTGCACTGACCATCATCCCAGCAGAATGGTCTTACTCCTCTACATGTTGCTGCTCACTATGATAACCAGAAGGTGGCGCTCCTGCTTTTGGACAAAGGAGCTTCTCCCCATGCCACAGCCAAGGTGAGATGATGTCATCTTAAAAAAAAAATATATATATATATATTAGTGCTGTCAAACGATTAATCGCGATTAATCGCATCCAAAATAAAAGTTTT
>JAUCMS010000127.1:24464786-24478024 GCA_032357445.1 Enteromius radiatus
AAAAACTTTTATTTTGGATGCGATTAATCGCGATTAATCGTTTGACAGCTCTAATATATATATATATATATATATAAACCCTTTGTAGCTTCACCAACTGTAACTGTCCTCTGTGTCTTTTCTCCGTTCATGTAGAATGGATACACTCCCCTTCATATAGCAGCAAAAAAGAATCAAATGGAAATAGCCACCACCCTCCTGCAGTACGGAGCCGAGACCAACATCCAGACCAAACAGGGTGTGATGCCACTCCATCTGGCTTCTCAGGAGGGACACAGTGAGATGGCAGCTCTGCTTCTGCAAAGAGGAGCTAATGTCAATGTAACCACTAAGGTGAATGGTTATGAAAATATCTTTACAAATATCAAATAAATGTAAACACTGTATTAAAAAAAAGACATTTGAGGGAGAGTTTGCAAAATTGCATTAGGCGTTTCAAAAACATTGAATGATCATTTGATATGTTGTCCATCACTTTGACATATAATAAGATTAGCTATCTGGTGTTTCCATACTTTTAAACATTATCGCAATAAAGTAAATGACATTTGAAATAAAACAAAATATGAAAAAATCCAGTGGAACAATCTACTTTACAGAAAAAACACTAAAAGAAATAACAATGTGACAAAGCAGTGCAATTCTGTGTTTTATATACTATGTGGTCACGTAAAACAGGTTACAAGAGCTAATCCTCCATTTAGTCTGATCTATAGATGGACGTGTATTGTGCATGATTTTTTGTTCATTTATAAGCCTTATATTTACTTAAGTATAGTCAAGGCCCAGACTATTATTAAGCTTTTTGTTTCAGTTTTTATTTCTGTGATGATGAACTCCAGATCTGTTGTATAAAGGTCTCTGGTTTAATTGATTAGTTTATTCATTCATTAGTTTTAATGTTTTTTTTTCAGAGTGGACTTACATCCCTTCATCTTGCTTCCCAAGAAGACAAAGTAGGTGTTGGAGAGATTTTAGTTAAGCACGGTGCCAACATTGACCAACAAACCAAAGTAAGAGATCATTATTATATCCTAAATTACGATAATTTCCCCAATAACTATCACTTAGGCTGACAATATGATCTCTGTTTCAGTTGGGATACACACCTCTTATCGTTGCCTGTCACTATGGAAATGCAAAGATGGTTAATTTTCTGTTGAAGAGTGGGGCAAGTGTCAATGCTAAGACAAAGGTATTTTATAATCTATGATTATTTTTTTATATTAATATAAAGACCATTTTATATTTAAATAAATAACCACAGTATACACTGATTTTCACATAACAAAATAGTGTAATTTACATTAGTTAAACAAAAGATTGCGATGTTTTATAGACATATTGTGAAATATAACGTTTGTGTTCTTGTCAGAATGGTTACACACCTCTACACCAGGCTGCACAACAAGGGAACACACACATTATTAATGTCTTACTCCAGCATGGAGCCAAACCCAATGCCATCACTGTGGTGAGTACATATAAACACAGTCACACACAAACAAACAAACAAACAAACTCACAATCAGCATAAAATGGACCCTATAGACTTTTTAAATGCTTTTTCCCATGAAAAAAGGTAACAGTCACACTTTATTTTACACTAGGTGTACTTGCATGTACTTATAATGTACCTACAGTGTACTTACCCAAGAAAGTAGCATAATATAATGTAACTACATGGGCTATGGTTAGATATAAGGGTGTGTTCAGGGTTAGCACCTAGGTCTTACCTAGTTATTGTAATTACCACAATAAGTAAATACATAGTATTTACATTAGGGATCGGACTGTGAAATGAAGTGCTGCCAAAGTTGACACTTTATTGCATGGTGTCTGTTACACACGTAACATGTACTAACTATTATATTAACAATTAAATATACACAATTACATGAACATAAGTATAAACCAAAACCTTAACCATATTGCAACTAAATGTAGTTAATTAATATTACTCAACAAGGACACCTTAAAATAAAGTGTTTCCGGGAAAAACAAACAAACAAAAGAGAATCTATTTATATTGATGTTGTTATGATTTTATGTCCTCTACTGTAGAACGGAAACACCGCTCTTGCCATTGCACGTCGCCTTGGTTACATTTCTGTGGTTGACACTCTGAGAGTAGTCACAGAGGAAATTATCACTACAACAACGGTAAGTTTACCCTAGAATTTCATTTTTAAGAAGTTTATAAAAATATATGCATTGTGGATTTTAACTAGATTAAAAACAACAACAAAACACATGTGCTTCTATGTAGACGGTGACAGAGAAACACAAGCTAAATGTGCCAGAGACCATGACAGAAGTCCTTGATGTGTCTGACGAAGAGGGTGAGTGATTTTATTGCTTTATTATTTCATAATAGTCCATCAGTCACTCAAACCAGGAATATAATGTTGACAAATCTAAAAATCTCACTTGTAATATGTTGACAGATTTTCTGTTTTGTATATTTGGTTTCTGATGTTATTTACATGAAATGTCCTGCAGTTTCAAGACAGGTAGATGATGGGGCTATGTCTGATGATTCTATTGATTTTGAAGGTATACAGAGATATGGCATGGATTGGTGTGCTTTAATAACTCAACCTTTCTAAATGATCTTGCAGGTTTTAATGGTATTAATAATAGTTGTACTATATACAGTATGCAATAAGTTTGCGTGGCATAATGGAATTGGCTACATTGCAATCTATGTTACTAAATGCCTGACATTAACCTTTGTAGCTCTTAATGATTTTTCATGATTGGAATTGTATGTATTATTTTATTTTTGCTGTCACTTATTGGAATTGTAGTGCAGCCAAGTTAATAAGCAGTCTACTAAACACTGTTGATGAAAATAACAGCACAAAATGTGGTATATAAAAATGTGGATTTTTTATTTTATTTTATTACAGTACACTTGTAAATATCACATTTTAGTTTGTCACATCCTGGCAAAACCAACCAATATCAAATTACAAAAAAACACTATCAATATCTCAGTAATAGCTACGATTGCTAAGCAGAAGCAAGTGTCACTAATCAGTTACTTATTTTAGTATCATACTAGTGTAGTTTTTATTCATCTGTACTATCTGAAAGGTCTGTCTATATAAAACTCAGACAGTTTACTTTTCCTTTTTCAAAAAATTGATAATTATTTATTATTTGTTTGCATACTATTTGTGTGTGTGTGTGTGTGTGTTTTTATTGCTCCACCCTCTAGGCAGCCAATATACAACTGAAAGCCAAACTCCAGTGTTGGTCTACAGTATGTCCACTCATTGGCTTAAAGCACAGGCTAGAGACACTACCCCTGCTGGCCATACTGTGGCAGAGCTGCTTCATTTGGCCTACCCTTGACTTTATTGCTCTAGGACTGCTTAAGTGTAGATTGCTGTCATATCAAATCATAGAGGCTTGCTGATATATGCAATCTCTAACAAATATAAATGAAAATAATCTGTGCGCGTTTGTGTATGTTTTTGTGTGTGTATATAATGCTTCCAGGTTTTTTTTTTCTTTAAGGTCTCTTACATTTTAAACAAGTGATTCTTTTATTATATGAAAAAATACTTTTACTGTGTTTGTAGAAATGTGGGATCACAGTAATAGCTTCATTTGTCTGTTTACAGGTGATGACACCATGACAGGTGATGGTGGAGAATATTTGAGAGCAGAGGACTTGAGAGAGTTAGGAGATGATTCTCTACCTGGGCAGTACCTAGATGGCATGAACTATTTGCGCTTCAGTTTAGAAGGAGGCCAATCAGACAGGTACGATAGTTTTAATACTCCACACCAAAATGAAAAAAAAAGTATCTCTTTCCACCATTTTGTTCTAAACCCGTAAAAGCTTTATTCTACTTCAGAATACAATTTAAGATGACTGAAAAGTAATGAACACTCTCAAGATCCACAAAACTATGATTTGCCATCAATCTTTATTTTATAAAGTGACTAGAATACTTTTTGTATGCAAAGGAAAAAAAAAATACTTTTTTTGCAAAAATTAATTTTATAAATTTATTAATTAAATAAATGGTCATTTAATTAATTGAATAAATGTAACTATGTAATGTAACTAATGTACAATTTAATAAGCGTCACAACATTACAGTTGAACCGCTGCGGGCAGATTGACTATTCTCCATTAACTTGGCAGTCAAAAGCCTCTCGGTATTCATACAAAATATCATAAATTGTGTTCCGAAGATGAACAAAGATTTTACGGCTTTAGAACAACATGGAGGTAAGTGATTAATGTTAAAACTTCAGTTTTGGGGTCGAGTAACCCCTTTTACTGAAATACAAGATAAATAGAGTTATGCTTGTTTTTGAAAACCTGCTGTATTCTTATAGTGCAATTTGTTAGTACTAAAATTTGCAAATCGTCATGTTTTCATATTCAGTTCTTACTTTCAGAATACTTGCAGTTCCTTATTATAACTCAGACATTACAAAGTATGATTTTAAATGCTGTATATTTAAATGTATACATTTTTTAAACTCATATTCTTCTTTTTACTAATGCTGACATAGTCGCTTACAAAGGTATGTGAGCAACACTGTACTCTCTATACCAGCGATCATTTTAAAGAAGATTCACCATTTTTGTTCTAATACAGTGTGTTTTTAGAGCTAGTTTCTACTGGCTGTATGGGTTTTTATCAGAAATGATAATACCATGACTTCTGTATTGTTTAAAGTGGTGTATAAATAAAGGTAAAGGATGACAAACTATTTATTGATTGTTGTGTATACTGTATGTTTTTCTTTAGTTTGGACAGGTCTTACACACCCACTCACCAAAGTTACTACCCAGCAAGACACTATGGGATGATGGAGGATATGATATACAGTAACCAGGTAAAGTTTTCTTTTTATTTCATGCATGCATTTTAAAATGGTAAAATAATTTTACCCTAGGGTGGCCTTCAAGAATTAATATGATTAATTAACAGATTATTAAACTTAAAAAAATATATTTTTTAATATTCCGTTTTATTGAGTTCTGCATTTCATTTCATTAGTAGATGAAGCTCCAATTTAAAAAAAAGATAAAAAAAAAGATGACTTTATCCACTCTAGGTATCTTCACTTGGAAGAGAACATGAAAAGGACTCATATAACTGGGAAACAGAAAACTTGGACAACATAGCACTTTCCTCAAGCCCTGCTCATTCCGGGTATGGAAAACAACATCACGCTTTCAGTCAGACACATTCATACTGTTTAACATGTTACTGGTCTTATCAGCATTACCTTGGTATTAAAGGTATTTTAGTTTTGTATTTTGTAAAATAATATACATACATAATCTGCACACATTTTTAACAACCAGAAACTTTATTCTCTCTTTCTGACTTTTTCTCTCTGATGGATGGTATTTTTGGTCTTCAGCCATTGTTCTCCGTGTCATGACCATGACAATAGCAGGTGACTGCAACGTGTCATTTGACCTCAGACCTCCTCTGCTCCTTTCAGTGTGCATTCTGCACAGGAATCACCTGCCATATTCTTGCTATGCCTTTTGGATTATTACAATTTGTAATGTGTGCTTTGTGTGTGTGTGTGTGTGTGTGCACTGCAAGTTTGAAGTCATCTGAATGTTATTTCTCATTTCACAAACATTTCTTGAATACTAACACAGTATGTCTGTTTCTCATTGTTTTTTAATCTATGTTTAATCATGGATTTTGTGACAAGCAACCATTACTGTAACATGTTACTGTAACTTAACATATTATTATTATATTAGAATATAATTTAATAAAATAATTGCTTAATTTAAGTTTATCAACAATACATACCTATATTGAGCCATAAATAAAATGAAGGGTGAAAAAATGTTTTCTTTGAAAGAACATCTTGGTTACGTATGTAACATGGAGACGTCACGTTGGATATGATCGACGAAATTGGGATCTTGCGAACATTGGCATGCGCTGATTGCGCTCCAGTGTAAATGGACAGCTGGTGCAGCTCATATTCAGGTTTTCGCTGAGGAGCCGAGCTGGTGACCCGGCCGCTCAACGGTGGTACAGCACCATTGGCAACAGGACGTGACGTCTCTGTTCCCCTCTTCAGAGAATGAGGGTTACATACGTAACTGAGACATTTCCTTTCAGTCGGTCACTCCGAGTCACGTCGTATATGACAGATTGAACTGGAATCCCTACCAAAACGCCATTGACACTGCCTTTTCCAGTGTCCTGAGGGAGTCTCCCAAGCGTAGGCCGGGACTCACCACAAGAGGCCAGCTACTGTTATCAAAGCACTACCCAATCAGTAAGACTGGAACACTGGGGATGTCCCCGTTCTATTGAACAGAGACATACGGAAGTCCTGCCTTCCCGTGGGAGGTCTCAGGATGGATACTCATGTGGACAAGATTTCAGTGCATATGGAAAACCTCTTAAGGTAGCATAAGGTCTGCCGGGGAAACACGGGCTCTAGGTCTTAACCGTGGAATACACACATGGAGTCCTTTCAGGTACTCCACATGGACCCCACACCCTCTACCGGTTCTCAAGGATTCACTGAGTGAGGCCCGGGCACCAGATGCTCCGCCACATCTGGCTGCCAAGAGGACAGAGGAACTCAACAGGGTCTACTGTATGGAAACTCTGGAGAAGTTAACAAGCCAATCCAAAACCGGGCCTCTTAGTGCCTCTAAGTGCTCTTAGTGCCATGATAGAACTATAGAATCTAACAAAATGTGTTAGGGGTCGCCCAGCCTGCAGCTCTACAAATATCTGCCTGCGAGGCGCCATGTGCCAGTGCACAGGACGATGCCACACTCCTTGTTGAGTGGGCTCGTAACCTGAGGGGGCTGGGCACACCCTGTGCTTTGTAGGCCAGGGTGATGGCGTCCACTATCCAGTGGGCCATCCTCTGCTTGGAGATGGCATTCCCCTTCTGCTGGCCTCTGTGACTGGTCTGAGGTCCTGAAGCTTTGTGTCCAGTCCTCGTAGCATTTTAGAGCTCGGACGGTACAGAGCAAAGCTAGGGCTGAATCTACCTCCTCCGAGGGCAGCGCTTGGAGGTTCACCACCTTATCTCTAAATGGAGTAGTGGGAACCTTGAGCACGTAGCCGGGCCACGGTCTCAGTGTTACCTGGGATAGAACTTTCAGCTCAACTGCTGGCAAAGGCTCAGTGGGGCCTGTTGAAGTGCTCTCAGCACTAGAGACAGGTCCCAAGAGGGTACAGTGGGGGGCCGTGGAGGATTCAATCTTCTGGCCCCCCCTGAGGAACCTGATGATCAGGTCATGCTTACCAATGGACCTCCTCTATAGGGTCATGGTTTGCAGCGATAACAGCCACATAGACTTTAAGTATGGAGGGAGACAGCCTTCACTCCAACCTCTGCTGCAGGAATGAAAGCACAACTCGGATCAGGCATCTCCGGTGGTTGGGGTAGGTCACCTAGAACCTCCGAGTCCAGTCCAGGGGCAAGATATAGAGTTTACAGAGGTCTGGACGCGGGTGCCAGGAGGTCCTTCCTCAGAGGAATCAGCCAAGGAGGGGCTGTCACGAGGAGCATGAGTTCTGGGAACCAGGTCCGGGTGGGCCAATAGGGGGCCACTAGCAGGACCTGCTCCTTGTCCTCTCTGACCTTGCACAGTAACTGTGCTAGAAGGTTCACTAGGGGGAATGCATAGTTGTGCAGACCCTGCGTCCAGCTGTGCTCCAGGGCGTCCATGCCAAGAGTTCTCACGGTCAGGGAGTAAAACAACTTGCAATGAGAGGTTTCTGGAGAGGCAAACAGATCTACCTGAGCGGCTCTGAAATGCTCCCAAATCAGCTGAACCATCTGGGGATGGAGTCTCCATTCTCCGGGAAGTGCAGCTCGCGACAGCTCGTCAGCTGCCTGGTTGCACAAGCCTGGAATGTGAATGGCCCAAAGTGACCTCAGATGCTTCCGACTCCAGAGGAGGAGGTGGCGGGCAAGATGCGACATGTGACAGGAGTGCAGACCACTTTGTCAGTTTATGTACACAACAGTCGCCATGTTGTCTGTATGGACCAGCACTCTAGGCAGTTGATGTGCCACTGCAGATGAGGTCCCGTCCAAACCCCTGATACAGCATGCCCGTTGTACGTGGCCCCCCAGCCGGTGGTGGAGGCATCCGTGAACACCACAGCATGCCTGGAGACCTGCTCCAGGGGCACTCCTGCCCGGAGAAATGAGAAGTCTGACCACAGGGTGAAGGTTTAGCAGCAGGCCGGTGTTACTTGGACCCGATGAGTGCTGCGTTTCCATGCCCACCTCGGGACTCAGCCATGAAGACAGTGCTGAAGTGGTCTCATATGAAGCAGCCCCAACGGCGTGACTGCCGCTGCTGCTATATGCCCCAGGAGCCTCTGAAAATATTTCAGTGAAAATAGTATGTGATTATTTTTAATGCTGACCTCCATTCCATTTTATAGAATTAGAAAGCTTGTGTTGGTGTACAAAGATCCATGGTGATCAGATGGTGTACTGAAAATGTGCATTACCATAACCAGCACAAAAAGTGATTGCATACAAATTTTAATTCTTGCAAAATGAACATACATATACTTATGTATACATAAAAATAATTCTCATATACATAAACATTTTTGTTTGCTATGCATGTTGTGTGTCTAGGATTGTATATCCACATTTCCAGAAATTTGTGCAGGTGCTGTGTGTGTGTTTGCATGAAAATCAAACACAGATGTATGTTGTTTTGATAATGTTATCCACCGGGATCTCATGGGTATTTGTATGTATTTTACATAGTGTGGTTCTGTAGTTCTTTACTAAATGTAGTTAGGGTTAACCCTAACCCTAAATGTAGTTCTGCCACACATACATTAATTTACGTTTGCATAGACAATAAAATGTACAATATTACCGCATCTAAAAACATTGTTAATTAATACATGAAAAACTGTATGGGCATACATATTTACAAACCATCATTTATATATATTGAATTCATGGAATTAATGAATGATTGAAAGGTTTATGATCATGGAGGTTATGAATTCAGTATGTTTCTAATTACATTTTATATGTTCTTATTATAAACAGTGGTTATGTTTAGTTTTAGATTTAATATTACAGTTTTTAAATACACAAATAACATTTACATTTTATATGTTGTCAGTCCATCCATATTGTACATTTCAGCATCTATCCAAACATACAAAAAATGTTGTACCTGTAATTATTACATACTAATAATACCCACTTATAAACAATGAGACCAGGCTGGAATATCATGATCCCTTTTGAAGTGACTTGTGATTTCATGACATTCACATGGTTTTCATTGAAGTGTACTTCATCTGAAGATATGGTGCAAATGTTAAAATCTATTTTAAAATTGTACATCCTCAATGCAGTTTCTTAGTCAGCTTCATGGTGGATGCCCGTGGAGGTGCCATGCGAGGATGCCGCCACAATGGTCTACGACTGATCATCCCACCGCGGAAATGCAGTGCCCCTACTCGAGTTACCTGTAGACTGGTGAAAAGGCACCGTCTGGCAACCATGCCCCCCATGGTAGAGGGTGATGGTCTAGCTAGCAGGCTGATTGAAGTCGGACCTTCTGGAGCTCAGTTCCTTGGGTAAGCACCTGTTCGTTTGAGTTTGTTTGGGAGATCAGAGTACCAAACACAAAAATGTGTTAAGATTGCAGTGTCTTACTGCTAAGTGCTTGAAACTCTTTTTATATTGACTATTAAATGATCAGAATATGATATGCTGTCTTTTAATAAATGCTCAAAGTAGTCTGGAAACACCAGTAAGCACAGTATGTCGTTAAGTTATTGCACATCAGTACTTAAACCGTATGCTTTTAATTTAAAACCATGACTTTTCCCTCAAGCATATACTTTTGTGAGAATGTTCTGAAATAGCTTTTTTCCCCCCAGCATTAATGTATACAATTCTATTTTTACATAATACTGAAACATACTGTACTTAGAATTACAATGTATACATATTACTGTGCAAGGTAAAAAAGGTAGCAGATCCTGAAAGGTGGTGCTGGGGTGGAGGAAGGTAAATAGCAAACAGTACTGAATTAAGTCAGGTTGGGGTGGAAATAGATAAGGTTAATTAAAAAGGAAAGAGATATTGATTTACTGTGTAAATAATGTTAATATTATTCGAAGGGAGCAGTTTAAACAGTGCTTTGATTAAATATTGTACAATGTTGTTTGCTGCTTTTATTACTCACCTCCTATCAAATGACTGATGTTGCTCCTGCATTTCTGTAAGGTTGTAACACCTTACGCTTTGTTAATTATAATTTTATTATTCATTTATTTTGCTAAATGGCTTGCAGTGAAATTCATTGTACCAGCAAAATTAATCCTTCTTAAATTGCTCCATGATTATATGTTTTTCCCTTGCTTACTAACAACTGATGAATAGATATCTACATGTAGTGCAAGTACAGGACTTTGGCTTTGTTCCACATCCCTATATAGAATCTATTTGAGGAACAGCCTTTGTAGTGGTGTGCAGAACCAGAGTGGGCATTTAATTCAATAATGCCCCTCAGTGGCAATGAATGTACACTCAACAGCTAGTCGCTAAAAATTAGCCATGCAACTGTAAGTGTTGCATTTAATGAAGTACTCAGTCTTGCCAAAATATTATATTTTACACCATATTCTATTCATCCATGTGATGAATTATCCACATATTTGCCTCACTTTGGGCAGGATGTGGTCTTTGTAGCTTTCCTTGTCCCCTTTGGGAGGAAGAGCACATAACCGTGGGAAAAACAGTACAGAAAATACCAAAATGACTACACAGGTTACACAAGCGTTGAGAAGGTTACGATGTAGCTGAATTCACTTGTTACTTAGCGCTCACTCGCACACAACTCTTTCCATGGGGACACCTAGGCAGACGTTTGACACAACATCAAAGTCACTGTAAAAGCCTTTCTTTTGAGGGGCACATCTGTTAATATGTTTTTGCTATGCATCAGTGGCTCACAACTGTTCTTCAGTTATCCATTCTAAGAAATTATATAATACTCTAATTGATATACCTTTGATATAAGGGGCCCATCATGTACTGTACCATAGGGGCACATGGTTTAAATAAAAAAGTATATTATTATAGTATATGCAAAAACATAATTTAGTAATAAACATAATTAAGATATCATGTTAAGATATTATATTAATATATAAATATATTTTGACTGGTTTTGTGATCCAGGGTCCATATATATTTGTACACAAACAAAATGCAGTGAAGTGAAGACTAGCATGAACAAGCTAGTATGATAACGCAAACAAATAGTTGAAAATGTAGTAATGACTATTTTGACAGTTTCAGATTAGTTTGGAAAATTTACTTTTGAAAATATTTTTATTGATGTTGTTTTAATTCTCCCATGAGTCATGACAGAAGGAGTTTGTATGTAATCTTGTATGTATGACCTTTAACATGGTCTTTAAGAAACTAAACTAGGAAATAATTACAATATTAGTTGCTTCTTATCACCAACCAACAAAATAATATATTGTTTATCATTATAAAAATAGCATATGTATTACAAAAAAATCTACATATTTTACAGTTGAAAACCTTAAGTGCAAAATCTTTTTAAAAAGTGAATGTACTCTAACTAGAAACTTAAGCGTTTCTGACTTTTCTATTCTAAATTGAAATGGATCTACACAGAAACTCTGTGCTCTCTTTTCTCACTGCTGCTATTGGATGACAGTAAGCTCCACCTCCCTACTGCTCCGCCCCCTCTGAATGAGGGTGAGAGTTTGGTTAGCCGCATTCTGCAACTGGGCCCACCAGGGACAAAATTTCTGGGGTAGGAATGACACATAAAACAACCAATGGATGCCAGTTCCACATCCCACTTTCTCCTTTCACACTATCTTCCTTTTTAATTGTGTTTGGTTGTATTCTGCTTTCATTGTGAAGTGTCTCTGTATAGTATACTGTAGGTGCACACTGGTGTCATTTTTTATTAATATATATATATATATATATATATATATATATTTTTTTTTTTTTTTTTTTTTTTTTTTTTAGTCTGGATTACTCATGATTGTTTCCAAACTTGTTGAAACTGATTAACAAATTGTGGTTATACATGTATAGTTCTCTATCAAAATTTCACAGGTTTGGGAAAATTCATGAACAAAACAATATTCCCAAGACATACTATTTGTAGTGATTGTCATATTTGTAGTGAAGTGTGTTGTTTGAAATCATGTGTTTCCTTTAGCTCCTTTATGAATGTTTGTACCCAACTTTTTGCACTCATCTTTTTTTTTCTTTTTTTTTGGCCATTTGCTGAGCTACTTTTGTTGCAGCATGAATTTCAGTGGTTTTGTGCTTTTTTAGGTATCAGTATAATATGAATATTGTTATATGTGGCAGGTACGTATGTTGTAGTATATTTGTGATGGTTTTCACTCATTTAGTCTGTAGTCTAGTAGGGATGCCTAGTAGAATTTTAATCAAGTATTAAGACTTGATATCTGGGCAAATCAAGGTGTTTCAGCATTGAAATAAAAAAAAAATTGAAAGCCATGTCCATTTGCTTTTCATAAAGTTTGTTTTTAAACATTCTATATAATACTCTAATTATGTATAGCCTACATGATATAAACTTCAGCTATCCAGCTGATAATATGTGTTACCATTACATTGCCATTACCGAACTAGAGAAAAGTAAATGTACAGTAAAAGTAAATATCTCATTGCTGTTTCTGAATATTATTACACCAGTTGCATTACATTAAAACAGCAAGCCTCTCAAGTTCATTTGTTACAGAGCTAAATTTATTAGCTTTACTGTAATGTGTTTTTAATATGATCATATGGTAGATATGTAGTTTGTATTTAAATATATAAATTCAGAACACATAATCACACACTCTTACACATTTTTATGAATAACATTCTTTAACTTTTTGCTGCATGTTAGGCCAGTGATTGTGGAGATCCCTCACTTTGCTGCTCTAAGAGGAAAAGAGCGGGAGCTGGTGATCTTACGCAGTGAAACGGGAGAGAGTTGGAAAGAGCATCATTGTGAGTACACAGAAGAAGAGCTCAACCAGATCCTCAACGGCATGGATGAGGGTAAGAAAAAGAAAACTCATTACTTACATAAAAGCATAATGTGAATATGACCAATACAAAGTACACTATATTACCAAAAGTTTTCGCTCACCTGCCTTTACTCATTCTATGAACTGAAGTGCCATCCCATTCCT
>JAUCMS010000127.1:24485734-24497962 GCA_032357445.1 Enteromius radiatus
TTTTCCAGTTTAGACAGCTCTTAACATTTATTTTAATCTAGGACTAGTCTTAAACCCTGTTCGGGAAACTGCCCCTATATGTTTATATTGGGACTTTTAAGTAGCTCTGACTACAGTGTTCTTTCACAAAACAAAATTGTTTTGTTTATTAACTGCTAGAGCACTGAAAGTTATGTAGTATATTTTTAAACATTCTATCAAACATCTGTTTTTTAGGTGTTAAATAATTGTATTATGCTATGTTAATTATATGCACATATGAGAAACAAAAGCATTCATTTTATAGTAACTTTAATCTCTTTAGGCTAGTGGTTTAAAATGAATAGTTTACCCAAAAATTAACATTCACCCTCATGTGTGTCATCCAAGATGTAAATGAGTTTGGAACAGTTTTAAAGAAATTTTGCATTACATCACAAGCATCAACTCTAAGTCCATAATTTAAGGTCTTGTGAAGTAAAAAGCTGCATGCATGTAAAACGTAAATTGATCCTTTATTAAGGCATTTTAAACCATTGCTTCTAGTCAGAATATGAGTCCATAATCTATAATAACACTTCCTGAAACAGTTTAGAATTCATTTTTGGTGAACTTTTCTTTTAAATCCTGGTTCTGGGGACCCATTGCTCTGCATGTTTTTGTATGTCTCTCTTATCTCACACAGTTTAATTGGGCTTTCTTGTTCTAAATCAAGTATGTTGAATAATGGAAATAAAATGTGCAGAGTTGTGGTTCTCCATTTTCTTATTTTAGCTGATATTAGTGTAGCTTTCCTTTTTCGTATTAGTATTATTCTGATCATAATAGAGGGAAAGGATATCGAATAATCACTTTTTATGCACAATGTGAATTTCATTCATACTGTGGTGATGTTTGTTTTCAACTGTTTTAGAGCCCTTTTCCCTTCATTACACAATAACAATCTGCAAAGCAAATTATGATTTCCATCTAAATCTGTATGAGTCATCCTCATTAGTACCTTTTTAGTGCCTTTGTTTAATAAGACAGCCTAGCAAGACTCCTCCCTCTCTTTATGTGCTGTAGGAATGTACAAAAGACTTAAGTGGGCATATGATAAATTAGTCCTTGCCCGCCAGTTTGTATTTATTTATTCATTAGATGTGTGGCTTTATCAGTTGGATATTAACAGTGTATAGTTTGCTTATGATTATTGCTTTAGGGAGTATCAAATCACCACACTATGTAATGTGACCTATAAGTATAGTACATACAGTACATTAAGTTTAAGTTAAGGTGCAAGATAAAATTAGAATCCAGGGGCCGGTTGCATAAAAGGTTAAGACTAATCTTAAAAGATAGTCGCTAAATGTTTCTTTAAGACTGGTCACAGTTTTTTAAAAATTCTGTTACATTAAAAAGTGTATAATAGTCTAAGGTAAATACCAAAATAAAATGGATTACTCTTGGCTAACTGCTAGTTGGTCTTAACATGAAGGCCAAGTTTATGCAACTGGCCCCAGATCTTACAATACAATAACAATACTTACAAGAAAAATAATGTTAGTTTACTAAGGAAATAACAGCTTACATTGAGTATTTTGAATGCTGTCGTGTGTATGTGTGAATGATTTTTCAGAACTTCTCTTTGTTTAACACTATTCATCATTGCCACTACTAATATATATATAAAACAATCACTTTCAGTTATGATAAAAAAACGTTCTGCTTATGTTGTTTTTTTTTTAATGCATTTATTTCCACATTTTAAAAACACATTTATTTTGTACCGTTATTCCATTTTAGTTATCACTGGCTTTCTTAAAAAAATAGTTTTGCTGAATTTAGTTATATAAAATTCTTTCTTTGTCTTTCTCTCTCTCTTTCTTTCTTCTGTAGACATCAGTTATATATGAGCAATGTCTACTTTGTGTCATTGTTTTTCCGTACATGTCCCAGTGTTTGGGTTGGCTTAATTTTATCTCCCTTTTTAATTATCACATTAGTTTGTCTTTTTGTTTGTGTGTGAATGTGCTGTTGCACCAAAAGTGAATAAGCTAGTTTCCTGCTTATTCTTCTGTTGTCTTTAAGATTTGGTTAGTATTTGCTTTGCAGTTGTTATTCTCCCATGAGTCCGGTAGACTCTCCACCACTCATTATCCCACACTCCACTTAGCTTTTTTTGTCATCTTGATGCCTTCTGGTCATTGAAACGTGAATTTATCCCTTATCTCCTTTTCCAATCTCTGTCCCTTTAATTTAAATTTTGGTTAATTTGCTCCTTAAATGTCATCCACATGGAAGATGATGAAGACACTGAAACAACTGAAACATCATTCCTGAAAACACAATTGATCCGAGACTCCCCTGCCCTTGCAAGTCCAGATTTACTCTCTGAAGTGTCAGAGATGAAACAAGACCTTATCAAAATGACTGCTATTCTGACTACTGATTCCTCAGAGAAAGCGGGTCCCATACAAGGAGATTATTTAGATAAGGGGGTGGAGGAGGTGTCAGCAGAGCCTTTTGAGATCATGGAAAAAGTCAAAGAGGATTTGGAGAAAGTTAGTGAAATTCTGAGAAGTGGAACATGCGACAAGGAAGAGTCTGCGAAAACAGACAGCCGTCCATATAGGAAGGATGAGGGGTGGGTTCTACTTACAGAAAGTGAAATCGAAGAGGCAAAAATGATGGCTGCCTTTGAATCTCAAGAATCACTTCTAAAGGAAGTTCGAGTCAATAGAGGATCACAGAGACCAAAAGGTGCTAGGGACAGGTCTGGCATACAGACTGTTCCCAGTGGTGAAGTTAAGGAATACTTATTGGATGTGCCTGATACATCTAGGCCTGCATCTCAAGAGTCTCCATCACAGCAAAGGTTCACTGAGGTTGTTCTGCGTAGAGGTGGTCGGAAAATAGTCCCTACAGTGGCAAAAGACACTAAGGCCCATACAACAGATGTAAAAAAGCCAATCAGAAGAAAGGGGCCTCAAGGACACACAGATGAAACACAGTCATCTAGCACAAAAGAAAGTATTGTTAGCAAAAGCACTGGGAAGTCTTCAGAAGGGGATGCCTTTCTACCTGTCCCTGGAGACCAAAAAAAGTCTCCTGTTTCACCTGTGGTTGAGGAGACACCGATCGGTTCCATTAAAGAGAAGGTTAAGGCTCTTCAAAAGAAAGTAGAGCAAGAACAAAAAGGTCAGAAAAAACAAACAGGCCAGAAACCTCCATATAAAGCAACCGAAGCCAAAGCATCTTCTGTTGTCAAAGATCAGAAAACATCAGGCCTGAAAAAACAGACTTCTTCACCGCAGAAACAAACACCTTCTAGGTCAACAGGCTCTGAGCCTGGTAAACTCGAAGAAAGCATGTCTGTAAGAGAACTAATGAGAGCATTTCAAACTGGCCAAGATCCCTCAAAAAGAAAGTCTGGGCTCTTCGAGCATAAAGGTCCTTCTAAAACAGAAGGTACAACAGTGAGTAAACCAGAGGCTGTCCTCACAAAGTCACAATGTCTTCCCCAAGCACTCTCACATGAAGAAGTGTCTCTTGATGTTTTAAAGCCTGAAGAACACCATGAAGAAAAAGAAGTCAAAAGTCATAAAAAGAAGTCAGAAGTGATAAAAAAACATGAGGACATTAAAGAAGATACAAAAGCAAGTCAAAAGAGACATCAACTTCCAGAGGAAAAGAGTGGTAAGGCTGTGGTTTCTAGAATATTGTCAGCAGGTCCTTTTACTCACTCAAGCATGACAACAGCAATTCCTCAAAATATGTCAGAACAGTGCAGAGATCTTTTGCCTGACAATGGTACAGAAAACAGTGCATTTGATGACAGCTCTGACAGCATTAGACATGAAACATTGGTTGAATCGCCCAGTGCCAGCCTTGCTGAAGTGGAAGCCCCATTGAGTTCTGAGGAAAGTTACAAACATGAGGGCATGGCTGAGACTCCAGAAACAAGTCCAGAGAGCCTCTCATTATCACCGAAAAAGCCAGCTCAGTTTATACTTGCAAAGACCTCAAAATCAGTAGCAGTCACCCCTAAAATCAAGACAAGTAAAGTATCTGTTTCCTTTTCTACTGAGATGAAGACAACTAATGAACAGGCATCTGAAGCTAAAGTTCATCATCCAGAATTGAGCAAAGCAGTGGATGAACCAGCAAAAAGTGAGTCTATATCTATTCCTCATGGAAATAGGGTGGTGAACTTTGAGGGTGAACAAACCTCTGTTGATAAGGACATTGTTTCTGTGTCATCCAAGCCATCTAAATCTCGAAAACTGACAAAAAGAACATCTGAAACACTAGAGAGTTTTCTGAGTGATGAGGAATCCTTTGATGATCAACCACTACCAACCTCTGCTGATTCCCTGGCCTCAAGGGCAGCTACACAGGATCATGGTGGTTTAGTGCTACCTCTTAGACACCAAGATTCAGAGAACCTTAGTCCAGTAGCTGATGACTCTTTTACTATTAGCCACAAGGACTCTTTAGAGGGCAGTCCCTTGATGGAAGACAACTCTTCCCATAAAACCCCAGACTCTATAGAGCCTAGTCCAACTAAAGAATCCCCGTGTCGTGACTCTTTAGAAAGCAGCCCTGTAGAGATGAAAACCAACCTGGCTTTTCCACCTACAGTAGAACAACCCAGTGTGACCACAGGGCCCCTGACATCCTCCAAAGCCCCTGAACTCCCCCCAGACAATTTGCGTAGTAGAATGCTCAAAGAACAGGAGGGTAATGCCGACGATGACAGTTGTGAGCAGACGTCCCTGATGACAAGTTCGGGTAAGAGTCCTCTCTCACCTGACACACCAAGTTCTGAAGAGGTAAGTTATGAGGTCAATTCCAAAACCCCAGACCCCATGGTCCTGATTGTTCCCTTTAAGCCATCAGTAATCCCAGAGGAGACAGTAGAAGATGATGAGTTGAAGTATGGCCTGACACAGAGGAAAATTACTCCAGAGGAAGAGATGTTTAAAATGGCTGCCAAAATAAAAACATTTGATGAAATGGAGCAAGATGCAAAAGACAAAAAGGACAATAGAAAAGATAGTGAATCCTCTCAGACCTTGGTAGCATCTGATGCTGGAGATGACAGCTTCAGACTGTTTGAGCTTGCATCCAAACATGAAACATCCTATGTGGATGATGTTGGGTTTAGTAAACTCAAACAAGCCTCAGAGATAGCACGGTCTGTTGAACCGATCATTAAAGTACAACCTCCCTCTCCTTTTCCAGCAGGTATTCATAAGAGCCCACAAACATCTGACGACATTCAACAAACCATGGCCCACAGTGCAGCATCTTCAGCTGAATCAGCAATGGGGAGACCTCAGTCTGTCTCAGAAAAGCATACCATAAAACCACACCTTCAAGAATCTCATAGTGAGAAATTTAAGGACAAAGATTATGTTGATTCAGAGTTAGTAGAGCTAAACAAAACTGCCTCTAAAAGCAAAAATATAACTGATGAACAAAAAGAGCAAAGCTTAAAAAGATCAAACGGAAATCAAGAATTTTACAGTTATGAACAGCAGCAGGAGGCAGCTAATTACCAAAATCCTGATTACATTCCTCCACATACTCAGGAAGAGGTTAATATAACAGATGAGATTAAAGGTGATTACATGAAGAATGCAGGGACATCTTATGTTGATATTTGTAGTGGCAGCTTAGCTATTAATACTATTCCAATTATTATTGGGCAGACAAAAGAAACATTTAAACCAGAAATATGTATTTATGATGACACAGAGGAAGAGGATGCTGAGGAGGAACCTCCTAAGACTGAATCTAGAGGAGTTACAGCAAAAGCAGAGACAGACACCTGGAATTCAATGCGAGAAGATGATGATGCATTTGCAGCAAGAGTCAAAGAGGAAGAGCAAAAGATCTTGGGTCTGGCTGTAGATCGGCATTCCCAAGGGGCGACTCCGGACACAACACCAGCAAGGACACCCACTGAAGAGGGTACACCAACAAGTGAACAAAATCCTTTCCTTTTCCAAGAAGGAAAACTTTTTGAGATGACAAGAAGTGGTGCAATAGACATGACAAAAAGGAGTTATGAGGAGGAAGGGTTTGCATTTTACCAAATAGAGCAACCCATTGTAGAGGGTATAGCTGAAGAAGAAGGTAATGAACCTGTTAGAGCTTCCAGTGATGCTGAGAATGAGATTGGTCTCAACCTATCTTTGCAAATAAAAGCAGAGGAGGATGAAGTCCTCCTTAAGGAGGCTACAGATTTATCTGTACATTCTCCTGCTGGGGATAGACTGGCTGCGGCTGCAAAGTCAGATTTTTCAAAATCTAAAACCCCCATTAAATTGAATGACTCTTCCTCAACCATAACCTTAGAGAAGGACCAAACTATGTTAGAGGTTAAATCAGACAAAGTTATGAGCGAGGGACATGTAGTTTCTGATACTGGGCCCTTTGACAATGTCATAACCAATGTCCAGACAGCAGTGTCAACAGTTATTAGATCAGTTCATTCCCAAAAAGACCAAGAGTCCTCAGATTCCTCCCCAGAAGATCAGCACTCAGTAATAGAACAAACTAAAACCCCTGAAAAGACTCAATCCCAAAGTAAGCCTGTCTCTAAAAGTTACACTGCAGCATCTACGGCTAGAAAAGATATGTCTACCTCCAAAGAGGAAGAGAAACCAAAATCCCGAATACCTGTTAAGGCCAGCTCACTCAGGTCTGAATGTGTTGAACCTGCCAAGGACAAGAAATCAAAGTTGCCCATAAAACCTCAGTCAAGGAGAAAATCTGAGACAGACACTAGCCCATCCATAACCTCCAGTTTAGCAAAGTCTTCCAAAGCCAAGAGCTTCTGTGAAAGTGATTCCACCAAGAAACCAGCCAAAAAGGACCAGAATCGTCCAACAAGCACTGACGTATCCAGCACAACTAAGACACTTCCTTCAAGATTACCAGTCAGGGGAAAGCCTGGCCAGCCAGTTCAAACTTCCACACCAGCAAAACAAAAGAAGAGTCGGCCAACTGACACAAACAAACAGTCTATTGAATTTTTTGAAGAGATTAGTCAAGAAGCAGCTAAGGTAGTGGAGAGTTTGGCTCAGGCAGAGAAAGACAAACAGGAGGCTGCTGCCTTGTCTGATGATGAAAGCAGCACCGTTAATGCCTCAATAATAGAGAGTGAACATTTCATTGACATGCAAATGCCTTTCCCTGAGGATCCCTTGGTCATTAGGCCCCGATGGGACAACCCTGTTGAGACGCAGATGGAACGAATCCCTGCTGATAAAGTCCGAAGTCAAGGTATCCCCCATCTCTTGGGGCCCATTATATCTTTCTCATCTGCCTCAGCACCTCAGTGATGAAAGTGCTGCTTCTCTGTGTTGTAACTAATACTTCAACTCTTCGTGGTGGTTCTTTGATGTTTGGGCTATCTTTGTGACTGTCTCTTTTCCTTTTATCTGACATAAATTTCAACATTAATATAAAACCAAATGCATTGGGGTGTATTTGTAGTGTTTTTTTGCCAGTATATTCACTATATACATTTAAACTTAAAACATGATTTGTGAGATACTGTTGATACATTCGTGACGTTTGCAAATCCTGGACAAGTTATTCATTAATGTATATTATGTATTTATTCCTATTGCTAATTTCTTGAAATTAGTTTAAAATGACTCGAAAAGTATAGTTAAAAATATTAATTGATGTATTTTCTTCATGAGAAAGCCAGTGAACTTATTTATTCTAACGTTAAATGGTAAATTGGAAAAAAAAAAAAAAAAACCTACATAAAATATTTTGCGTTATATTTGTGCTTATGTGGCTTTTGCTGCTTTGCTGGAATTTGCAGTAGATCCACAGGAAGAGGCTGATAGGAAAGAGGGGCGTCTGACTGTAATAGCAGATCACCTTGGTTTCAGTTGGTCAGGTAAGCAGCGTTTTTGAATATCAGTTAACCAGGTTTCAGAAATGCTGTCATTACATTAATTCAGTTACAAAGATGTTAACAGAGCAATACATTAAGTATATATAGTTTGACATGAAGTATTCATATAAACTTTAAACAGGTACCTTGGTTTCAAAACATTTGGTAACCACTTCTCCATACTGACATTTTTTTAAATGCCATACAATGCTTAATCATTTTAAGTGTGACCCAGCAGTACAGGAAAACATTTTGTGGTTAAAATAGTAGAAATGTTTAAGAGGTTTGAATACTTTTACATCATGGTTGGATTTGTTTACAAAAACTGTCTACTCTTTATTATTGTAAACCTTATTTCAACACAACACATTCAACCTATCTTGCAGTAAGCACACTTTGTTTCATAAGCATACTTTGTTGTTCTGTATTAAACGCATAATTTATTGCGAAAGTGTTTTTGTTCAATCAGAATTGGCTCGAGAGCTTGAATTCAGTGAGATACAGATCAATCAGATAAGAAATGAGAATCCAAATTCTCTACAAGACCAAAGCCATGCCCTCATAAGGCTATGGAAAGAAAGGGAGGCCAAAAATACTACAGGTAAGATACTTGATCCTATGTTTTCCTTTAGTTTATATCTAAATTTGCATAGCTCTATTCACCAGATAGAAAACATTATTTAATCTGAGATCATTTAATTTAAATATTTAAAGGGATGGTTCACCCCAAAATTGAAAATCCGTACAAAATACATTTTTGAGCAAGTACTTAAAAAACAGTGCCAAGTAACTGTGAACTGTGAGTTTAAATGTTTCAACCATAGAAATAGAGAGGCCAATGTTCTGTAGCATACCGTTAATTATAATTTTTTCTTTTTCTTCTTCATTCTGGCACTTAACTCACCATTGTTGTGATTGACTAAATGAGGAAATATGTGCTATATATGTTTTTTTTTAAGTGGTAACACATACAGTATATTTGGTTGAAAATTGGATGAAAATTATTATCAGACATATAACATAAATAGCCTTAGCTCAACACCAGAACATCATTTGACTTGGGGCAGTGTAGCAATGCCCAGTGTTATGTGCATACTAAAATGAAGCAAATTATTATATTGATGTCATAGTGGCAGCAGGTTCTGCCAAGGAAGAAGGATCAGGATTGTCTAGTTGCATTCTAGCAGGCAAAAATATACATAACATAATCTCTCCACTTATTAGCAGAGAACATTTTGATGAAGACACTTACAAAAATAAATCGCATGGACATTGTTCATCTCATCGAAACAAAAATCATCCAGTCCAGTCAAGAGCAGTCATCACACACCTATGCAGAGATTGAGCAAACCATATCATTGGATCATAGTGAAGGTATGGATGATAATGAATTTAAACTTATTAGTAGTGGGGTTTTTTTAGAAAGTCACATTGCATTATTTATCACTTTTCCAAAAGGGAATGAATCATTGCACTTTTGCAATGATTTCACAACAACTTAACAAAAACTATGTTGGCTTTGCAGGTTTTTCAGCCCTACAGGAGGACATGGACAGCCCCAGGCCAGGTCGGCGAGCAGAAGTTACGCAAAAAGGGTCAGAACTTGGACCTCTGGTGGCATCTGTCGAAGATCTCTCCTTCAATGTATCTTCCCTTGATGATACCCAGAAAGAGAGGCTGCATACAGAAAAAGAGATGGGTTCAGAGTATGTTTATTCCATTCCTGACCTATTCCATTAAACATGTATTAATAATATACTGTAAAAAAAGTGTTTTAAATTTCATTCTGTATTTGTCAGGGTGGTCGGAGCCTCAGCACATCATTCATTTGATATGGTTGGACTGAGGCAACAATTCCCAGGCACTATCAAAAGAGTAAGTCCTTTTTTTACCCTGTACAAAGCTGTTCCCTGGAGACTGCAGTCTCAAGTTCAAGGCCCAGTTTGTATAGGTGGTACTATTTCCCACGAATCATCAGACAAGGCACACGAAACTGTGAATGATCCTCTCCAAGAGTTAGGAGCAACTGGTGGTCAATTTATTCCAGTATCCACCCAACAGGATGATGAACAGAATGTCCCCCCTATAAATTCAAATGAAGAGTACAAGCTGGAACAGAGAAAAACAACCTTGTCAGATTTTGGACACACCCTGTTGGAATCTGAGAATGCCGAGCCAGATTTCAATGAGTTGTCTGTGGAACTCAAGCAAGATTCTGAAGATTATATGACCTCACCTGTCTCCAGTGCAATACCTTTCTTTACATCCCCATCAAATGAAAAGACAGAAATGTCATCTAACCCGTCAAATAAATATGAGGTTGCACTTCCGAAGAAACCAAGTCAGAATGAGGAGTATATACAGCGTCACGTTGAGGAAGTTTCTGACAGATTCTATAGAACCCTTTTTGGTGAAGGTTATGTCTTACCTGAGCTATTTGAAAAGAATGTAATTGTAGAGACTTGCAGGTTCCCTGAAAATGAGATTTCTTCTGTGGATGAAGAGAATTGTAACATCATTCCTGTCTGTGTAGAAGAATCTTCAGATGTTTCCAAAGCTAGTGATCAATTTGGAATCACAAAATTGTCCACTGAAAGAGTAAACATTTCCAGCCCTCTTCAACAACCAAACATGCCTTTTGTACTTGCAAGTGGAACAGACATTGCAGATAGGATTACCCCTTCTACACTCAATCAAATGTCACTTGATTCAGTTACTAAGCAGCCACATATGATATCACTTCCAATAACTGATTCTGGTTCTTCAGAAGAAAGGGTTGAAATAGCCATGCCAATCACTCTAACCAAACCAACAGATGCTGAATGCACAAAAACAGAATATACCACCTTACTATCAGCTGAAATTGTGGAGTATAGACCTCTTACACCTGTACCTTTAACATCCCCAGCTGAGTTAAGATCGTTGTCACCAGATTTAGAGTTTGAATATTTTGATAACCTTGGAATGACTTCATCTGAATATAGATCATCACCAGAATCGGTGGATTCTTTTCCTTTAGACTCACCACTACCATTTGAATATAGACCGTCTTCGCCAGACTCATGCATATTAATGGCTGAATTAAGAGTATCTTCACCTGAATCTGTAGCTTCAGTGAATGACTGCACTCTTCTTTCTGTTGACTCTCCATTGCCTGATTTTAGGCCAGCTACGCCTTTGCCAACTTTTGAAAATTACGCACCTGAATTCACAATACATGTTGAAGAATACAAAACCTTTCATGCACCTGGTGAAAAAATGGTTCCTCTTACAGGATATAGCGCAGATTCACAAGGAGCATGTTATTTGGAGGTGACTGATGACACAGAAAGACCTATTTCACCTGGTTCTGTGATTTTTTGCCGATCATTATCACCTGAATCAAATGGATCTTGGTCTCCTATGTCCATTGGTTCTGACATTTTAGATAGCGAACACTCCACTGAAAAAAGTTTTGAAAGCTATGCTCCATCTCCTTTTGAATTTTTGACTGATTTAAGACTGTCATCTCCAGAATCAACAGCATCTGTTAATGAATATAGAGTACTTCCCCCTGATTCCCCAATTCCGTGTTTTGCAACTGAAGTACAATATGACTATTTAGCACTCATGACAGGATACAGATCACCATCATTAAAATCTGAACTTTCTGACACTGACTGTGACCTGATATCATTAGAGTGTCTAGCTGGAAGTCGCCCATCATCTCCTGAATCAGTTGCATCTCTCAATAATCAGAGATGCCTTTCCCCTGATTCTCCTCTTCCCAGCTTTACTCAAACAATGTGGGAAAGTTTCATGCCCACTAAAGTTTATAGAGCTGATTCATTTGAGTCAGGCCTATCAGATAATAAAAACAAACCAATATCAGAAGTATTGACTGAAACCAGAATATCGTCTCCTGAATCATTTACATCGATAAATGAACACAGACCCCTTTCACCTGATTCACCTCTGCCTGTATATAGAACCACACTACACTTTGATGTCATCCAATTTTGGAGCCAAAGAGACTCATCTCCTGAATTAGAAACATCATCTGATATTGAATATTCACACTGTGAACCCTTGATCTGTGAGCCAAGATCTGAATCCCCAGAATCATTCATTTTAGAGCCTGAATATGTTCCTTTGTCCACAGTTATAGGTGTTTCTTTTGAGGGTGAGCCAACAGACAAAACATACACTCAAACATTAGCTATTGAGTCCACTGAATCACTACACAGTGAAGAACAAAGTGTGAGTGAATTACCACAACCAAAGAATATTTTTATGTCTAAAGCTATGCTCAGAAATCGTATTGCCAAAATATTCGATCCACATTACAAAGTTGGTTCCAAGCTTGT
>JAUCMS010000127.1:24498062-24517708 GCA_032357445.1 Enteromius radiatus
GACAAAACATACACTCAAACATTAGCTATTGAGTCCACTGAATCACTACACAGTGAAGAACAAAGTGTGAGTGAATTTATGTCTAAAGCTATGCTCAGAAATCGTATTGCCAAAATATTCGATCCACATTACAAAGTTGGTTCCAAGCTTGTTGTTTTGGGCAACACTGAAGATGTCTCAACAACTTTACATTGTCAGCAAATGATATACTCCCCCTCTACAGAATCCAAAACTCACGATTCTTTTGAACAAAACCTACTTGTCGAGTGTACAGTGAAAAGTTTACCTCAATTTGAACTGAATTTTGAAAGTCAATGCAACCCACTTTCGTCACATCATCAATTTAGATCAGTATCCCCAGAATCACTTTTGCTTGATGACACTCTTGAAGAAAGTGAGAATAGACCCTTGTCTCCTGAATCAGTATCATCAGTAAATGAGTTCAGGCCTCTATCACCTGACTCTCCTGTAACCGAATTCAGTGGATTTTTCTCTCAGAGTACCTTTCCAGTAACAGGACCCAGATCATGTTCACCTCAGTCACTGTGCTCAGACAATACAGAATATGAACCTTACCATGTTGATTTGCTAACTGTAGAATATAGACCAGATTCCCCTGATTCAATTTTATCAGATACTGACAAAAGATCACTTTCTCCAGACTCCTTGCCTGAATGGAGACCCATGTCACCTGACTCGGCCATGCATTTGAAAGACATTAGAGGGTCTTCTCCACAGTCAAATGGGTCAGTGAATGAATGTAGACCCCTATCTCCAGACTCGCCTATAACACAGTATTTTCCAGCAGTCTTTGAATCAGTTTCTGTAACAGATTTTATGTCCTCATCCCCTGAATCTGCATTATCAGAAGAGGAATGGGAACTAAATGATTTTATCCTTGATTCTTCTTCAGAATCAACAAAATCTATAATTGATGAAAGGTTTGACTTTAGATCTTTGTCCCCCGATTCTCCAATAAGTCAGTATGATGTCTTGAATTTTGAACCAACAATGGCATCAAGTTACGTATCACTATCCCCCGAATCAATGCTATCAGACACAGATGTACAGAATGATTTATTTGATGACATAGTGATTGATCTTAGAAGGTCCTCACCAGAGTCAGTCACATCACTTAATGAAAACAGACCTCTGTCCCCGGATTCACCTATTCCTGAGTTCACAATAGCCACACACACATTTAACATGCCATTTACAGGCTCTCGATCATCCTCTCCAGAATCAGTCACTTTGGATGTTGAAAACGAATTGTGTCAGTCAGACCTTTATCCAGAGAAAAGATCTGACTCTCCTCAGTCTATAATATCAGAGACTGAGATTAGACCACTGTCCCCTGACTCGCCTGTGCCTCAATTCATGACATTGTTTCTTCAGAGTACTTTGCCAGTAACAAGACCTAGATCATGTTCACCTCAGTCACTGTGCTCAGAGAAGACCGAATGCGAACCTTACATTGAAGATTTGCTAAGCATAGAATATCGACCAGAGTCCCCCGATTCAATTATATCAGACACAAACAAAAGATCACTTTCTCCAGACTCCTTGCCTGAATGGAGACCCATGTCACCTGACTCTTTTATGCTTTTAAAAGATATTAGAGGTTCCTCTCCACAGTCAAATGGGTCCATGAACGAATGTAGGCCCCTATCTCCAGACTCACCTGTACCACAGTATTTTCCAGCACTCTTTGAATTAGTTTCAGTTACAGAATACAGGTCTTCATCCCCTGAATCTGCATTATCAGAGGATGAAAGTGAATTACATCTTTTCAACCTAGATTCTTCTCCAGAATCAACAGAATCTATAAATGATGAAAGGCCAGACTTGAGATATTTGTCTCCTGATTCCCCAATACCACAGTATTATACCTTTCAATTTGAACCAACAATGTTTACAAGTTACTTATCACCATCCCCTGAATCGGTACTATCAGAAATAGATATGCAGACAGATGTATTTGATGACTTGGTGATTGACATTAGAAGGTCGTCATTAGACTCAGTCACATCACTTAATGAAAACAGACCTCTGTCCCCTGATTCACCTATTCCTGAGTTCAAAGTGTCCACACAGACATTTATAATAGCACTTTCAGGCTCCCGACCAACCTCTCCAGAACCAGTCACTTTGGATGTTGAAAATGAATTGTTTCCGTCTGACCTTTATCCAGAGCAAAGATCTGACTCTCCTCAGTCTATGATATCAGAGACTGAGATTAGACCACTGTCCCCTGACTCGCCTGTACCTCAATTCATGACATTCTTTCCTCTGACTACTTTGCCAGTAACAAGACCTAGATCATGTTCACCTCAGTCACTGTGCTCAGAGAATACAGAATACAAACCTAATATTGAAGATTTGCTAACTATAGAATATCGACCAGATTCCCCTGATTCAATTTTAGCAGACACAGACAAAAGACCACTTTCTCCAGACTCCTTGCCTGAATGGAGACCTATGTCACCTGACTCTGCCATGATTTTAAAAGATATTAGAGGTTCTTCTCCACAGTCAGATTGGTCCATGAATGAATGTAGACCCCTATCTCCAGACTCACCTATCCCACAGTATTTTCCAGCACTCTTCGAATCAGTTTCTGTAACAGATTTTATGTCCTCATCCCCTGAATCTGAATTCTCTGATGAGGAATGTGAATTAAATGTTTTCACCCAAGATTCTTCTCCAGAATCAACAGAATATATAAACGATGAGAGGCCTGAATTTAGATCTTTATCCCCTGATTCTCCAGTAGCTCAATATTATAACTTTCATTTTGAACCAACAATGGTAACAGGTTACACATCAATATCCCCTGAATCAGTGCTATCAGGAATAGATATGCAGGCCGATGTACTTGATGACTTCATGATTGACCTTAGAAGATCATCTTTGGAGTCAATTGCATCAACTGATGAAAGCAGAGCAATTTTCCCTGATTCACCTTTTCCTGACTTCACACTGCTCACACAATCATTTATCTTTCCAGAGATAGGCTCCTGTCCAACTTCCCCAGAACTGGACTGTGTGGATGATGAAAATACACTTTATCAAACTGACTGTATTTCGGAACAAAGAACTGACTCTCCCCAGTCTATAATATCAGAAACTGGGGGCCTACCACTGTCCTATGACTCACCTGTACCTCAATTCAGTGTGTTATTCTCTCAGATTACTTTGCCAGGAAGTGGATCATGTTCACCTCAATCACTGTGCTCAGAGACCACAGAAGATGAACCTTCTTTTGAAGACCTGTTTATTAGAGGCTCTTCTCCACAGTCAGCTGTGTCCATGGATGAATGTAGATGTACTGACTCACCTATACCACATTACTCAGAATTATTCATTGAACCAAGGCCCATAAAAGCACATGGGTCATCCTCACCTGAGTCTATGACATCAGATGTTGGTTATGAGTTACATGAGTTAGAGATCAGTGCATCAAAATGTAAGTACAGGCTTCCTTTAGTGGATTTAGTATCAAAGAATGAACCTACCTCAGGTGAGATTAAATCTCATTTGGCTTGTTTTAGGGCATCCTCAACAGACTCTGACACTTCAGTTAATGATTTTAAATTGCTTTCTCCTGACTCACCTGTGCCACAATATTTTCCAGCACTCTTTGAATCAGTTCCAGATTATAGGTCTTTATCAGATTATATGTCCTCATCCCCTGAGTCTGGATTGTCAGAGGAGGAACTAAATGTTTTAACCTCAGAAGCTTCTCCAGAATCTATAAATGAAGGCAGATCTCTCTCCCCTGATTCACCTATACAATTGACAGATTCTCCAATACTTCAGTATTGTGCTTCACACTTTGAATCAACAGTGGTAACAGGATACAGGTCAGCATCTAATCAGACAATATTATCAGAAATAGAAATGCAGACAGATGTATTTGATGACTCCCTGATGGATCTTAGATCATCCTCACCAGAATCAATGGCATTGGTAACAGAAAACAGACCATTATCCCCTGATTCACCCATTCCTGAGTTCACACAATACACATACACATTCTCTATACCAGAATCGGATTCTATATCAACTTCCCCAGTCTCTTTGAGCGATGAAAATGAAATAAATCCATTAGACTTTAGTATGGGGCAAAGGGCTAACTCTCCTGAATCAGTAATATCAGAAACTGAGCCTAGACCAGCATCTCCTGAATCACCAAGTGATTACAGAGAAATGTCTCTTTACACAGCAAAGTCTGTGGTAGAATGTGCATCTCCAGAAGTCTTTACACCATTGGAAATGTGTAGAATATTACCTTCAGACTCTCTTCCACAGTTTAACATATCAGCAATAAATGTACACCAATCAGAGTCACCTGAGTCACCAACATCAGAGACAGACATTGAACTTTGGGTAAATGCATCTCAAGCTACTGAACAGAGACCCTCCTCCCCTGAATCAATCATATCCTTGAATGAAAAAAGACCATTATCACCAGACTCACCTATTTATGACTTTAAGTCATCAGTGCATTTAAATATCACCCCAAAAACCACATACAGAACATCCTCCCTAGAATCAATTGTATCTGATTTAGAATTTGACATGGCATCTGAGGATGTTACATGGACTGAAAATAGACCCTTATCTCCTGCGTCAGGTGAAATATCACCTGTGGATCAATGTCATTTAGAAAATAATCACACTGATGATCAAAGCCAAAACTTGTTTGGCCAAGAGCTATCCAACACTGTGACATATCTGACATTAAACATGACTCCCAGAATGATGCCTCAATATAAACTTGTGTACAAGACTGTTCCCTTAGCATTAATCTCCCATGTGCATGATCCTCAATATAAAGGCGAAACTTTCTGTCCAAAGCCAGGTGTGTTTGAGTATGCTGAATGTAAAAAGAAGGCAAACAATGAATTCACAGAGCAACACAATTATGACATTTCCAACAATGCCAACAATTACACCTCACCTTTTGATCACAGTTCTCTGCAAACACATGTACAAACAGAATCGTTTGATTTATGTGGAAAAAGTCCAGCATTTTCCAATGATTCTTTGTTTTATTATACAAGTTTAAACGCATGTCTAATGGACTCTTCAGATAGGAGAGCTTCTTCACCAGAATCATATACATCTATAAATGAGTACAGGCAACTCTCTCCTGACTCTCCAGTTCCTGAGCAAAGACCTTCATTACCATGGGCAGAGTTTTTGTTCGAAAGTCGACCCTCATCCCCTGACACGTTTTTTTCAGTAAATGAATTTCAAAGTCTTTTGCCTGATTCACCCATACCTGATTACTCAACACCATCACCAGTTCCAAATTCACATATTTCTGAATCTAGTGAGGTATTCATGCAACACAAATCTATTTTGAGTCCACTATCACCATCAATAAGTAATGATCAAAGTTCTGATATGGACTCAGCATATCATGAATCATACTCTTCATGGTACCCACTTCCACAATGGATCATGTCTGAAAACAGACCTTTATCATCTCTGTCAGATTTTTCAGACACAGATTCTAGATCTTTATCACCTCAAATGTTTTGCTTTGAAACAGATGTGCGGAACCCATCACCTGAAGCAGCAACGTTAAACACAGAGCTAACAGAAACTATTACTCCAGAACCCGTAATTTGTGAGACAAATTATCAACCTGAATCACCTGAATCAGTGATAATTGATTCTGAAGATGAGTTTTATGAGAATTTGAATGAATTGTCATTTTTTGACATTGATGAGAGTAAGGAAGATTTACCTGTCTTCAAAAATGATCCTGCTTTGCTGAATCTAGTGACATTTGAACAATTCGAGTCTCCACATGAAATAGAGGAGCCTGTTTCTGAAATTAGAAATGAGCATTCATTCGATGATGGACTACAACCAAATGCATCTCACGATAAAGCATCGGAGCAAACACAAAAGGACACACAAAGTGTAGCAAAGACAATTTCTCATTGTGAAGAACAGGACATAATCACAGCATCAAGTGATTCTGCAATTAAAGAAACTAGCAAAGGCCTCGATATCCATAAAATAGATGAAAAGAGACACATGGAAAGTCCACAGCAACAAAAAGATGATGTAGGACATGATTTAAGAAATCTATCCCCTCAAGATGACAAAAAAAGGGTAAGAAGACAAGCATGCAGCAGTGAATCTTGTGCATTCGTAACAATGTTATGTAGTGTCAGATCTGCCCTTACAGTTCTGGATCTACTAACAAATCAAGACTAAATGGACAACTCTTGAGGAGTGTGCAGCTTACAAGAGAATGGTCAATTCTGAGAATGTTTACTAATTCACCGTAATGATTTTTGTTTGTTAACTGCATGTTTGAATCTTAGTATTAAGGTATGTCCACATTGATGTTATGACATGTAATTGTTTCACTGTTTCCATGAAACGAATTATGTTGGATTTGTTTTGTGTAATTTATGCAAAGAGGGAAAAACATTGTTTTGTTTCCTTTCATTTTGCACAGGACAGTGTCTCAGAAGAAATTAATTTAATGCCTCAAGTCAAAGATTCAAGTCTAAGAAAAAGAGATACACCATCAATTTCAAAAAGTTTAAATTTAACAGAATCCTTGATGACTAGTGAATCATTAAAAGAGCCATATTTAGCCACATGTGTCTCCAACATACCTGAGCACCACAGATCCCAGCCTGATTTGGCACACAAATCCACTCCCGATTCATCACCTGAAACTAAACCATTGAAAGGATTGGAAGAAGTAAATTCTTTTCAGTTTCATCTTAAAGACTCTCACAGAAGAGTTGAACTAAATCAAATTGATTCCTCCGCATTTAGTTTAGATCTTGAATTATGTGATTCTAGAAATTTGCCCTCAAGATCTGTGAAAACACCATCAACAGGCACTCCTCTTTCACCCATATTTAACACATCCTCTTCTGATCAAGGGAATTCTCCAGAGTCCCACGAATTTCTAGGCAAGGAAATATCTTGTGTTGCAGGGACTGTCCAGCTTTCCTCAGATTTTAAATTTGAACAGGCTTCACCATCTTTAGGCGGTGGTAAGCCTGAATTAAGTTTAGTTATTCCTGGAACTTATCCACTTGTAGCTGCTATGTCACCTTGTACTCTGGAAGTAACTCATGAGCTGACAGGTGACCAGATGCAGTTAAATTTCACTGCAGCTTTAGATGCTGACTCTCCACTTTACAGTCTTAACCTTAAACCCAGGCCAATACCTGTTCATGCAGATAGCATTGAGTCAGAAACTGAGTTTTTTGATTGTCGGCAAACGTTTTCTGATACATCTGAGCCAGAGGTCGGATCATCAGAGGTTTTAGATGTTTCTCAAACAGTTTACCACGTTGAGGAACTTCCGTCTTTATCAAGCAGCCCTGAATATCTGACAGGCATCTCTAAACTTAAAGAGCACACACAATTGAAAAAGGATGAGCGGCCCTTATCCTGGGCCAGTGAGGACCTACCCATAGTTCTTGAACCAGAGGATGAATGTGAGGTTGGTGAGGAGAAGGATTTCCCTTATGATTATACGGGTGGTCATTCATTTGCTGAAGAGTTACCTCCAATAGAGGGAGCAGAATATGATGACGATGATGACTCTCTAGGGAGGGTAAGCAATCTAGCATGATGTTTGCATTTAGTTTCTGAAGGCAGAGTTTTGTCACTTCCTAGCCTATGCTAACAAACTTACTAAAGTCCTATTTGGTGTTTTGGTTAAAAATAATAAATATAGTTTATATGTGTTGCTTACATTTATAAGGAACTTAAAGTGTTGGATATATTGTGGCAACTAACAAGAAGCAGTATTTTTATTGACTGCATGTAAAAGAAGCTTCCAGAGTACAGGCTTTGCATGGTGTGACGTGCAATTACAGTATATATGAGATAAACAACAGTACTTAAGACATACGACCACAATGCATCTCTGCTACTCTTAGGAAATAGCTGAAGAACTAGGTTTGCTGTCTGATAGTTCAGAGGAGGAGGTGTTGACCACCAGGGTGGTGCGGCGCAGAGTTATAATTCAGGTACCTGTTTTGGGTGTGCGCTAGTGTCACTGGTCTGCAATTTCCATATTTTGGTGTGATGAACAAAAAAAGTGTTTTCATTTGTTGGTACAATTATGTATGAATAAACATATGCATCAAACAGTAACATCAAACATTCATTTCCCATAAAAGGTATTTTTCTCAGGATTTTCCATTAACATTTTCAGTCTAATACTGTAGTTCACAAATATTATTGTATGAATTATATTTTTATAATATAAAACTGTTACTGTACAGTATGCCAATTTAAAGATGGGTGGAGTTCATTTCCATTATCTTTTTATTTAGAAGATAAAAATGATTATTATATTTTTTAGGGTGATGAGATGCCTGAAATCCCTCCTCAGACAGTGACAGAAGAGAAGTACACTGACGAGTATGGAAACATGGTGGTCAAAAAGGTACATGTTATAACTTACTAACTGATTAAATGTATGCTATTTGAAGGAAATGTGAATTACCTTATCATTTACAAAACAGTTCAAACTACTGTTTATTGCTGTAATTAATCATGACCATTGGAGTGACTTAAGTTTAATCGTTTTCCCTATTATTGACCACAACCACAGCTATAATGATAAAGGCACAGAGAAACAATACCATAGAAATCACTTTCAGAACATTTTCTTTTTCCAGCTAATAAACTGACAATATTGTCGCCATTTTTACATTATGCTTTTCTTGAAATGCTTGAATATGGTAGCACATGTTTCCAGCTTATATAATAACCTTAATAATTTCCAACCTTTACACAGATAACAAGGAAAGTCATCCGTAAGTATGTGTCAGCAGATGGAGTAGAGAGAGAGGAAGTGATGCTGGAGGGTCCGCAGCAAGAAGCTGTCACCGTGGATGAGGCTGACGGTTTCTCTAAAGTTGTGAAGAGGACAGTTGTGCGGAGCGGGGGAGATCAGACCGAGGTGTGAAACCACATTTGGATTTATAAAAACAATACTATAACATAAATCAATCAACAATTCTTTAACATGAATATATCAATCATATTTGTTTCGTGAATTGCCATCCTAATATTGTGATTATTTCTGATATGTTGTATGTGATTCTGTTATTTACACTGTTTTTTGTTCTTTCGTATTTTATGTTTCATTTAACGACTCATTTCATGACTCATCAGTGCTCATTTAGAGCTGCTTCGGTGCAGCGGTTCAGTAATCACATGACATTTCTCTGTCATAATGTAGGGAACCACTCATTATTCATACTTTCTTTGCAATTGAAATTTCACAATGAATTAATTAACCACAATCTTGCCAGCAATTTGAGTGAGTAAGGAATGTGTGCTCAACATTTGTGTCTCAGCAGCTTTACAGATTTGAATATAGAATTTATGTTTCATATTGTACTAAGTTAATGCATTTAGATTATAGATCTCCTTAAAGGGAAAGTCCACATAAAATATTCAAATTGCCAGCATTCATTCACTCTCATGTCGTTCCAAACTTGTATGACTTTCTGGATTTCTGTGGAACACACACACACATAAAAATATATTTTTAGGAGTGTTGGTCACTAAACAGTCCTGGTTATTATTTACTTTCATTGTATGTACAAAAATATAATGGAAGTCAATGTGAACTATACTAGTCAACATTAGTGGATGGAAACTTTCCTAAAAGCAAAATGCTTTCTTGTCTTAGGACAACTTTAATCCACTTTAAATGCTGACTGTAAAAAGTCATTGCTACTCATTTAACATGTCTATGCATTTCAGGTAACCTTCTCTGAACCGTTATCTTACATTGGGGCAACATCTTCTGAGTTCGAGGAAGAGCCTGTCCAAGGTCGGAAAGTCAGCAAAGTGGTCAAAACTATGGTAGTGCAAGGTGAACGAATGGAAAAACTAATTGGAGACCCTTCACTCTCATCGGATCTCCCATCAGCCAAAGATGACTTTGAAAAGGTCTAGATATTTGCTTCTTGTCTAATGCAGTGGTATCCAAATACTTTATTGGTAAATAAATACAATATTAATAAATATTATGTATACCGTATAGGTTTATTTTCAACACTAACCTCACAAGTGGTTCTAAATCTCTTATGTTTGCATTCTCTTCTTGGCTCAGTGATTTTTCTCTCATATGTCTAGGCTTTGAGCTATGTAGGAAGCTTTGGAAAAGTGCATCTGCCTCATTTAGTTGAGAGAGAGATGGTAAAAGAGGATGGATCAGTGGTCAGAAGGTCTGGACATTGGCATGTCCGTTTAACATGTAGCTGTTTAAGAGAATGGTGTGACAATAAAAGAGCAGCTACTAATACCTAGTTCACCAAGTGTGCATTTTAACATTGTCCTTTGGTGATAACCCCCATAAAAAAAAAAAAAAAAACAAGAACCAACCTGTTTTGTATCCTTCTAAGCTACAGTGTGTTATTTTACTAACATATTCTCGTACTCACTATATTTTCTGGAACATCAGATTTGGACACAGTTTTACTAATGCATTGTGTTTATTTTATTATTATTATCTTACCAACTTATATTTATTATTATTAATTTAGGCTGGTTTATTCTGGCTTGCTGCTGGTCTAGCTGATCGTATTACTATACTATTCAGCATTTTTTTTTTTTTTATTCCTTTTTTACAACCTGCAAAAACACAGTCTATTGACTCTTATTTTGACCTGAATTCATGTGTAAATTAAAGATAAAGTAAAGGTAAACAGCTGCTAAAGTAAGACTGGTCAATAAGGCTAAGTCACGTGTCATTTGCAGTTAAAGGGTTAGTTCACCCAAAAATGAAACAATAGTCATTAATTACTCACCCTCGTGTCGTTCCAAACCCATAAGACCTCCGTTCATCTTCGGAACACAAGTTAAGTTATTTGTGGTGATATCAGAGAGCCATCTGTCCCTCCATAGACAGCAGTGCAACTGAACTTATCCCAGATCAAGGAGGAGCGTCTTGCTGCAGACTGCAACATCCAGGGGGGCAAGGATGGATAAAGATCCAACCACTCCCTCCTTAATATACCTAAACCTACCCCTGATCCCTAAACCACCATTCTCCACCTCCTAGATGTAGATCCAACAACGCCCCCTGGATGTTGTGGTATGCAGCAAGCCATACATTGGTAAAACAGTCCATGTGACATCAGTTGTTTAACCTCACTTTTGTGATGCTACGAGAATACTTTTTTGTGCAAATGAAACAAAAATAACATCATTTACTCATCTCCCGTGACTTACGTCTTTCGCCATTCTCAACGCGCTGCATACACAAGCTTTAATGTATGTGACGTAATCAGCCTTGTTTACATCTGGGTGAAAAGCATGCACATGCGCGTAATCTGCAGCTAAAATGGTTAAGTTATTATATATGAACTAGTAATTAAATTTCGAAGATGTTCACATCTCTTCAAACCGGTTGTGACTCTGCCATGTTGATTTTTTTAGGACCCAGATGCATAAGACGCGCACTCACAAAAGCACAGTAGTGAAGGATGGCCAAGCCAAACAAACCCACCTGGAACAACTGGAGGACACCCCCGATTCCCTGCGACCTGATGACCTACAGCAGCACCTGCATCAGCTGCTTCAACGCTACTGTACTCCAGAGGTGACCGAAGAGCCTGACGCAGAACAAGATTCGGATGCAAAAGAACAGGACAAACAATAAGGCACCACCTCCTGCTGTGTGTGTGTGTGTGTGTGTGTTTGGTTGTGGCAGGCATTTCTGCATATTTATGTCTGTAGCCCTTTCTAATAACACAAAATATTTCTTCACTTGCTTACCAGATCCCCTTGTATTATTTATAGCTTGATCTTTTTATTCATGGCAAATAATGGAAACATTTTAACTGCATTATGGCTGAATGTCTTTTTGATTTCGTTCCTGACTGAATAAATTTTTTTCATTTTGTGACCAAAGATAGTGTTACCTGAATTGCTGAGTGATTTGTATGAAACGTAGATGTTTTGTGTGTGTGTGTGTGTGCGTGTGTCATATTGGTTGCTGTGGTACTGTAGAAGCAGAAACATCATAAAAAAATGAACATGGGTCAGTTTGGATGATGAGCTCATTGCCTGGCCACTACAGGTGTGAAGACTTTTGTAAATAATGGACTTTGATTGAAAATGTTTAAAAACACTCATATACTCTTTTGTCTCCTGTAATTGCTGTACAACTGCATCTATGGACTGCTGTAATTAAAACATGTCAGATAACTTGCTCAAAATCTCACAACAGACCTGATAAAATATCATCAAAATATCTTTGGGGCATGTGAGTTTGTAACCACAGTTAATCAAGTGCAAGCAATCAGCTATCTGATATAACTGGCTATGACTTTAAAAGCATTTAAAAGCAACAAATAAATATCATGCTGTAGTCTTTCTTAATCCCAGAATGCTTCTGAATGGTTTTTACACAGATTACGTGAGAATTTATCAGTTCTAGGTGAAAGAATGCAGTCATTATCTACACGTTCAGTTATTATTTTGTGTCACTGACCTTTTCGGTTGCACTGTCTAATCAATGTACAGTATATGTGTGTTCTCAGATCTCTTCTGTGACAATACAATTATGTTTGTTTATTGAGAACATTTTTTTTTCCCTTTTTGAATGAATGTTAAATTAATTCAGTTTTATGTTTTGTGCAGTTCCAGTTTTTTGTATGACTGAATTCAATGATAATTTGAGTCCCCCTCCAAAACCGTGCTTGTGGGCTTGACTTGTATTTCCCTGTTTGTGATGCTCCTCTAGGCGCTTACAGTAGAACTCAGAACAGGGAGGGAACGTGAATAAAAAATTGCCTGTTTTTTTTTTTTTTTTTTTCTTCTGCTGTTGCAATGATGTAAAATAATAACAACAATAATAATAATAAAAAAAAAATGAAAGCTCACTGTTACCTTATCTTCTAGTAGGAAAAATATGCTCATTTTAAGAAATTCAGGAATTTTGCGTTTAAGTGTATGAAAACATTTCATAAAAGAATTGAGCTTTGATTGAAAAGTTTGGTTATACTGTACTGAATTTATGTGTCTCATATGTTTGATCGTCTTTAGAGTTAAAAATGAAAATTAGTCTGATTAATAACTTCTGACACTTTATATTGATGGATCCACAACGTACAACGTACCGACTCTCAGAAGCTTTGCAAGTATTTTCTAAGAGTTAGTAGACTAGTAGGTGTAAATTAATGAGAATCAGTTGACATATAGTTGACGTGCAGTTACTAAGTTACTTATAGTTAGTAGAATGTGGACTGCCAAAATAAGGTGTATCCTGTGGTTTTGTATGTATTAACTGGAGCAAAAAAAGGAAAAGCAGCCAGGTGTCCTCTTTCAAAACTGTTTAAAAGCATCAGCTTTGTTTAGATAATGTATGACCAAGAATTTCCATATTCATAAGGTACACCTGATTAGTCTGTTTTTATAATGTTTAACATTAGAGCAAGCTACATTGTAAAATCCAAAAAATAATTTATTGCTGCTACTTGTCATAAATTATGGAAGCTGATCCAAGCACAATATAAATTAGTTTACTCAATCTAGTAAAGGTAACATTAAAAAAAAGGTTTTCTCAACTATTGCTTATGTGTCTGTGGTAATCTACTACAGTACATATGTTTGTGGAATAATTAAGCGGTAAAACTTTATTTTAAGGTGTCCTTGTTACACAATACATGTAATTATCATTATAATAGCAATAAACTATGCACAATTACATGCAAGCAACCCTAATCCTAACCATATAGTAAGTACATGTAGTTAATTAATGTGTCTCAGTACTTAAATGTATAATTACGCTGTGAAAAGGACACCTTAAAGTGTAACCTACGTATAAAAAGTGCTAGTTGTATTTGATTTGAATGAAATAATACTTTATATACACTTGATTCTGATTCTGTAGTTTAGATGAAAAACATTTTTGTAGCATAAAATTAAAAGGATGTCAGTACAAGTATTTTGCAGAAATCACACATTTTATTAGACGTTTCACATGTCTAGAAATTTGTTACTGTATATCAATTCCTCTGGCAATATCCTTATTCTATAATGTTGTACTGTAACTTAATATATTACCATAATGAACTGGACTTATAAGAATCAAAACTGTATCTGACAAACAGTCTGTTTTAATAGTACAATGTGGGATAACCATGTTTTCAGACATTCTTGGTACTATGCAAATAATTCTGTAGTGGATTATGTGGACAGAACATTGATTTGTTCTGGACGAGATCTTCAGTCAATGATTGTCTGTTAAGACAGAGACTCACATAAACAAAACATTGTAAAAAAAAAAAAAAATGGGGAGAAAGGTTTTGGATCTGTATGAGAGATGACTAAGAGTGAAATGCCATGCGATATTTGTTAAAGATAAAAATGAGAAACCAACCTATTACATTTTCCTCAAAGAGTACCACAAAAATTCAGCAAGAAGCAGACACGTTTGAGAATGTACACAATTACAGTAAGTTACCACAACAAAACTAAATCCTACACAATTCGTTGAAAAGAAAGGGGAAAAAAAACAAACTTATCTGGCTTTTTTGAGCCTTTTGTGTTGTTTACAAAATGAGCATCTGGGAATATCTGGTGCAGTGAAGTGTGATAACTGTATATGACATTTCATTAGGCAAAAAAATAAAATACAACTCTAAACCTTTTCCCTTCTAAAAATGTTGAGTTATCCAAGAAAATAGCACAATGCTTCCTACAGTATGTGTGCTAAAATGAACTGGTAATACTCCAAAATGTAAAGCAGAAATAGCACTTCACATAACTTCACAAAATGTACATCACTGAAAACCATAAGCAAGCTCATATTTGTCATTTTAAGAAATAAGTAGATTTTGGATCATGACAAATTCATATTTATACAGTACCCCTGTACCCAAACACCACAGATTACAGATTACAAATGGCTCTATATTTTGTTATACAAAAATGTAACCCTTTAAAAAAGATTAAAGTACTAAGTAAGAACATGCTTTTCACATAAATGAGTATAGTGTGTAAACAGCATACTCAATACATGTAAATGTACTCACACACAAACACACCAAATCCTGATTTGAAATGATTCTCCAACCTTCTATATTCGATTAGTCCAACGGTTAATGTAAACAAGACTCAAACTATGAAGATCATGGTTGAATTGGGCCAGACACTTGTTGAAGCTCAGTTGACAGGAAAGGGCTGTGCTCTGGAGACATTATTAACTGAAAAAGAAGAAGAAATGACCAAATTATTATAAAGTTCATTATGCAAAATGTTCTAAATATTGGAAAAAAAGGACATTTAGTTTATTACAGGATTAGTTCGCATAAAAATGAGAATGAACTCATCATTTACCTGCTGTTTTTTAAAAGGGGTCATGACATATAAGTTTGACATATATAATAAAAATATCCTCTAATTTTCAGAACTCAACTTTCTCAGTCTAAAAATAGCTTATGTTTGAAGCCAAATGAAAGCCTGCAGAACGTGCCACTTTATGATGTAATAGTGTACCTAAACCGATTCCGCAGTAGTAGATCATCATGTTTAGCTCCGCCCCCTGATTCATTCATGTAGTGTAAATAACAAGAGACGTTTACACTGAAGTCAAACCATAAAGATGACTCAGAAGATGCTTGTTATTATGATTTGTATTGTTATTACAGATCATTTGATATATTTACTTTATATGTATTTATGTGCTTTTAACCTAAATCTCTGCAGCGTCCATCTATGAATTATGTAGGTTGTCAAACATGCACAGGACAAAAACTGGTTTTTAACAGTGTAGCACCCTTCTGCTGTAATAACAACATGTGCTTGTTTTTCCTTAAAAGCTAGATCAACATTAATCAGTATTAACTAGCTTGGACAAACAGTACTGATGCAATGAGACACAGATGAGATATTTGAGACCACGCACACACAAACACACACACAAATAAACACAGACCTCACTTGGTGGGCACAGTTGGTGAGCCAGACCGGTGGAAGTGGATGTTCTGCCATTTGCCGTCACGGCGATGCCAGACACGGGTTTCTTCAGACTGCGTGGTGCGCGGCATATTGTTGACATCCATGTATTGGGTGAGCCTTATATAAGCGATGCACGCTGCATCTTCACCAATCAGGTGTACATGAGGGTTCAGCAAGATGGTGTGGATGGGTTTGTGGCCTTTGGAGAGAGCTAGAGTAGAGGACAATAATACTCATGCTTGTGTCATTCAAGGCACTTTCACCTATATTAAAACACGTATACATGTAGATCCATTTAATTAGACTTTAAGGGACAGGACAGACAAAAAGGACAGCCACACACCAAAACTGCACACACAAATATTTGATATATTAAAACTATTTTATATATACACACTGCAAAAACGCTTTTCTAGCTTAGATCTTTTGTCTTGTTTCCAGCCAATTCTTAAATAAAGAAGGATGTTGTAGACAAGTAAAGATTATTGTATTTTTTCTTTGTGCTTTTGTTTAGAACAAGCCAAACAATCTGCCCGTGGAGTAAGCTAAATAATCTTATAATCTTACAAGATCATTCTGATTACCCCAGAAAATCTAGAAAATCCTTCTTGATTTAAGAATTTTTTTTTATATATTTTGGGTGCATTTTCACAAAAAAATAAATAAATAAATTATGAAGTTGTAAATCAAATACATTATTATAGTATGTTTTCAAAAGTTTTCATTTACTATGAAATTTACTTTCACATGTAACATCATGTCATGTCTTACAGTTTTCAAAGTAGAACCTGTGGAAATCTGTCCCCTCCACTAGGTTTCCCAAAGCTTCAGGTTCAAAAGATGTCAGTCCAGGGTCACAAATCTTCCTGTGGAAAGACACAATAAGGCATTCTTTACCAGAGTGAAGACAAATAATAACAATAAATAAAATAATGAAATAAACACTCACGTGTACGCTTCAAAATCTCCATTATTAATGGCTTCGATCAGCAGCTCTGTGACTTTAATTATCTCCTGTTTCCGTGCTGAACCACATAAAGGAAAAAAAAGAAAGAAAAAAAAGTTAAAAACTGTGCAAAAGACTATAATGATTATCCTTTAGGCTAATGAACAGACCTGACTGTAAAATCCATTCATTTTAAACCATAAAAGAGTTTTAAAAAATGAATCAGATTCACAAAAAAAATATGCAAATGTTCAAATCAAATGCACTAATGTAAATCAAATGACTAAACACTAAAGTTCAATTATATGGAGAACTGTACTGTTTTATGTACACCTTTAGAAAGCAGGTTATTGATTCAAGCTTTTTCCAATCCAAGGAAATCTTGTACACAAAAATGAACTCCAGGGACCTCATATTGTGTAAAACTCTGTGTAGCATTTTTAGCTTGGCCAATAAGAACATGTAAAGAACTTTGTTCATTTATTTAGTTTTTAATGATTGTTGTATTGTAAAGTCAATAAAATAATCATTTTTAACACCTACAATTTTCAATAGAACACTTCTGCTTCTTTAAGTCAAATGCATTTGCAGTACACAAGCCGCAATTAACAAAGCTGACTCCACTGTGATGTGATCCTATCTCTCTCTCACATACTGTATGCGCACACACACACGCACACACACACACACACACACACACACACACACACACACTTAACATAATCTTAATGATTCCTAATTCATTCTACTTTCAGAAAGCCAAATAAAGAGATTTTGCATTCGCACAGAAACAGACAGTGTCTCCTTGCATGGGTCCATCATCACTACTGTGTTATTGATACCACGTCTTCTTTGCATGAACATTTGGGCTGCAAACATTTCCACATCGTGTTTTAATGAGGCGTTTTAGCCCAATCTGGATCAGCCCATTCTTTTAAATAGCCTAGAAAAAACTTTGTAGGAGACTTCGAGCTTTGTAACTCTGCAGATCCTATATGTGCAAAAAGCTATATACCAAACTAAAGAAAAAGAAAACAAGAAATCACATCACATGATCCCTTCAAACAAAGAAATAAGTGCAGTTTAACTATACACTGCAACTACAGCAGTGTACAGCAGCAACTAGATACACTGCTATCACCCAATTTTTTTCTTATTACAAAAAGGGGGGAAATGCAAAAGCTTTTGTTGTTTTTGTTGGTAACATAGAATATGAACTAGCATACATTTATTATTTTGAGTCATGCAGTTCTTTTTAATAAATGCATCATACAGTAAGCAAAATATCCGTCGGATATTTGATATCCGTCTGAATCACATTACTATGCAATAATAATTTGCATTATTTTCAGTTACACATAAGCACTTACCATTAAAAATCATTGGGCATTGACCTTATTATATTTAAGCACCTTATATGAGCATAAAATGTTTTATAATCTTACAAATATTATATTATATGACAAATATTTTATTTTATTTTTTTTAAATAAAACATTTTGGTGTGCTTTATTGAAAGACAAGGTTTTCTAGAAATATCCCCCAACACATCACTAGATATATTGCTATGACCCAATTTTCTTATTACAAAAAGGGGGGAAATGCAAAGGCTTTTGTTGTTTTTGTTGGCAAAACCAAAACAGAATATTTAAATGTAGTTTAATAAAATTAAATTGTTTATTAGAGCCTACGGAGGGATTTATAAAATTGTCTTATTCTTTAAGTATTTGGGAATCTGTGTTTCTCAGCATCTACCTGTAATGGGATTTGAAAGAAATATGATGGACAGTGATGCACCTGATGAAATCTCCTACTGTCAAAATATTAGCAGCACTGTGACTAAAAAATGGGTCTGGTCAACTAAAAGAAAACATCATCACAACAATACTGAATTCATCTACCTGTGTGAGCACAATGTGAGATCAGTGGCAGCCCCTGAATTTGTGCTCTAGAAGTTACTCGTTGCAATGAGAGAATAAATAATAACTGAGCTTGAGAGAATGAACATGGCTATGTAAGGATATGCATAGACTCAAAAATGGATAATAGCAGATCTCCTATAGATCCTATCCTTTTTATTTTGCGCAGACTTTGAGCACATTTGCAGTAGCCCTCACTACTCACTACTACTCTCTAATGGCCTTGCAGAGTGTTCGGTGCAATCTGCTAAACATCTGCTGGAGAAGTACTATAGGGAGTGAAGTGCATAAAAGCTGCTTCATCTGTGTAATCTTCCACGGGATGACCAGTCATGAACTCCTCCTCTACAGGCACACAAGCTGAGCTGAGCTCAAGGCAGACTGACACTTTTTGTATGCCTCAACATCAAGGCAGTAATGGCCAGAAAGAGAAAGAAACCTAAGAAAATGATGACTACTGCCCACAGTCTAATGCTTTTACAACTGGGATTTTACAACCTTCCACACTGAGCACAAAGCGAATAAGCGAAGCAAATCACAGACAAATGTGCTTTCAGCTAGGGCTGGGCGCTAATCAAAGAACCGGCTTTACTGATGAGATGTGCATAATATATCATTGATATATTTCAGCAATTCGTGCAACACACACAAAAGTATTTTCGCTCAGATATATATCTCGTATATGGAGTTTACATCTAAACATCTTAATTACACTAAACTGTGTAGGGCATCAGAGGGAATCAGACACTTAAGATTCGGTCAGAACACTGAAACATGAATCCGAATTCCACAGATAG
>JAUCMS010000127.1:24540652-24553039 GCA_032357445.1 Enteromius radiatus
ACTGAAGGATCTGCACGAGGGTGGTCACGATCCAGAAGTTCTTTCTGAGCTTCGTACCGCAACGGACCTCGCGCTTCGTGCGACGAAGGTTACAAGATGTTTAGCGTACACTTGTTCGATTTCCCTCTATAGCTGAATAGGTATATACATTTTAAGAATTTGGCTTACATATAATGATATGCAAATTATTTTGCATTATCTGCTATATATTATATATTTTGTATTGGTAAGAATTTAAATGAACTTTTCAGTTAATCTGCCCAAGGGTGGGTGATATAACCAAAACCCTGTCACTGCTTTTCTATAAACCAAACTGTTACAAATGTAACAAAAGATTTCATATAAATTAACAAAACAAAAGATTTCATATCTGCCAGACCATACAGATTTCCATATCTAATGCATTTTTTTGGACAATTTTTGATAATACCCTTAAAATCAAGACACATTTGACAAGTCCTTCCAACATAGTCCTATCATGATAATTTCAGACACTCTCTATACCTAAACTTGAAAACCTGAAATTTGGATACAGCCTTTAATTTAAAGCACTATTTAAAAATTTAGCACATATTAACACTACTTTCACATGGTTTAAAAAAAACACAATTTATGTGTTAGTTAATATGATATTAATAATGGGTATACTGAAAGCAAACAAGTATTTTTATACATTGTTTATAAAAATAAAAAAAAAAGGCAATAATCATTGTTTGTAAAAAAGGCTACAGGATTGTGGGACAGATATACATTAAATACATAGTCCTACATACACAATCAAACAAAAAAGGCATGTCACCTAAATAATATTCTTGATATTTTTTTGTCACCTTTTGTGTCAGACAAAAAGTATAAGTTCATGGCACATATAGAATATTTCAAAGTTTAAAACTTAGCTTACAAACAGTAACCTACCTTAACACCATCAGGTTTCTTGTATGGATTCTTGCCTGTTGAGTGAAATAAAACAAATAGTTGTAAACATAAAGCAGGATGAAAAAGGAAAGGGTTAGGGGCAGACCAGATTGGGGCTTAGCGTCTCAAAAATAGTACAAAATATGACAATTTCAATCACTGTGCTTCACGCACTCATGATCCACTGGCCTCAGAATCAAACCCCCTCAATGAATCATAATCAAATATTTGCATAATTTAATGAAATGTGATTAAGAAGCAAATTGAATCTTTTTTTGTGTCAGCAACACCGAGTTTGTAATAAGACAAACAAAAATATTTACTATACAGTGAAATGCTACTTTTAAAACACTTTGTTAAAGGACTCCGTAATTATAATAATAATAATAGAAATTGTGATTATTTTGTTATTCGTTGTGGTATGATAAATATGTAATTTTGCTGGTGCTCTGGACATCACAAGCTAATAGCAAAAAAAGACTAACATGACACTGAAATAGACCATTTACTTGGAAATACAGCGTGTGCACAATAACATTTTATGATTTCATTAAATCCAAGCCTTTTACGGTTTAGTAATTGGGCAAGGCCATTCTGACCTTAAATCAACTAATTTCACAGCCCTACTGCAATGAAAATGTTAAAATCTTCTGTATTATCTAAGATGCTTTATATCCGTGCAAATAAAATAGAGCCTAATTTTTGGCTTGACTCAAAGAACTTTTAAAAAGCAAACACAAAGTAAACTGAAGAGAGATTCTTACTTGAGAAGTTTCGCGTAGCAAGCATTGTAGTAAGGATAGCGCCCTAAAACAGTCCAAAAAGAACAAAAAGGCAAAGATCAACTTTGTCATTGGTAGCTGTGTCAAATATTAGTCAATGCTAGTGGGTAAAGATTAAACTAGTTAAGCCTTTCAAATTGCATCAATATAAAAACTTATTTACTTATTGGTCCTGATCTTTTAGTACATAATGCACATTATTCTAAATATGAAACAATTATCTTCATATCTCCATCAAACTCTTATAGAGACTTAAATTAATCTATAAAGGTTAACAGCCCCACGAATTGCTAAAAAGTCAGCATTAAATATGTTTTCAATATTTAGAATGCTGCGTGTTTGTGCATTTTCATGACTCTGTGTTTCAGTATCTTACTTTAAGCTTCCTCCTGGCATTGAATTTCTTCAGGCATTCCACTGTCTCCTGTCTGTGCATCATGGATGCCACCGTGGAACGTTGCTATGATACAGACAGGTAAAGAATTAATTAAAAACTGCTTCAGATCTATCTTTGCAGAAAAAAACATACAGGTTCTGCACATTATTTAAAATCAATTAAGGAAAAGGACAGGGGTCACTGTGGGGAACAAAAATTTGGGGAACATTCATTAAACAGTCGTACCACTTGCAATTTAGTTTGGCGGAAGCTAAATGCAGAAGTAATTGTGGATAAAAACACTTTTTTAACTTGAATTTTTACTATAATTATTGATTAATATAAATAATAATGATGACAGCTGGCTTAAACAATTAAAAATAAATAACTGTGATTAGGAGTAACCCATTATAATATGTTCCCAACACTGATGATAGCATGTAAATACAGTGCAGACAATATAAATGTCAATTGTCAATAGCAATCTATGTCCCTTTTTAGACAGAACAGCCAACTTGAGTGTGTATGACAAAGTGAGTGGACATACACAGATCCAGGGGTGTTTGAGAGCCTCAGCTGCTGTGATACGTTTGGCAGGGTTTATAGTCAGCATCTTGTTGATCAGATCTTTGGCCTCTGGTGTCACTGTGTCCCACTCAGGAGAGGGAAACTAGGGAAAGAAGCACACACACAAACACACACAGAATCAAAAGACTGTGCTTTGATACCCCACTGAACATTTGTTTTCATTCCTGGATCTGGGGAGGCACTGTATGCTGATGATCTTAATCACTGATTCAGATCATCAGCTAGGAGAGAGCTTCATGAGCTGAAAACCAAAAAATTGTCTAAAATGATGCTGCTGCATTACAATGTACTTTTCTGAACAATAAAAAACATACAGTATATGTCATGAGCCTTTCAGAAGATAAGGGCCATAGAAGCCAGATGAGGCAATGTATGGAAGGGGGTTTAGGGAAATAATTAATTTAGAAAGAGAATTTAATAATTTTATAAACAGCTAAATTATGAAAAATGTAAATATGTCAGGACAACATTTAATATTGTAATAAGAAGCATAAAAGTTGCATATACAGCATTTTTTTAAAGAATAGTGTATGTTATGGATACGTTATATATGGTATACTGTATGTCTCTGTAAGAAATCTTACATCATATGCTCCAGCTTTGATCTGCTGGTAAAGTCGATGTTGGTCTTCATCCCAGAAAGGAGGGTAACCCACAAGAAGGATGTACAGAATAACACCTATTCAAGAAAGAAAACATGTAAGTATAAGGTATAATAAAGTATATTGTATTAATATATTTTATTATATTATATAAAAGATTGAGATGGAAGACCACCCACAGACTGCTACTAATCACCCCCAAAAAAAGTACTTTTATAATTTAGTAAATTCTAATTGGCTAGAAGATAGTTGGTGTGCAGACAGTCACAAAGTTTGGATATAAAAAAAAAAAATAAATAAATGAATAAATTGAAATATATAACTCATTATGATTAGACTTAATGATAAGACATAATATGAACGTTTCATATTGTGAGAGCAATTTTTGAAGCGTGATTTTACTGGGATTTTCAAATAGTGCTCTTTCTTTCTCTATCTGAACAAGTTCAGATACCGGCTAAAAACTGTCCTCCTTTTAATGCAATTGTTTGCTCATTAAATTACAGAATTACAATGAGTTTGCTATTACAGAAAGTATAGAAAACATCATTTGCTAACTGGTTACTCATGATTTCATCCATTCTAATATTATTCTGGATTTCATTTCACACTTTATCAAATATTCACTGCAAGAGACTCATGGCATGCTTTAAATCTGCAAATCAGTTGAAAAAGTCTTTAAATTTAGACAACTGGCCCATTATGATCACCATAGTGCCCACAAAATAAAAATGAATAAAACATGGCAACTGTTCCACATTTATAATTAAATATTGAAGTATGCTAAACTCTAACATATATAACTAGTTTAAATGCATGTATATTCATTTCTGATGTACATATTTAGTGAAAACAATTCTTAGTACAACTCTTAGGACTATAAAGTAAAGTATCTGTAATGTTATGAACGTTACGCACAAAAATACAATTTAATTGGGAGCAGAAAATATCCACATAATGCATGTGATTAGCAACCTACCACATGCCCACATGTCCACTGGTTTGCCATAAGGCTCCTTCCTGAGCACCTCAGGAGACAGATAACCTGGAGTTCCAGCAAACCCTACAAAATATAGCACAGACCTCAATTAAACCTCACTAAGAATTTTCCTTCTTTAAACAGTCTACAAAATGAGCTCCCCCTAAATTTCCTCTTAAGAATTTACTTAAGGCATTTTTGTCTTTGGATTGCAGCCTAATTCTAAAATAACTTCAGTCCCTGATGCCCCATCAAGCCCCAGAGGCAAAAATCCCATAATGAGAGAGAAGCCAAAGAGGAAAACTGGAGCTGAGTGTAAAGCCCTTGAGATCATTGTAATTAAACAGCACCACCATCAGGGTTTGTCCAAAAGTAAAACTAATCACACAACCCCCACATAAAACCTAGTAATGATGATAATAATAATAATAATAATAATCGTCATCCTTTCCGTAATTTGCAGTAATTAAATAATTAAATTAATTTTTAGCTAAGAGGCAAAAGCTATTTAGATTATTAATAACTAATGACTGTCACGTCTTCAAAAAAGTCTGAATGATACAAGTCATTAAAGTTCTAAAATTAAGACTATCCCAAAACATTCACTAACATCACAAAATATTGAAAAATCACACCGAAAGGTTATGCACATCAAAAGCTAAAGTTCAATTAAATTTCAGTTCAAATGTATTTGTATAGCGCTTTTCACGATACATATCACTGCAAAGCAGCTTTACACCAAAGTAAAAGTAAAAACACAAAAACACACAAATGTGTTAAAAAGACACAAAAACACACAAAATTATCATTACATCACATTTTTGCATAACGTAATGAGATTTAATTTTATCAGCATCTCCAACACTACCAGGAGAGAAAAGCAGAAACAATTGTGCTTATCTTAGTTTATTTGGAATATGCTGATTACATTAATGCAAGATTATTAAATAGAAGTGGACTATTTTCTCAATTTTCTACCGTAAATATATAAAACTTAATTTTTGACTAGTAATACGCAATGCTAAGAACTTCATTTGGACAACTCTGAAGGTGATGTTCTCAATTTTTTTTTTTTCCAGATTCAGATTCCAGATTTGTTTTCCAAGTAGTTGTATCTCTGTCAAATATTCTCCTATGCCAGCAAACCATACATCAATGAAATGTGTATTTATTCAGATAATGAATCTCAATTTAAAAAAATATACACTTATGACAGATTATACTAACCAAACCATGCCTGTTGGTCTCCCTGCACCTCGATAGCCAGCCCAAAATCAGCCAGTTTCACCGCTGCGCCCTTCAGTTTGCTGGCCAAGAGAAGATTCTCTGGCTTTGGGTAACAGACAAAACAATAGCTTCAAAATATATTGAGAGAAATTATACAAATGGTCTGTGTAATAGACAACAAATGACCTCACTCATCTTCAATGAACTGATGTCTCATAGAAGACTTGGGTCAAAATGTAAAGTTTTAAGAAAATGTATACAGATACCATGTACTTGGAAAAGAAAGCTGATGATTTTGCCCTTTAGATTTCTAAAATACTGTAGATTTAAACTTATGATTTACTGTAAATGGACAAGCTCTTCTAAAACATATTTTGAACCAAGTCTTTCAAAAACATCAGTACAGCCTCAGGGTTATGCAGCATTTTTTCTTAAGCAGTATGTGACCAGACTTCAACAAAGTTTTGACTGAGCAAACAACAGTTAATTTAAAACTCATTTAAAACGAATAACTGCACAAACAACAATGTTGTAACTGTGAAGTAACTGTTAAAAAGAACAAATGGTATTGCATTAGAAATGTTTGGGAGTAATATATATAATTGTGTTGTTGTTGTTTTTTTCAATGTTTCTTATAAAGGTTTTAATAGGCATTTAAATTATATTTACATTTCTTTGCAAATGCAATATGTCACTAGCAATCTCTGCATAACCCATTAAGACTGAAGGAAATAATTATATAATATTCAACTCTGCACATGACAATTTATGTTTATGTAATTTTTGTAATAAATGTTGAAACAAAAAATATAAAAAAAAGTGTGTATATATATATATATATATATACACTGAGTAAAGAAAGTGTTCAGACCCCCTTAAATTTTTGACTTTTCTTATATTGCAGCCATTTGCTAAAATCATTTAAGTGCATTTTTTTGCATTTTTAATGTACACACAGCACCCCATATTGACAGAAAAACACAGAATTGCTGACATTTTTGATGATTTATTAAAAAAGAAAAACGTCTAGGTTACGTAGGTAACCCTCGTTCCCTGAAGGAGGGAATGGAGACGTTACATATGGGAACTCGCATGAGACACCAATCACGGAGCACATGTTACTATACTTGCATTTCAACATGTGGAACTTTGAATAACTTAATATATAAATAAAGTTATGGATATATGAAGGGAAACACAACCCTCTGGCTGGTCGTGGAATATAGAGATTTGTAGCCACAACCTACTGGGTGAAGGAGACCCAGTAGGAACACAGTCAGGAGCTACTCTGCATCTAGTCCTGACTGTGGGGCAGGAGAACTCAGGTTCACCGGAGGGAACATTCTGAGAGAATGGTCATTCTGTGGGAAGGCCGGCTTACAGCTCACCTGCTTTTTTCTTCTAAGTGAAGACACGGGAGGACACAGCCTCTACGCAAAGATCATAGAACAAGTTGTTAGGTGTCGCCCAGCCTGCAGCCCAACAGCCCTCTCTGCTAGAGAGGTGCCGTGAGCCAATGCATAGGATGAGGCAACACTCCGTGTGGAGTGGGCTCTGACACCTAAAAAGCACGGCTCGCCCTGGTATAGATACTCCAGGGAGATGGCATCTACCACCCAATGGGCCAACCTCTGTTTGGAGACAGCATTCCCTTTCTGCTGTCCTCTATAGCAGATAAGAGCTACTCAGAGCATCTGGAGCTCCAGGTGCGGTACACGTATATTATTTTGTGAAGACTGCAACTCTAGGCTGGGTCTGCCACCTCCTAGGGCAGAGCTTGCAGGTTCACTACCTGATCGCTGAAAGGCACGGTAGGAACATTGAGCACAGGGCCAGAGGCGGACGTGAGAATCAGCCGGCCCGAATTCCAGGCACATTTCATCGACAGAAAAGGCTTGTAGATACCCTTCCCTCTTGAAGGAGGCAAGCGGTCAGGAGCACCATCTTAATTGACAGGTTAAGCTCTACTGACATGAGTGGCTCGAGTGGGGCCTGCCGCAGGCCTCGGAGGGTGACGGAGAGGTTCCAAGAGGGGAACGAGGTGCAGTCTCGGGGAGTTAACCTGTCTCGTGCATCGTGATTCGCTGCAACGGCAGCAACGTACTTTTTGAGAGTAGAAGGGGACAGCCTGCACTCCAACCTCTCTTGCAGGAAGGAAAGCACTACTGCAATCGGGCATCTCTGTGGGTCCTCTCCGCGAGAGGAACACCAGTCAATGAACAGACCCCAGGCTTGCCTCGTGGAGGGAGTTCTAGACTGTATCAATCACAGCCAGTGATAGACCGGAGAAGTCTGACGCATCCCGTCCAGGAGCCAGTCATGCAGGTTCCACAGATCGGGACGCGGGTGCCAGATTGTGCCCATTCCCTGAGAAAGGAGGTCCATCCTCACGGTGGCTCGGAGGAGCATAGCCGACAGTTCGGCGTACGGCTCGGACAGGCAGCGACCGTGGAGGGGCACTGTCCTTTACACCTTACCTGCCAACTTTCCCTCTGATGCTGCAATAGACCTCTCATCCTACTGAGGTGCACCGAAGGAGACACTCAGCCCGCTGTGTGGGGAAGCAATCTGCCCTGGCAACACTACAGGACTACGCGACGGGGCAGAAGTCAGCAAGGTTTTTATGCCCGGCGTAACATTCTCGCTGCGGGTACTTCTACTAAATACAGAGCAGATTTCAGTGATATTTCAGTTTTTCTTTTCAAATAAATCATCAAAAATGTCAACAATTCTGTGTTTTTCTGTCAATATGGGGTGCTCTGTGTACATTAATGAGGGGAACAAAAAGAACTTAAATGATTTTAGCAAATGGCTGCAATATAACAAAGACTGTACCCACTGTTTATACTATAATTATATTGATTAAGACTCTTAATCAGGGAGTCTAAAAAGAGGAGTAATTTTTTGTATTATTGTACAACCAGAACATTAGCAAAGGACATAATGTTAAGTTTGTCAGGTGCAGTTAGTTGTTTCAGCATTCACTTTATGCCTTGGGAAGATTAAAGTGCTAACATGCTAGTACAACTGAAACTGTCATGCAGTCATTGCAATGACTTACAAACAAACAAACCTAACCCCAATCTTACCCTAAACCTACCCAATTCTCAATAACATAAAACAATTAACAGGCAATATCACAGGTATGTACTGCTTAAACATGTATTTACAGGTATTTATGAAAACTTTAATGTTATTTCATCATGGCAATATTCTTATGTTTAAATTAGTTTAAAAATTAGTTTAAATTAATATATAATATGCAATAAACTATGTCAATTAAGCTTTTGAGGACAACTCTTTTCTTCTTGCTGGGTTTAAATTATTCATATTTTTCCTAACAAAATCTTCAACTTTGGCAGAAGAGAGAAGTGAGTCATGTTGACTCTTACTTTCCTGCAGTTTCATTATGTTTCACAGCATGTGACTGTTTGCTACTGATTTAAGCAGGAAAATATCCCACTAAGATAAGATCTTTGATGCATACTTGCTCCATAGTTATTCATTAACTAAAATTTACAGGCAAAGTTGAGGATCAGTGTCATGGTATAAACACGGTTTGAACAGACCGATTTTGGGTTTGCCAACCTAAAAACCAATCCTACAACAGCAAATTAGTCCAGCTAACACACAAGCTCCTAGAGGGCCACCTCCCTAGGGGACCTGTATATTCCAACACACCTTGCTTTTTGTTTTTTTCTTTTTTTTACTTCAAGCTGTCCTAAAGACCCTGATTACCTGGTTCAACTGTCACTCTGTTTGATTAGGGTTTCAAAAGCTTTCAAAAGCACCCTGTCAACTCCGAGAGCCATTGCACCTACTTTGCACCTAAAGTATTTGTAATTGGATCAATTGTGGGTGGCCACAATGAATTTTAGTATTAGTTTTAGCAAATTAGAAACTATTCTTATATTTCACAAACACCACTGCTGAAGTGCTGTTCTTTACAGAGACAGAAGCTACATGTATTATACTCAAGTTTCAGCATCAAATACCTGATGCAAGAGGAAAAAAATGAGGACTGCGGAAGCTAATTACAGAGGTGCCGAGATAAAATAAAGAATAGCCGGATGTTGTCCTTTGTTCGAGAAGTGCGCGCATGAGAGAGATAATGACAAATAGAATAGATTAGAGAGCAGATCTATGATTCTCCTAAGGATAATTTGAACAGCACAACTTGGTAGTACATTATTGCAAGTGCTCTTTTGTTGCCCTACATATTAGCATAGTAAAACCTTCCCCATTCCATAAGGTCTGCAATACATGACTAATAATTTGTTCTCATGATTATACGATATTGCTTTTTGCAAATGACTGTTACACAATCTTTTCATGTGCTCTATATTAACCATATATAACTTCAATATAATTCAATTACACAACTTTCTGGGAGCAAAGACCCAATAGCTCATACTTTAAATTGTTGGACAAGTCATAACAAGGAAAGGTAGACCTCCTTTTTGCTAAGCTTTCAAGTGACATTCCTAAACAGGGAAGGAGAAACAGTACATCCATAACTGTATGCTGTTTGATTCAAACTTGTCTGTTGACATATACCTAGTAAGGATTAAAAAAAAAAATTGATTAACATGGAAGGGAACGTATCGCTTGTTGCTGGCACATGCCTACTGCATGCCTCACCACAACTATTAAATCTCATTTGTGCTTGTACATATTCAAATATTTATCTTGTAGCCAATCTCTATGTGCCAATTTTGCCTATTTATACATCCTTTTTAGAACTTGACAATCTGTGGTCAATGCCAGTACATGTCTAAATGTTTTAGAACGACATGAGGATGAGTACATTTAATTTTTTTAATAAACTCTTTCATTAATACAAACCTATTTTTTGTGGGTTGCTAGCAGGAGAGAAACACAGGCCTATATAAGGATGCAAGACTCTTGCCCTATAAGCTTTGATATTTCAACCTGAGAATACTGTATTTCTCACATAGCATATATTGCACAAAACACTTTTTTATACAATATATATATATATATATATTACTTATTTTTGTGTATATTGTGTTTGTTTTGTTATACGTTCTTTTTTATGGTGCAAGTCACTGTTCACCATGGTAACTGTATGGCAGCAGCCAATCACAGAGCAGAATCCGGGCTGATGCAAATTCAGTTGAAGATAATAAGAGGAGGGAAAACAATCTGCTGGTTGCACCTGGCTCATTTGATTGTCAAATTAGCACTGACAAGAGCGTGTGGAGGATTTGGTTTAAAGATGGGCAGAAAACATCATTCCCACCTAAATCTGTGTAGGCTTCATTTTTTAATTAATACCACTTATCACTTGATTCCCAACTCCAAGACAAACATAGACTTCATACTAAGCGGTATGTTACTAAGCACTTGTATAACCGTAAATGATTTGAATTGCAATATCATAAGTCCTTAGTAAAGACACTGGATCTGTATAAGGGGACAAAGAAGTTGGACTTGGTGTTTAGGACCCTCTTCGTCTCTACTCACCTTTAGGTCACGATGGACCACTCCCATCTGGTGGCAGTGGAAAACAGCCTCAAGGATCTGCTGAATGCAATGACTGCATGCAAACACCAGGGGGTGTGGGTTAGTGACAAGACAACACTCACTATCTGTGCACAGCATTGAGAGTAAGGGAGCAAGGGCTTAGAGATGAACATGACCTAAATGGTCTTGTCATTAATTAAAGTCTCAGTGTTGCATGATTATTAGTGACACTTTGCAGTAGGGCTGAGCGATTAACAATTGAAGAAATACAGTATACTGCTAAATCCTGGGATATCAATTAAGTATTTCTCAACTATCCCAATCTGTCTTTTTTGAGCAATTATTGAATATCTATCTCAGGTCTTGGACTCTACAAATGAGTACTAATGAGTTCCATCAGATTTGATTGAGTGATTGAAGAACAGAATTATTTATCTACATACATCATCTATTAAACATGGCAATTGTTTAATTCATTGAAGCAAACAGTTCAACAGAACTGATTCAAAACAACAATTGACCCTTTGCATAGAGCTTGACTGACAGGAGATCCAACCAATCATAACACCAAATTTGCCACTTTGCCTGACACACAAATCAGCCAGGAAAGTACAGTGTAAAGTATTCACAGCGCCTCCCTTTTTCCACACTTTATGTTACCGCCTTATTCTAAAATGGATTAAACTCTTAAAATTTCTACACGGTATAACCCGTAATGACAATGTGAAAGAAGTTTGTCACTCAAGGACATTCACAGAGTTGTGCCCTAGCCACTCCTTTGTTATCTTTGATATGTGCTTAGAGTCATTATCCTGTGTAAAGATGAACTTTCACGACAGTCTGAAGTCCAGAGCACACTGGAGAAGGTTTTCATCAGACATGATGCTTGGAATTGTGGTTCATCAGACCAGAGAATCTTGTTTTTCGCAGTTTTAGAGTTCTTTAGGTGTTTTGTTGCAAATTTCAAGTGGCTTTTCACATGTCTTCATTAAGGAGAGGATTGAGTTTGAGTGTTGCAGTGATGTTTGTCCTGTGAATTTCTCCCATCTGCATATATCCTCATAGACCTCAACTACTGTGACCATCAGCTTCTTGGTCACCAGTCTAAACAAGGCTTCCCCATCGATTGCTCAGTGTGGTCCGGAGGCCAGCTCTAGGAAGAGTCCTAGTTGCTCCAAACCTCTTCCATTTTGGATAATGTAGACTATGTGCTTTTGTGAACCTTCTAAACAGATTTTTTTTTTAACTCTTTCCCAGATCTGTGCCTTGACACAATCCTGTCTCTGAACCCTAGGCAGTTCTTTTGACCTTAGAGCTTGGTATTTGCTCTGACATGCACTGTTAACTATGGGACCTTATGGCGCTTTTCCACTACACAGTACCAGCTCGCCTCAGCTCGACTCGGCTCGACTCGCCTCAGCTCGACTCGGC
>JAUCMS010000127.1:24553139-24571880 GCA_032357445.1 Enteromius radiatus
ACAGTGGAAAACCAAACAGAGCCGAGCCGAGTCGAGCTGAGTCGAGCCGGTACTGTGCAGTGGAAAAGCGCCATTATATAGACAGGTATGTGCCTTTCCAAATCATGTCCAGTCAATGAATTTAACAAAGATGGACTCCAATCAGCTTGCAGCAACATCTCAAGAATGATCAGTGGAAACAGGATGCACCTGAGCTCAATTTTGAGTGTCATACTTATGTATACTTATGTACATAGATTTTTATTATTATTATTATTTTATGAACTTGCAAAGATTTAAAACAAACTTCTTTAATGTTGTCATTGTATTGTTTGTAGAATTTTTAGGAAAATAATTAATTTAATTAAGTTAATGAAAAAAGTGAAGAGCTGTGAATACGTTCCGAATGCACTGTAGATTAACTTCGGTGGACTTAAACTTGAAAAATAATTTGTATTGAGTATGTCTTTCCACGGCTGAAAAAAAATATCTCCTGATGTTAATTTATGTTTATTTTGTGCTTTAAGTAAAGATGAAAAGATTAACTGAGGCATCTGTAACAAGAAATTAAAAAGCCTCAACGCAGTATTTATTTTTTGAATTTCAAAAAAAAAAAAAGGCTAACCTGAAATGTATATTTTGCTTTGTTTTGTCTGCTGGCATGTTGTCAGTTTCCTTCAGTTTTCAGACATGGCAGCATTAACTATGAAGGGCAGTTTTGGAAAGGGTCAACTGGTTTGTAAACCAAAGAGGGGATATTAGGGTATTAGCGTTATTTATTTGTTCATATTTAAATTGCCAGATAAAAACCTATGAAGATCCAGTTATGCATTCCTTGCTTTGTTTATACTTTTATATTGATTCTTCCCTGTTCCCTCATATGATAATCTTCTGTAGTTTCACTTTATGATTGGTTCCCCTTTATCGTTTCCTCGGGTGTTCTGTGTTCCTTATTGTGTATTTGAAGGTGTCGAACCATGTCAGAAAGATCATATTTAGAGTTGAATGCATATGAAAATCACCACAAAGTCTTAATCACAAATTGGGAAATTTGTTAATGTGGGGGAGTGTCAGTGAGATCGCATTTTTGACACAATAGATGCAGAATCTGTATTAAAAATCATCAGAAATCAGAATCGGATAACTTTGTCGAAAATCTCAATCGAACTGCTGTTGGGTTATTTTGATATAACTAAATAACAAAAAATAACTAAAAAAATACAGCTAACTAAGATGATAAAGCAATAAAAAATATGATTACATCATAAAAAACATGATTTTTGAAAAAAAAAAATTGATTGACTTTCAGTACTTTAATGGCAAATGTGATTGTAAGGCAGCAGCAGCACCATATTTTCTCATCAGTGCATATATAAGGTGTGAATTCAAGTTTTAATTGTAGTCATCTTCATCGTGTTTATCTGCACAACCAGACTGTGACAACGACCAGATGCTTTATTGCCCAGCCCTACTGTGAAGTAATAAACTTTTGTTTTGAAATATCTGTATGCTATCAAATATAGTTATGTATTAGTAAATATAAATGCAATGCCCATCCTTAGTCATCATCACCTCGTCTTGCTCTCCGAATCTCAATCCAGAAGTGGTGTTTGCTTGGGTGACTGTGTGCTTGACCCACTAAAATCAGTTATGGGTTCTGATACCCGTTTTGCAATTGAATCAAAAAGGGCACAGTCACCATCAACACACACGAAAAACAGTCCTATAGAGTCAAACGCACAGCCCCGACTACGCACATTTCTGAGGTGCTACATGCACGAGCTTTGCTCTGAGGTCATCAGTTATGTTATTGCCCCTCAGCCCACTGCCATACACATATCTTGGTGTCTAGCTGTGTTTTGAGGGACCAGGTTGGGGTGAGCAGAGGAGAGATCCACATTAGGAGCCCATGGTTTATTGTTTGTTTAAAGAACATTGCAGCAGGTTGGAGGCTTAAACCTGTTATACTAACCTTCAAGTCTCGATGTACAATGCCATTTAGGTGACAATGATTAACACTCTCTAGAATCTGCTGTATGCAATGACTGTGAGAAAGAGAGACACAGCGAGGAAGCCAAGGAAAAGAGATTGAACAGTTCAGCAAAGCACAGTCAGAAAATAAATGCAGCTGGCAAACAAACAATGCAAACAAAAAGCAAATTTAGCTTGGGCATGAGCAAATACTGTACTCCAGTGAGTACTAGGTCATTGAAAATAGTGTATTTTTTTGTTATAATTCTAAAAGATGGATTTAAATCAATATTTCAACTAATAATTACAATTTTGTCATTTTAAGCTTAACCTCCATAATCTTATTTGAGCTTATGATTCATTTCAGAAACACAGTCTAGATCAGCTGTGTTTCAGATTCTGACTTGTTTTTGTGAATTTGAATTGGATATAGATATAGTCTTATATAGTGGCAGGAAGAAGTTTCAGAGAACCCTTTGAATATATCTGGATTTCTGCATAGATTACTCATAAAAATTGGTGATTATGTAGATGAAATTGTGTTGCACAGGTGTTCTGGCCTTTAAAAAAAGGTTATGTAAAGCCTCTTTATTGACAAATCAAGAAAGATGGCATAGTAAATGGGTGTAAAGCTTAGCTCAGGGAGGGCCACAGCCCTGCAAAGTTAAGCTCCATCCCGCTCCAACACATTCACCTTTAGTTTTCAAGTAAATCTGGGCAAACAGTGCCATTTTTTCCTGATTTTGTGTTGTAAAATTATTTTGTGAGTCGGTCTGTATTTCAGCTTTTTGTACAGTGGGTAACAAGAGAAGATTATCCTTTCCCGAATATCGGACTGTATAGTGTGAGCACATAAATCCTGAACTTTGACTTGACATCACATGCAATTTACTTGTACGGTGAGGCCTAGTCCACACGTACAGTTTTTTTTTACAAACAGAGTTTTTCTGTTTTTAAAAAAGGTTCGGGCTCAGTGACTTGGTGCTGCATTTGCATGAGGACGGACGCCCAAACTGCAAAGAAAAAGCTATAAATACCCATGTTCATGCGGATAGGGCCTGAGAGTTGGTATTTAACAAAAACACTATTGAAATTGCAGAATGCATGTCCAGCTTAATTCTGAAGACCCTGATTTGTTGGTTTAGGTGCGTTAATTAGAGTTGGAGCTAAACTCTGCAGGGCTATGGCTCTCCAGGAAGTGAGTTTGACATCCCTTAGTGTGGATCATGCCTTGATCCCAAAAGCTTTTACTGGACCTTGAAAAAGGGATTACAGAGATACACAAAGGAAGGGAAATGCAATAAAAAGCATTGCTAAAGGTGAGTGTTGAATTCACAATAAGATACCGTGTCTAAAAAAATTGGAAAATTTTAGACTATTGTTACTCTCCCAAGGAGCAGGCATCCTGCAAAGATCACTTTAACAGCACAATGGGCTATTCTGGAAGAACCACAGGATAACAAGAAAAGACCTCCAGAAATCTCTGGAAGTCTTAATTCATGTGTCGACTATCAGAGAGAAAAAAAATGCACAGAACAAGAATATTGTTCATCTAAGGACAACACGTTGGAAACCATTGCTGCCAAAAATGCTGATGCACGTGTTGTATTTTCCTAAGACCACTTGGATGTTCCATTGTGCTTCTGGGAACATGGTCTGTGGACAGTTGAGAAAAAAGTGATTTTATTATTCAAAGGAAAAACAGCACTGCACATATATACCAAAACCTCAACCCAACTGGGAAGAATGGATGAAGAAACATCAAGGTTTAGTGCTGCTTTACTGCCTCAAGGCCTGGACTGACTATGTTTGCTCAGTGTATTACTTCAAAAAATGACAAAAGTACTTTTTTTGTGGTGTTAGTTTTATATTATTGTGTTTGTTACGTTGAACAGTTTAAAAAAATCCAGATGTTTTCAAAAGATTCAGAACTTATTCATGGCACTGTATTTAAATAACCACCTTGGTGGTTGTATTATTTCAGATGAACTGAGATATTGAGTCATCTGGACTATATTTATGATACTTCTATGATACGTCTGAATGCTTCAGTCTTTGTTCAATGTAATTTCAAATAAAATAAGCCTTTTTCCCCTCATTTTGTCTTACATAGAATAGTCAAGTGGGGTTGGAATGACATCTTGGTGTATAAAGGATGACAATTTTCATTTCTGAGTGAACTATTCTTTCAATATTAACAACAATAATAATAATATCACAGAAGCACACAAAAAAGACAAGCTTAAACAACCCAAATTAAGATAACACCCTTAGCAAATAAGCAGCATAGAAAGAAAGGAATTAGAATGTTAAGCCAAAAAATAAAAAAGTAAAAGAAACCTACAGACAGACATTACAAGTACATTGAAAGACATATTGCTCTACAGACACTTCTCACAGCTGGGTTTCAATGATAGAAAACCAGTGTTTATGATACATGAGCAATATTACTATATTTGCTCATTCACTGGTTCTGTTATAAGGCTACAGATATGATTGACCCCATATAACTGACTGAGAAAAATAACCATATTATGCACACATAGGCAGTAATGATAAAATATGGTTCTTCTGTTGTGTGAATTACGAGACTGGTATTGGTATCTGTGCAATGTTGGACTTTATGGTTAGTTTGCAAAAATAAACTAAAAACATGTTTACAATAATGCACTTACAATGGAGGTATATAGGGCAAGATTTTCTAGAAAGTCAAAAAGCACTGAATATAATTCATTCACTAATTCCTCTTCTCTGTGTGTTATTAGAGCTGTAGGTCTCTAAACTTTTTCAGTGGTTTACCCTCCTAGATAGAATTATTTATCAACATGTTACTGATCTAATGTAATTTTCACAGCAACTCAATGCTGTAACAAGAAGCAAGTATGTGCAGCAGATTTATCAGGATAACAGGGTCGGTAAACAGACAGTGGCCATAACTGTGAACTGTAATGCACCCCAAACAAACAAATCCAAGACATTAAAGGAGAGAAAAAGGTGAAGACAACAAGAATCAACATTACAGAAATACAATTTAGAAAAGAAGGGTTAGAATTTTCAATATAACTATAAACAAGGAGTCCAAGGCTGGGCTACATAAGAAGTCTACTAACGAGGGAATGATATTGAGGTGTAAAGGAAACCCTGAAGTTGTATTATGGTGATGGCTCCCTCATTTATTGGGATGAAGTGTCTTGCCCCATAAACTTCCACTGTAAGTCCATTATTATTGAAAAAATATCACAAAATATGTTTTGTCATATAATTTTAACATTTTTATACAAGCACTAACCTGGCATCTGCCTCACTGTAGTACTCTCTGGCAACAATATCTTCAAACAGCTCCCCTCCTGTGACTCTGAAAAAGTTCACATTCAGAGTCAACACATCAAACAGTCTAATTGCAGCACCTTTAATAAACAGGAAGGTCTGATTAACATTTTAATCTTGGCATGACATAACGAGTGATGAAAATGCAAGAGTCTGTCTTCACACACACAAAGACAGAAATTTAAAAACCAATCAATAAAATAAATAAATAACATAAAACTATAACCTACCAGAGTGTCTCTACACTGGAAACAAATAACTTGTGGCAAATTCTATTCAAAACTGCGCATCACCCTGCCCTCTTCACTCTGAAGGGCAGAGCACTTAAAGTAAGTACTCTGAAGTGTACTTAACACTTACATGAACACATATGTCACTGCCACTTTCTTCTGAATTAGAATGTTACCTTGACAACACTGTAGCAAAAATCATTATATCAGTTCAGAATGTTATAGCAAATTTACTTTTGATGGAAATATTACTTTCATATTTAATAAAAAATATATATTTTAAAAACAGCGAGTATCCTAAATAATCTACCTCTAGTTTCCAATAAATTTTAATAAATTTTGTGAGCACATACCATCCAGGAAAATAAAATCTGCCTTTGTTACTAAAAGATTCTTAAAAAATCTAAGCCAGAACTCACTTAGTGGTTTTAATTAAGTCTCTCATGCACTTAATGTGAATATCACTATTTTCTCACATGACTGTGAGAGCACTGAGTATTTCAGTTGTGATGATTCCTATGTAATGAGTAGACTGAGAATGTCTCAGAAATACAACCTTAAAATGACCATAACTTCTAAAAGCTGAAATACTGAGCCATGGAAAAAGTAACGTGTCTGATGATTCATCTTTGGACAAAGTCAACGGATGCCTTCACCCACACTGCCTGTTGCCCACTCTTCATGGTGAGGCATTTGAAATGGTATGGCCATCTACCTCATGGGAGTCATTAACTCTAACAATCCTTCTGCATGGTTGCATAACAAGCAAGTACAAAGAGGCCATTTTGCATGACCAGGTGCAGCACATCATCATGCAAACACACATACATGCATTGGTAAGACACCATGTGTTTATAAAGCCCACCCTTGCAAAATTTATGGTAGCAGTATCATGTTCAGAGTAAAAAGTATTTGCACTGACAAGTATTTGTACCTGGACTAAATGTATTCAAATCTATATTTAATCCAGATAAGGACTAATTTCCAATGTTAGTATTAACCCTAAGATAGGTCACCTATTGCTATTGTAATACAACTGAACTGTAAATTAAATGTAAAATCTAGGTAATTTATGGAGGGAAAAATGTATACACATTCTTGCAGAACATGTGCAGAATAGTAGTCAACATTTGAAGTGGATCAAAAAAGTTAATCAAAGTTGTTCTAGGACAAGAACATATTTTGGTTTTAGAACAACGTAATGAAAGATGTCGATCCACTTTAAATGTTGACTACTGTATATTATATACTGTAATGTATTTAGTCTGTACTTTTGCTATGTTACTTTTACTTTGTAGTTCTGTCTTGTTTCTGTTTAGTAACGCTGAATTCTCAGCATTAATACTCCAGTCTTCAGAGTCACATGATCGTTGAGAAATCATTCTAATATACTGAATTGCTGTTTAATTATTATGTGTGCTCATTATTAAAATGGTTTTTATTACTATAAATTACTAGCAACAGTTGTTGCTGCTTAATACTTTTTTCTTAGGATTCTTTGATGAGTAGAAAGAACAAAACAACATAATAACATTTATTTGAAATAAAATCTTTTGTAACATTTGACTTTGATTTTTTTTTTCTTCTTTGCAGATTAGATGCATTCTATTAAACCCTCCAAACCCCCCATACACACACATCCCAAACATCTAAATATTAGTATAAAAATTAGAAATGTTTCCTTAGCAGCAAATCAGCATATTAAAATGATTTCTGAAGTATATCATGTATATATACTTGATTAAGTCATTTAAATGATCAGCTTGTAGCTTCGCAATCTTGGCAATCTACAGTGTCTAAGTAGCTCACTTATTGTGGCTCTTTTCTGATCTGGGTTCAGTCTCATTTATTTGGCGAGTGGAGAAGCTCTCATTAACAGTCACACTCGTTTAATAGGAACCAGAGACATGACCTCATACAGACAGAGACACACACACACACACACACAAATCACTCACAAATCAAAGACGAGGTAGTGAACACCCTCCTCTGATATGCTGTCATGGAGCCTCACTGTCGAGAAAACAGAGAGAGAAAGACACTGATTAGATTGTATAGAGCAGCTCGTTTAGAAAGAGGGAGTGAGCTTTTTACAGACTCATTTGCTCCACAAATTAGAATTATTTCTGCTCCTACTTCCTTTCATTGTCAAAGATGAATAAAGAGCAGATCCATAAAAACTTAAATGTTTCATTTTTTTTCTTTTAAAATACTTTTTTTCTATTCCACCTTAAAATGCAGACACATTCTATACCTAAGGCACTGTCAGGTGGTTTCCTTGGAAAGTGAAAATACTCTGGTGGTGGGATGCCAACCAGCTTGACACAGCAACACGTTCTTTCATCCTTCAAATACACAGCAAGCCTACAATGCCATATAAATGCTGTATAGGTATGTAGAATAAACCTTTGCACATCAGTATTAACAATAACTAATGTAACAAAAAAGATCATGACAGCTACATGATTAAAGCGAGCAGAGGGAATTCCTCATGTAATTTATCAACAGAAGGCTTGACCTTTTGATTTAGACATATAAATGGATTACATGGGGAAAAAAAAGATGGGGATCAATTCCCTCTGTATAAATATCTCATGCATCTTCTCTTATCTATGATACTGATGGTTGCTCAAATCTGTTGCCATAGTAACAGAAAGTGAATGGCTTTCCAGCTGATGGTTGCTTTGGAGAGGAGAAATCCCTCTGTTAGATTAGGAAAGCCACTGGGTTTTATGTTATGAGTAACAGATGTGATAATAATGAAAATGTGACTGTTGACCCTAATTGCCCTTACATGTAATTCTTTCAATTTGGAATCACAAACATTGAAGTACTAAATGTGTATTGCTGTCATGTTTGTGCCAAAAAGTAGGTATAGATATTTTGATCTTGTCATTGTAATTGTGTTTTTTTGCACATAAATTATAAGCTTTGGCAATATTGTGCCGTTTAAAGTAATACCAGTGAAGCGATTTGGAATTTGATTAGATAGATAGATAGATTAGAATAAAACTGTTAAAACTTTCTGTCATCCAAGGTAAACTCTGGAACAAAACCATATTGAATAGTTTCAATTGCTTAGTGTTCTCATGTAATAAATGAACATATGGGGCAGGAATGTAATACTACATTTTTCAGCTTATCTGTAGCTTTGTGTTATAGCCATAATTACTGCTAGAATTCACCCACGCTTGTAATCTTGCAGCTGGCTAGGAGGTGGGTGAATGTGGGCAGAAAAGCATGGCCATTTTTAGCTGTTACCACCTTAACAGCTAGAGGTCAGATTTGTGTGACCTAATTAGGATGAATCACTCAGAAGTGAAAAATCCATGAATGTGAGCACTATGAAAGAAATTGAACTGATTGAAATTAAATTGGGGTTACTCCATTAATCACTTAGCCCCATGTCATTCCAAACCCTTAAAATCTTTGTTCATCTTCGGAAACAATTTCAGATATTTTGGATGAAAACCGGGAGGTTTGTGACTGTCCCATTGACTGTCAAGTAATGAACACTGTCAAGATCCAGAAAAGTAGGAAAGACATAGACAGAATAGTCCATCTGTCATCGCTAGTTTGATCGTAATGGTCCTTGCACACTCAGTCTGAAATTATGGCATACGTTTTTCCACATTTTTTTCGCGCAGACAGAGCAGAAAATCAAACCTGATCCGAATATTTTTTATATGACTGACACATGAGGTTGAATTTATTTTTCAATGTGCGCAAATGGCGCACAAATGACTCAATGGCCTTAACGTTATGAAGCAATGAGAATGTACACAAAGAAAATAAAAATTCTGACTTTATTCAACAATTCGGCACCGTAGCGGTGTATCCACTGGCCACAAAACTATGTGTGGGGTAAGTGAATAATGACAAAATGTTATATATGGATTATTGAGACTTACAATAGAGTAAGTGATCCAATAGATGGTTTCAACAACAAAAACATAAACAAACTGCTCATAACTTAACTTCCAGTAGACATCCAAATAGTATTAATAACAACAGCTAAGTCTTTCTAGAATAGATAATCTTTTGGATAACATGCATAATATACTCGCTGGGTAAATCGGACAGATTTATTAAAAATGCAAACTCATTCTCTACCAGCAGGAGGTGCTTTAAGCACTAGAAGAGGTTTCCCTGGTAACGGCTGTAGACAAAGCAGCTCTGAGCTTACAAACGCTGCCTTACTGTATATGCAGGATGAAATGAAAATGACATTTCCTATAGACAGTCTTCCTTCAGAAATACACCCATGCCTCAGTTTGATTTTTAAACGTGCATTACGTGCTCATGTTTATTCAACAAAGCCTCAGTCAGTTTTGATATCGTGGCAGGTCACCACAAATAAGTAAATATATGGGAAACATTGAAGCTACACAGTTGGTTTGAGCCACTGCTTCTTTGCCCTCATGGGCTTCTCCAAGCTTTCCATGTTAAAAGTATTCTGTAATCATACTTCTGCCCTGGATCCACACCGGGATTTCCATTTCTTGCTTGTGCCCCAGTCACCCTCCCCGGACAGCTAGGTAATTTTTAATTTCACTGAGGACAGAAAAATTACTGTAAAGCTTGAACATTGTCATGCCACATCTGGTTTAAATACTTGTTACATTTTAAACGCTGTACATAAAACATCTCATAAAAAGTGGCAGTTTTAGTACTCTAAAGCCATGGCAAGTGAACCTTCACTGAAGAATGTGAGTGTGTGTGGCAGCACTTACCGATGTTGGGATGCTTGAGTAGACGACAAATTCGGGCCTCTCGTTCCAGTTTTTGGTGATCTACAAAAAAAACGAAAAACATGTTTGTATTTGTTCAAAAAAGCATATTGACTCATCTGGAAGCACTTGTACGCTAAGCACATTCACATGACGTAAAATGTGAATATTTGTTTAGCAATAGAAATGTAGTAAATATAACAGGACATAAAGTTTTTGGATCTGAACTGAACTGAGGAAAACCATAAAAGGTAATAAATGTTGTTTCTGCTCTTTCCTCTGAGGTCAAGTGATTATGTAACAGAATATCCAAATATACAAACAATATAAAACAAACAAATAGCAGTCACTGCAATCTAATGATGAACTCTAATTTTGATGAACTGTAAATACCTTTCTTAGGGTGAATTTCATGCAAATCTTGTAGATGAAAAATGAAATATTTACATATTTATTATTATTTATATTTGTATTATATTTTCATGACAATGCTGTACTATAACTATCTATTTTATGTGTAAAAAGTAAAATGTGTGGAATTATAACTTATTTTTACTCACAAGGATAACGGACAAGAAATGATACAGTAAAAGAGTGAATAGTATTGTATAAAGGAGGCAGTATGTCTTTTGAAAGTGTAGAGGTTCTGGTCAGTGTGGTCTGATAAATTCTTATAAATTCATTGTGTTCTGGTGTGCAACTGATGGAAAGGTGGAAGATGGAAATACTGTCACTCACACACTGACCTAAAAACACGAACAACAGGGAGCATTACATAATTGATGACCTTTTATCTTTGCAATTCGAATGATTTTCACATAAATCAGTCATTATGGAATTACTGATTGACTTTTCTGAAGCATATGTAACAATGATTAAAAATTATTCTAAGACAGGATAGCGTTGACTTCGCTGACTGCATGAAGGCAACGCGACTTCAGATTTGGCCATTTTAGCAATCAGAAAAATAGGCAAGTGCATTCCATCTTCTGAAAGAATATGCTGTGTTTTTAATTAGACTGCATTTTATTTTTAATTTCATAGACGTGATCCATACCGTATTAACAAAAACATATTTCCTTTTGATATTTTTGGCCTCAGGTAAGTTTAGCACTTTGCTCATAGGGAGATGGCAGCAGAAGGATGGGTGGTGGAAAAGGAATTCACCAATCCCTCTTGATGCTGTTTAGCCAATAAAATTGTTTGTCTCTGAAGTCTTAATCCCAGAGCTCCAATCAGATGTGCTTTTGCCACCATAATCCCAACCACTTGAGCCATTAATGAGGCACAGCATGCTGTCTAGAGTCTGTCTAATCAGGTACATGACTAAAAGGAAGATGGGAAAACTATGACATAACAGGATTAAACTGATTGCTTGCAACAGCAACGAGAGTTTAAATATCCTTCTCTGTTTGTGGATTTATGTTAATGTAAAATAATAGCTTGTAGCTCATTTTGGACAAGTGTTATCAATTTTGTCCTATCCTCATTACTAGAAAAGTTTGGCCAAATTCCATGTTCTTCATTAAATGTCCCAGATGGAGAGTTTTTCATTCAAATCTAGTTTTTGCATATTTTAAGTGTTGCATTGACCCAGTTCAGTCAGTTCCCATCTGACAGAAACTGAGTGAATGCCAGAAATGGGGCAGCTATTTTCAAAGTTGTCAAATCAAGTCAACTGTCCATTGACATGCATAGTGCAAAAAAAAAAAAAAAGGTGAATAAGTCATAACCATGTCCAAATGGATATTTTTGTATTCTTTCTGAATGTAATTGAAAAAATTGCCAAATGGAAAATGGCAGATTGAGCTCAGATTACTGCAGAAATCGTAATATAATTATTATTAATATTTTAGTTTTAGTTTGAAGCAATATCTACACCAGTATTGACACAGTATAAATAAAGTTACAGGTTTTCCAAACATTCTTATATCTTCTAAGATAACGTAAGCCTAAAATAAGAGTAAAACAGGCCACCCATAAAGTGTATAAAACATACTGTGCTAAATAACCATACTTTTGAGATAAATGTGTACCCAATGTTGAGCTAAATTTGACAAACACTGTCTGTAAACTGAATAAAAATCAAGTCAAATAAATTAAGAACTGATAAAAAGTATATTTATTATTTTAATGTGGTGCTATACTATATAAGGCAGATTTCCACCGCCATAGTTCTCTCCAGCTAATGCAAGATTCATTCATTCAAATATCACATTAACAGAAGTAAACAGAGGTCAACAGAGGCCTGCTGTTTAGCAGCTTGGCAGGTACAAAGTTTGCATAAGAAGCAAATTAGTGCAAAAGAGGTGAAAGAGAAACTTGAAACAGCGATGGAATAAAACAAGGAATAATTACACTTTCAAACCATAATAATATGTACAAATATTAACTTTTAATATGCTAACCTTCAGAGTACTATTATGTGCCATTTAGCCCCAGTGACAGCTTTGTGTTTGTGACGCATGCAAAATGTAATAATACATATTTCAAACCATATTGTTATACTGACCTCATTCTGTCTGCATGTTAAATTTGTATTAAACATGCAGCAGTGAAGTCATGTGACAATGTGCACTACAAGTGGTGCACAGTTATTTCAGAAACATATTTTTCAAATTAATACACAACTAATGAGTCAAGATGCACAGATTTGTTTTTTTGTTTTTTTCATTTGTTACATTAACAATTGTATTAACACAATGAACAAATGAACACAACTGCATGAAAAAGAGCAAACAGTAATAGCAAGAAAGCCATATGGTTTTAGAGCGACGTGGGTAAATAAATGATGACAGAATTTTTATGTTAATGTGAACCAGTCCTTCAGTCGATTAACTGAAATGTGTTCCGTTTCAAAAAATGATAAGTAAAAGTATGTGGTTATCACTCACAAAATTGTGTTGATGAAATCTATGTTATGTTTTGGTTTTTTTTTTCAGGTAAACTATCAAAGTCACCAGCTTTTTACATTTTTGTTATGTTAGCTGACAAGCATTTCTGTTAAATCATTTGTAGACAAAATAATAGTGTTAAAATATATACTTTACACATAAAAGATACAAAAGAAAAACACTTGAGTGAATTTCAGCCGTTTTTCTGCCACACCTCACTCCACATCGCTTAACACATGGCTTGCTCTCAGTGTGGAAGAAAAATGACTTGCTTGGAAATGGTCTTGTCATGCCTCATTAGGACAAAGTGTTAGATTGCTTTATACAGAGAAAACCTGTGTAGGCAGGGCAGCAACCTATTTTTTGGGGGCCCAAAACAGAATCAGGATCTGGAAGTTTCAGTTTGTTAAAGTATAAAAGAAAACCACTGACTATTAACACGTTTAAAGCAGCTGGACAAACAGATTTAGTACTTTATAGACTGCACTAAAAAAAATCTACTACTCCAATTTCCTTTTAATGAAAACTTTATATTACCAAGAGTTGAATCATATGTCATTATTTTTTCATATTACTTTGCAACTATGGTGAATGCCCATTAGTTTTGCTTCTCTAGCAAGCTGTCCATCTTTCAGTTACTGTCTCTCTGGATGTCCTTCAGGCAATGTCAATCTGTCAGTCAAACTACTGCTGTCAGTTTATCTATCTATGGTTCTTTTTTTAATTCTCTATTTTTGGCAACCTCCCCCGTGTCTGTGTATACAAATGTGCATCTGATAACTCCAGACCTATTCAAATGAGCTAAGGATTCAGACCCTGCATTGTTTTTCACCGCAAATGCTCATTTGAATAGTTGGATTACATTCACAGTACATACGAGAAGACTGCAGAAATGGCTAATAAGTCATAATCTTATGTATTATATATTATGTACAATATTACAATCTATATTGTACAATGACTTTTATTTATACTTCACAACATCCAGCCGAGTGAAGAATGCTCTCCATTACTTACATTATCAAGAGAAAACGTCATGAGAACAAATACTGCAGGTTCAGCACAAGGTGCAAACAAGGCCAGTTTAGACTTTGCCAAAAAACATCAGAAAAAAACAGACCGCTTCTGGAAAAGTATTCTTTGGAAGGCTGAAATTAGAATGACAGGATGAAAAAAAGTATGGAGTAGGCTTGAAACAGCTCATCACCCAAAGCATACAACATCATCTGTGAAACAAGGTGGATGGCATGAGCATGCATGGCTTCTAGTGGTACTGGGTTACTGGTGTTTACCTATGACATTAAAGAAGACAGAAGCGGCTGGATGAATTCTGAAGTGTGATATACTGTCTGCACAGATTCTGCCAAATGCAGCAAAGATGATTGGACAGCATTTCGTAGTACAAATAGATGATGGTCCAATACATACAACAAAATCAACCCATGTGTTTTTAAAGAAAAAAGTGGAATATTTTGCAGTGGCCAGGTCAGTCTCCTGATCTTAGTCTGATTGAGTGAGGATTTCACCCGCTGTATTAAAGGCCTGGCAAAGCATCACAAAAAAACAAAAAACAGTCTCTGGTGATGCCCATACTCAAGTTCCAAACTCAAGACATTCATTGCCTTCGAAAAAATTATTCGAAAATGGGGGGACAGTGTTTAAAAATTTTTGTAATTCCAAAGCATTTTAAAAGTCTGCACTTCAATTTCACCTTGATTGTTTTATTTTAATTGTTTTCTGGTGATATACAGAGCAGAGCCAAATTGAAAATTATGAAAATTGTGTCACTGTATATATATATATATATATATATATATACTGTGCCATCAAATGCTTGAAGCTGATTGGCTGATGAACATTCTATGGTGTGCAATTATTGTTTTAGCCAAACACTTTTGAGAGACGCACAGACTCGTAATTCACATCTCTCTCTTTCTCTCTTTCTTTCTCTCTCTCACACACACACACACACACACTCATAACTTAGGTATTAAATGTGCTAGTCTGCTATCAATGGCTCAAGACTCAGTTACATAGTTTCAAATTATGTTTTGAAATTAACAACGGAGGCTTTGGATGAGATGCGGAAGAAATAATCCTACTCACAATAGTGTTTTAAGTACAAATACCTTGAAATATATCATCTGATCGCTGTCTTGAGGTGTGGCAACTGTAGTATAAGCGGAATAACTCCTGACTCCGGGCCATTGAATTATTAGAAAGATAATTAATCATCAATTATTCCTTGTGTGTAAATATACTGTATATAAATATATAAATACATACGCACACACATGATTTCTTCTACATGTATATGTATTTTGTCAATTGAAGTTGTTGGTTTTTTTGCCATTAACATTCCATTTTTTATTAAACAGGTTTGAATTCAACATAAACGCAATAAAAAATAATAATTATCTTAAATCTACTGTTGTGTGATATTATGATAAAAGGTAACTGATATATCTTTAAAATATTTAATATTTAATATTGCTACACATACTGTGTGTTGATGTGCTGCATCATATGACTTTAGAATTTATAATGCAACATGATTTCCAACATATTGTAAGAAATGTCCAAAGTCTGAGGCAGCTTGAAGCAATGCTTCAAGTACGAGATGATGTGTGTGACATTTGTGCCATCAAAGCCATTGTTCCAGGCAAAGGCTTTTTGAATGAGTGCTCTGTTTTATGATGAAAGCCAAAGAGTGAGTGAGTGAGTGTATGTTTTGGGGTGTAGAATCTGGAATTACATCATCTAAGCCCCCAAAGGAATGCAGCGCAGTCTCCATAGCAACCATGAGGAAATTTGTTGAGTTGGATTCGCAGGAATGTGGTTGGGCCTTGTCCCCCTTTGATATATACCTTATACATATCTTTACATGTGCTGACTTGTTGATGAACAGCAAACAAAAATACCTCCCATTCTTATAGCTGCTAGGGGGCATGTTGATTCCAGTTCAAAGATGGGCGTTTCTTTTGGTGAAAAGTGCAAAAAGGTAACTGAATGATGTTTTGAGCTAAAATCTAAATGCAACTATTATTAACTATAGTAGTTATGGTAAAATCCAGGAATGTCATGTGTGTGTGTGTGTGTGTGTGTGTACTTGTAGTTTTGACGACATTTCACTCAACATTTTAATTCTGCTTGTATTAGTGCATAATACTATAAAGTCTATATGATATTTGTCCATAGCTATAGCTTGCATTCATTTTTCAGTGTAAGATTTTTTCACCCATTTTTAATTACAGAGGCATTCAAAGTTCAGTTTCCCATTTACATAAAACAGAAAGAAATGCTCATGATGAAGACTCAAGATGAAGCTTAGTGTGTCCTAGTGCATGTAAACAAAAACATAAAATATTTGATATTTGTGATATTTACTTTAGCTTTTTAAAATAATCACTATAGCCTGTTTTCAGTCAAGAAAAATGCCCCGATTAACCAGCTAAGCTAAATACAGACCATTAAATAGATTAGCACACGATTATGCCACTTGCGGAAGCACAGGAATTTAGTGTAAATGTTACCTGTTGTAAGTGTTATAAAATTTAGCCTGTCTGTATGCAGGTTTTAGCATGATTTCACAAAGCTAAAGTCAGATCATTCTTTTTTTGCAAACTTCCCAAACCCAACCACAAACAGTAAACAGCACAGATGATTATGCCATTTTATAATTTACAGAACATTGTTCATTTTGTTAATTGTATAACTGCTGTATACTGCAAAAACAGTAGGCATCTGTGCAGTGAATTTCCAATGATTCACTTAATAGTTTATTGCTGAAAAACATTCCAGTCACTTTTTTCCGAGTCATAATTGTTGCTTATTTATACTGTTATTGTATTATCATTATTAAAATGCCTCTCATTGCCTCTGATAACTGATATTAAAACCAAAGCTGTCTACAACAACATCAACCCTGCTATATGTTATTCTGTTAATGCTATATGCTATATGCAAAGTATGACAGTGAAAGAAAAAGCTTGAAATTCAGCCTTATTATTGTGGTCTTTAAACAGTGCACCTCATTATCTTGTCTTCTTGAGCTCTCCTATCTCTCATAACATGGGGAGACATTCAGACAGGTGTAATTACTAGAGGAACCATGTCTGTAACTCTGCAGAGATCCACATCAAATACTAGCTAACCACCTAATTGTACATGACAGCCATAATAGGTTTAGTGCAGAGCTTGCATTTGGACCGCTTTCTGTGATTGTTAAAATGTCCATGGGTCACCTGGCTAGAAGTTTGTATTTAGCACAGATGAGACTGTGGTCTAAAAAAGTAGCTTTTGGATAAGCGATGCAACAGAAAGTATAATATTAGCTTATAATGGTGCTTTTTCTATAGTTACAGCACTCTACTCAGTTTCTTGAGAATGAGCAGCGGCAGTTGGAGGAAACCTAATCTGATTCCCTAATTCCTTTTGATTGTAATATAATATTTTTGACCCTCTCAAATATTTGCTTATAAACTGACATCTATGCACCACTCTAATATCACAACATGAAACCTGACAGAGTGTCTTTGTTCTTGTATGAAGCTATTCTCACCTACTTCTTTTTATATTCTTTTCTAGGGGTTCTGGTTTCAGGTGACAAAAACATCAACCAACAGTTTAAAAAGAATGCGTTTCTGAGGGCAGGGCACACACATAACATTGCTTATGAATAGGTTCTCATATAGCACTATAGCTGAGTTTGCCTTATACTACAATGTTTGACAAGTGTCCCTAAATGACCAGCGTCCCTTATATCAACATGACCACTGTTTAACTAGTATTATTTATTTAATCAAATTTCTGTTCAAGCTATGTGAGTAACAAAAAAGTATAATTCAAATCCATTCAGGTCGGTGATGAAATCATAGCAATGGAGTAAAAATAAATAACGTATTTATACAGAAAATCAGAATACAATTATAACTCATAATGTACAGTCATGATTTATTTCCAATATTGTTTATTAATAAAACAAATGGAACTTCAAGATTGCATTTGCCAGGCTATATCTTAGCACTACAAAGAAACAACATCAAAATAAAACTTCCTGTAGCAGCAAAAGCTCCTTATTTGAAATTAATATAGACTTGAGCATATTCTGTGCAGTAGGTCATTCTGTGTATGTTCAGTCATAAGCAGCTTCACAACGAACACACACAAAAGTGTATGTGAGTATTTGAAAGGAGCCATTTGTAATTAAAAGCTACCGCCTGGGTTAATGACATCACAAACCCTAAAAATTTACAAAAACCCTGCCCCCCATGAGCACATAACAACATTATGTTGTAGCATAAACAAAGTGTAATGCTGTTTGGCTCTGCTAACCATTTAGCAAAATGCTAATTCATACATATCCACAAAAATTCCTACAAGGTGTGGCATCACGCCATCTTTGTTTCCATGTGGAATGAAATGCTTCATACAATGTGCACTTCCAGATTTAAAACTTTGCAGGATGTTTTCATTCACTTAAACACAGTGTTGTTTTCGTCAACGATGACGATGACAAAATAATTTCGTTGATGCCACTTTTTTTCATGACAATAACGAGACGGTGACGAGATAAACACTGCTCTTTGATGACTAAAACATGACGAGACG
>JAUCMS010000127.1:24587530-24601368 GCA_032357445.1 Enteromius radiatus
AAATATAAATTCACTCAACTTAAAAAATATATCTGGATTTAGATAAATTTATTTCGTGCAACCCCTTGACGTAATAAAACTAAGTAAATTCAACAAAACATTTTTTTAGTTGTTGAACCCCTAGAATCAAGGTATGCATTCACCTTGAGAACATCATCTTTGTTTCCAAATGCAAAGATTTAATTTTCTCCTTGTTTAAATGAAGAAAATTCTGGCACATCCAACTGTTAATTTCATCAATGCACTGGCAGAGGGAGTCAATGGGGCTATAGTCGTTTGGAGATAAGGCTAGGTAAATCTGGTTATCATCTGCATAGCTGTGATAGGCAATTTGGTTCTATCTCATTATCTGACTTATTGGGAGGATATACAGGCTAAACAAGAGCAGTGCAAGAATTGAGCCTTGTGGGACTCCTTGTGTCATGGACATCCACTTAGATCTATACTTATTTAATAACATCTCCCTTCTAAGTAAGGCCTGAACAATTTGAGTACCATCCCAGAAAGCCATAAGTAAAATATTTTGTGACAATTATTTTTCTAAAAACTTTAAACACGTTTAAGCCTTTATAACAATTTCTGTTTGTGATTTTAATGACTTTTTTAATGCCAACCAACTTCCAAGTGTCTTTTAAATGGTAGCACTATTAAAGGCTTCATGAATGATACAGCCCATCTGCTGTATGTAATTTGTGTGTGTGTGTGTGTGTGTGTGTTTGGGTTCAGGGTGGGGGTGGGTTGCAAGTCATATATGGCCACACACATCTACTATTTGCATATGTGTTTCTTACAAGAATCTTGAGGAGATTGAGGAGAAAAAAACAAGAGAGACCAAAATGAAAAGAACAGCTAAAAGGAACAGGAATAAAGGAGACGCAGAGGAAAAATAAAAGAAAAAACCTTTGTTATTGCCAAAAATAGTTCCAGTCATGCTTGGGTAAAACTGTCTATTTCATGAAGTTTATGTAACAAAGTTTAATCAAAGTTACGTTAGCAATATATAAAATTGAAGGACTTCTACACACACACACACACACACACACACACACATGTCTGGTTTGCTATCCTTGTGGGGACTCTCCATAGGCCTAATGCTTGTTCTACTGTACAGACCGTATATGCTATTGCCCCACACCAACACTACACCTTAACCTACCCCTTACAGGAAACTTGCTGCATTTTTAGAATTTCAAAAAACTTCATTCTGTATGTTTTATAAGCTTGTTTCCTCATGGGGACCTAACAAATGTCCCCCACAAGGCCAAAATTTACTGGTATTCCTATCCTTGTGGGGACAATTGGTCCCCATGAGGTGATAAAAACAAGGTGCACACACACACACACACAAATACAAAATACACCTTCATATTCTATCATAGATGTTTAGCTTAGACCAATATATATCAGTGAGGTATTTTGCAATTAATGTTATCATCCGGTAACTAAGGCCCATTAGCATTTTGTTTGTGGAACATTTTCCAAATCAACTGACAACTTTGCTAGTGGATAATTATTCTATTTCCATGAGTAAATATTGTGGCAGGTATAATTAAAACAGTACATGTCTTAGAACTATGCCAGTGAATGTTACTATGTGGGTACATTATGCAATACAGAAAGTGCCTCCTCTAACAAGGTGTAGAAGCCAGTGACGGCATGGACAAATCTGAACCAACCAACAGCATACACACAAAAAATGGAATAGCTCAGCCTCAAGGAATGCAAAGCACTGCCAAGAGATCCAGCCCTGCAGGCAAGCTTAATACCTCCTGTTGACATGTGAAGCTGGTAGGGTGTCATTCTGGCTAGTTATTTGGTACATTAAATGTGGGGAATTGTAATCTGTTCCCAGCTTTGCTTCACATGAGTTTTAGGAAGACAGCTGTTGAGCATTGGCCAGGGACATCGGATTGTTCTCAAGGAAATGGTCCAGATTACATAATGCAGCTGCGTCATTTTGCTGCGCTCTAGGGTAGCACCGAACAATAAAACTCATGTTAATTTTTTTTCTCGATTTTTTGGAATGTTTTGAGCTTCATATGCATCTGGCTTATTGACTGACATAACCACACAGCTGAAAGTCACTGTAACAATTTCAGTAAAACATGGACTGCAGGAAAGTATTATACCATGTCCTTAACAGGCACAGTGCAACAAGATGCAAGTAATGCACAATCAGACCATGCGCAATGAATGTTGTTACATGGCACAGTAATATAAAATATGTATTTGTTGCTTATTGTACAACTATGTGGAAAGTCCTTTTGGACCAAAGATGATTTAACTTTTGGCAGGACAAATCAGTGCAATGACACAGATGAAACCAAACTCGTGACAAAATCTACTGCAAAGTAAAATTAGTACCAAATGATGAAAAAAATCAATACTTTTCTTTCTTTCCTTTTTCATATTTTGAGCCCATATTCATTCCATTATTGTGTTTTTAAAATTGTCAGACCAAATCCAAAATCCCTGCTGAGGACAATAAACTTTGCAGAAAAATGTTTAGTATTGATTTGCAGTCATTTTCTAAACTAATGCAACAGAAAAAAAAAAAGATTGCTTGCAAGTATTTTAGTCTGTGTACTTGTACATTGTAAAACAGTACATACTAAAGTATTAGTAGTATGTTTAACATGTTAAGAATAATGATTCTTGAAATGTAATTAGTAAATTTCAGAGAAAACAGGAGAATGAGAAAATGATGTATTGATCTTACAATCAAGTTTCACTGGTGCCAGACCAAATCAATTTATATATATACAGTAACAGAATTACAATTCTTGCCAATTTTATGCGACCCCAAAATGTTTTTATTTTTATTCAAGCTGTAAGACTTACAGTAGTAATTCAAGTGGTTTCCTTCTTCAACATGTTTTCTCAATAAAGGCATGTCATTTTTGTGCTTTAAGTAGCACCAGAGTTGCAAAAACAATGATTTTCTTCCATTTTTCTCACCTGCCTCTCGTTGTCCTTACCTGAACTTCCAGCATTGTTTAAGCCAAAAAAGTTGAAACGTCAGATTTTCAAATAATAGCAATTCTTTGAAGCCTCACAGTGTTTACACTCTATGAATGAATCACCTATATTTCTCTGCACATTGAACTGGAATAGAAAATATTTAAATTACACACTACTCACTATTAAATTGAAATTGGAGGTAAATCTATGCATCAGTAAAAATGACTGCTGGAAGTAAAAGACTACAGTCATCCCTGAGTTCATACCACAAAAGTCAAAATGGGAGCCAAAATAAAGTTCCATAAACCTCAGGTCTTTCTTTTGAATTTCCCTCTTCGTTTCGATTTCTTCCAACTCTTTTGTTCCAAATCATTTGGGAGAAGGTTATCATCCTCATCTTCGTCATCATTTGTGTACCAGGGACCCCAAACCCCGCCATTATACTGAGGATTGGAGCGATAGTCTTTGGGAGGGTACCGGCATGGCACAGCTGTCTTGTTGTACCGTAGAAGCCTGAATAGCATCTTCTTCACCACATGTGGGTATCGTCGTGAAAGGTCCACTCTTTCATATGGATCAGCTGTAATGTTGAAGAGCCATACAGATTTGCCTCGATCGCAGTTCACACGTTCCTTGTGCCAACGATTGGCCAACAGCAGTTTGGAGAAAGTCTGTGGTGGAATCCAGTCACTATATCCTGGCACACCAGTCAGGAGCTTCCAGTCACCTACACGGAGTGCTGCCTGGATGGCCGTGTTCCAGATTCCATAGCCTGCTTTCCAAGAGCCGTTCTTGGCTTTGGTGTAAATAGGGTCTATGTTGTGGAGAATATCCAATCGAGGTGAGGGACGTCCCTCACTGATGGCTTCCCAGACATCATAACCGTCAAGGTTCTGGTTTTCATCTAGAGTACCTTCACCAAGCATCACCAGTGTTGGGTACCAATCAGTAATATGAATCAGAGCCCTGCTTCTAGTTCCCTTTTTGACCAGTAAAGGGCTGTGTACAAACCCTACCGCTCGTATTCCTCCTTCCCAGTAACTTCCTTTACTGCCTCTTAGTGGCCAGTTGCTGCCTCCTGCCATTGGTTGACCTCCATTGTCTGAGGAGTACACCATAACCATGTTGTCATAATAGCCGTAATGCTTGAGAGCAAGAGTTAAATTGCGTACTGCCTCATCCAAGCAGCTGACCATTGCAGCATACTTGCGGCGATGCAAGTTTGGGATTGACTTGTAGCGTTCAAGGTAGCGGGCAGGAACCTGCAAGGGTGAATGTACAGCCTGGAAGGCCAAGTAAAGGAAGATGGGCCGTTTAGGATTGTGAGTTGCCAGGATGTTTATTGCCTTTTCAGTATACATAAGGGTGGAATAAATGCCATGGTCCTGCTCCCAGGCAGCTTCTTCCCCCTCATGAAGATCATACCCACACATTCCTGGGCTGTCACATTTGTAATGGCTGTAGTAGTCACCGCTACCCAATAAAGAGCCAAAGAAGGTATCAAAACCACGCTGAGTAGGCATACATCCGCGCTTATAGAAGCCAAGGTGCCACTTTCCCACCATATGAGTAGAGTAGCCAGCATTCTTTAGTTTCTGAGGAAGGGTGATGTTCTCCAAAGGAAGGCAGTTTGGCTGAGTGGGACGGATGATGGAATGCTGGAGGCCGGTGTGGATTTGATATCTAAAACATAAAAATACAACAACAATTAATAAAAATAAGTGATAAGCACTGGATAAACAGACATTTGGTCCTCATTTTAAATGACCTATTATTTTAACTGTCCAAAATAAAGTTCTAAAACTGAAATCTTTTTACATGAGTAAAAAAGAAGATAACAGATTAACTAAAATATATTAAATAAATAAAGTTCATAGTGATTATATTAAAAATATTTTAGACTGGTTTGGGTCAGCACCGCTGCAAAGTAACCCAGTACCTGAAGACTCGTTATAGACATTAACTTAAAAGGTTAGTTCACTTAAAAATGTATCTGTAGCTTTTCTACTTCCACATGCATATACTGTACATGTATCAAGTCATATTCAAATCAAGTCAAATCATCACACTTAATCACAAATCATCATACAGTGTTTTGCTGTCCATGATGTACAAATAAAAATTTCTCCAAAATGAATATTAAACGATGCATAAATCAAATCAATCGCAAGCACATAAAAACAGTGCACATGCATAAACACATTCTTCATTTTACAATTACAGTACCAAAACGGTACACACACTGTTTAAAGGACATCAGAAAGAAAAGAATTTGCAACCTCTTCTAGAGCTCTAATTTTATAGTAAATTATTCTGTCATTAACAGAAGATAATTATATAGGCTATTTGATGTAATGGTTTTAATATCACTTCAGGCGAATATCACATCTGCAGGCGAGCCGTCAGCTCCTTCCCGTGCTGATTTCTCTCTCCAGGCAGAGAATTTGCGGCTGGCGCGATCCTCCAGTTGCCACCCCTTCTCCACGGGCCCCACCCCAATCTGCCCATCAACGAGGGAGCCCCCCTTCTGCGTCTACATCAGTTCCACCTCATGCCGAGACACAGTCGGGGCTGTTGCGTGGAGCTGCCCCAGGAAGGTAGCGCCCTGGTGCTCATGGGTTGACAGTGATGGCTGTCTCACTGCCACCCACAGTGCCACCTATTGCCAGTGGCCAAGAAACCACGGAAAGGATACGCAATGCCTAACCACGTGGTTCTGGCCAGTCCTTCCAGGCACCAATGCAGTGGTACTGCAATGAGTCAGGACGCAATGCCATCTGTTCCACCTAGATGCACTGCCCCCCACTGCACACCTCCAGGCAGGTCGGTGAGTCTGATGGTGCCACTCATGATGAGGCTGGATGTATGGCTTGTGCTTTCCAGCCTGTCGCAGTGGCTCATCAGGGCAATCTGACTCAGCTACGCGATTCAGTTTGATTGGTGACCTCCCAGGTTCAGCGGCGTGCTCGAGACTATGGTGGCAGTCTGAGACACTGCTGTCTTGCATGAGAAGATTGCTGTCCTCCTGGCAAAGGATGCAATCAAGCCGGTCCCTCCAGCCGAGATGGAGTCGGGGTTTTACAGCCCTTACTTCATCGTGCCAAAGAAGGGAAGTGGCCCTGCACAAGCTACTATTCAAAATATTGACGCAGAAATGCATTATCAAATGTGTTCAACCCCTAGATTGGTTTGCAGTGGTTGACCTGAAGGATGCGTACTTCCATGTCTCGATTTTGCCTCAACACAGACCGTTCATGCAGTTTGCGCTCAAGGGTCCAGCATGGCAGTACAGGGTCCTCCACTTCGGGCTCTCCCTGTCTCCGCGTGTCTTTACGAAGGTTGCGGAGGGCACCAACTATCTCGACAACTGGCTCATCATGGCCCAGTCGCAAGAACAGCTGTGCGATCAATTAAGAGTGAGAGCTAGTTGGGACAGTTGTGCAGCCAACGTGCTCTCATGACAGCTCACATTTCACGTAGTGCCCTCCTGGGATCTCTGTGTTTTCCTGGCTGGCCTTCAGAGGAGTTCCTTTAAGCCGCTCGAATCAGTTAAATTCTTGTCTGCTAGGACAGTGCTCCTGACTGCGCTCACTTCCATCAAGAGGGTCGGGAACCTATCCTAAAGCATTTTCGGTAAGCAAAGAGTGCCTTGTGTTAGGGCCGGCCTACTCTAACATTGTCCTGAGACCCCAGCCTGGATACATGCCCAAGGTTCCCACCACTCCTTTCCATGATCAGGTTGTGAACCTGCAAGCACTGCCCTCTGAGGAGACAGATCCAGCTATGGCATTGCTGTGTGCCTTAAGAGCCCTGCGCTTTTGAAAGAAACACTTTCAGAGTTTCTTTGAAGCCCTCCACCTTCCCCAGCTCCACCTGTATAGGTCAAAATGGGTTATTTTATATGCTATTTTTGTATATCTCAAGTAACCTGTATCACTGCATCATGGACTGGGAGTAGAAAGTTCTTGCAGCGCAGCAGATCTGTTCTGCCAAGACCAAATACATTAACATTCATATTTATTACCATGCTAAAATCTTCAGAGAATTTTCAGGATAAAACTTTCTTGAGGAAAACAACCCAGTTTAATCTCTCCTCTGCTTATCTCTTCTAGGCCTGGTTTCATAGTCTAAGTCAGGATTATTTTTTAAAGTATTTTTTATAAATATGCCTTCGAAAAAAAAGATTACTGGGCATGTTTTAAGATCAGTCAGTGCAAGTTTCTTTCAGTTGAAACAGTTCAGATTTGCATTTTGTTTTTCAAGGACTAGGCTTATGCCTTGTTAAGGCTAGAGTTTTATCGTCTAAAGATTGAAATATAAAAACTGTGATTTGGCAATTTAGATTTGACAAACTACCAAAGTCTGTTTTGCAGTCAAACTTTATCAACAGAAGTGTTTCATTGAATTGGTCTAAGACTAAATTATCTACCTATTGTCCAGCTTAATGTTATATCTCTGCACTCTTGTGTTAACCCCTTTTTGTTAGTGCTTATAATTTATTTTTCCTTAAGATTTTAACAGGGACAGCTAAGACAACAGCCAAGTGAATGTTTAAATCGCATGCAATCTTGAGAAGTGTTTTAGAGTGTTCAGTGTTTTTATTTTGTGACAGGCCTTTGACATTTTTGTTTGCATTCTTGCATGTAATGACAGTTTTTCCATTTCACGTCATATGAGTGTTTGTTCTACTCTATGTCTAACCTTACATTTGGACAAAGATTATGTAAGCATGTAACAAAGCATGTGTTCTTATCGTTGACATGAACAAAAACAACAGTACCATAATAATTATTTACTACTTTTAATAAATAATAATTTCATCAAAATTATCTTAATCATGCATGATGTAACCTGGTACACAAGAATGCAAGAATGTTCTGCTTTACATCAGGGAGATTCTTGAGAGATTAATCCATTAATGCCAAAGTTATGAATGCGATGAATACATGAAATGTAAAACCGCAGTGTAACTTTAATACTATAATACCTTGTACCCGTTCTGGTTTGCTTTGTGTGTATTTATGTCCTGCATATATATATATATATATATAAACTGCACAGCATTACACACAACAATAACTCATTTGGTCATCTTTACTATTCCACATCATCACAAATAAATCTTCTTAGTATTAAGTTCAGAAAAAGCCTTCATTCTTAATATTGTGAATCACTGTGAATATTTAATATATTGACCAGCATATTTATTCATGTGCATGTGATGCTTTTATATGACAAGTTACGTTAACACAGAGAGGAGGGAATGGACTAAAGCCACGTAATAAGGCCTAAACCTCAATGCCCATGAGATAACAGCACTTATGTACTACCCACTTACACTACAGATCTCATTCTGGTTTATATAAGTAGCTAGTGTAACTTTTGTATTAGTGTCAATTTTGTAGCATGTAACTAATGTTAAGCTACAAACACTATTAAACACAACCCAAATGTCCTACAAAACATGTTTTTGGCCACCAAATCCATCAGAAAAAAATTAATCCTCAACCAGGCACTGCTGGAAGCATTGCTGACCCATGTTCTGCTTGCTCCAACATCCCTCCCACATCTGCTTCCAATAAGTGGGACATACTCCTCTCTACAGCTAATCAAATTCAGACCACAGAGCATTAGAACATGCTCCCTCATTCCCACACCAGCCATTTATTACACCCTCTTTCTCTTTTCAGTAACCCGGTAACTAACCATCTCAAGGCCCCTTTTGTCTGATATCAATAGAGCATCCTGATTTTAGATTCTCATATAAATCAATTAAGAGATTAATTCCCTCAAAAGTAACAATTCCCTCATCGTTTGCTCAACCTCATGATTTTACAAACACATTTTTGGTCTTCTTTCTTACTTCACCATTAGTTCACTAGAGAACAAATATTTCAGTTTTGTGGATCAACCACAACACTCACAATACACAAGATTTTACATACACAATATTCTTGATATTACTTACACAAAGCTAAGAGGGTACTTTAATAAATGGATATAGCGCACATGGCAGACCCTATTTTTGTGCCTTTATGTTTTGTTTTTTACAGTTGTTAACAGCCCAAGTCACCACAGGGTTTTTATTGTTTTTATGATTTAAGAGTATACAGTTGACATCGAAATGTTTAGGCTTGTCCACTGTGGCAGTGTTTGCAAATGCTGGAGCTTAACAACACTGCAGATTTGAAATGCCTCCCTTATCTAAACAATCTGATCTTCTCATTAAGTCATCAGCTTGTTATAGTGCTCATGAACTTATTTGGGTGTGCCAAATAAGGTTCAAACATAGGGCACAGTCCTATTCATTTTAATGCAGTGCTGATATGGCAGCTTGATGAAGACCAAAATTTCATTAGGGTTTATCTGATTTGATTTGCTTTGTATAAGTGAAAATGTAACATGCTACCTAAATTATCACAGAAAAAAATGCATATAAAGACAAAAAGTGTAACAGGTTTGGGAGATTATGCGAAGTTAATTTCTTCTATCAGTGAAGTGAGCAGCTTAAAAGTCTAAACGCTAGCAAAAGGGAACTGATCTTGCTCTTTATATGGGCAGATATGGTGTTTTTGGACTTAGGATCAAAAGGCATCAGATTTAGGCACCCATCAGAGAAGCATAAAGAAACACAAAGCTTTTCAAAAAAAACATGACCAATGCTTATCCCTCTCAATTACATTTAGACCTTTAAAAGATGGCTCAGCAGATGCCAACATAAACAGCTCTGCCTCTTTTTCTGTAATGTAATCTTATTTGGTCAAGACCTTTTTTGTTGAAGAGCATTTCAAGATTAAGCAATTCAGAGGGTATAATAGTTTAAAAGCTTAACTGTTTAACTACCAAAACCAGCTGAAGATTTATCCAATATATTGTCAAAAAAGGGGTAGTTGCTTTTTAAACAGTTTATTTTCCTGGTTTTGCTAATAAGTGGAATTTTGAAAAGGATAGTGGTGGACCAAAGGACAACATTTAAGGTTTATCTTTGGACTTCCCCCCTAAAATTAAATCAACCTAAGGAGCTTAAACTGTGGTTTTCAAAAGCAGCATCCTGAGATTTGAAAAAGACATGTTTCGTCTGAGATCTCGGAATATGATAAACATCTGGTACAGTGTAGCAGCTACGGGTAGATTTATCTACTGGTGTTAGGACCTCCACAAAGTTCTTTTGACATGTTTGATGTTAATGTCATATATATTCTGAGTGTTCTACTTAATGAGAGGCAACCACAAAACAGTCATACACATTGAAGTGATATATATTACCCCAAATCCCCATTACAGAGATGCAAAAAGACATTCTGTTCAGCACATTCATTGTAAATGAATGTCATTGTAAATGAATGTGGGGAGGGGCTGATTCATTCATTACTTCCAAAGCAAATTGCCAAAAAAGATTCCTAGCAACCTTCCTGTTTCCTGAGGCGAGGACCAGATGTTTCACTACTATGGGAACTCTGGTGTCAGGCTTTTAATACTATTGAGGGTGGAGAACATGCACACAAAACACAATCAGTGCCCCATAAAATTAGCATAATGTTCACATGTACTATTCTGCTGCAGCATACACACTAGCAAACATAAACATTACAGATTCATGCTACTTTTGTTGTACAAAAATGAAAATATTTTTAGTTATGGCATAGCACTACATCTGTCTATAAAGTAAGTACATTGTATTTACAGGGGTAAGTCTGAAAACATTTAAAGACTCAAACCACACTTGCAAAATGTCTAAGTGGTCAAACATCAAAACGACAAAGAACACACTTTCCCTATATACTGCTCAGAATAACCACAAAAAGTATTTAGACAATTTCAGGTTATCAAACTTTAATATGATTAACTAAACCTTTGCTTTGACACCCGCGTTGATACATTGTTATCTATTAGAATATATTTGATTTTAAAGTGTGGCTTAAATGTACAAAAACCTTTCAGTCAATTAGCCTACATCTGTTAGAGATGTAAACTTATTCGTATAAATGCTGTATATCCCACCTGCCGGTCATCAGTTGGCTCCTTGAGGGGCTACACAGAGGCTGCACATAGTAGTTCTCCAGTTTGACTCCTGCTGCAGCGAGTCTGTCCAGTGTTGGGGTCTTTATTTCAGACCCATGATATCCCACGTCTCGAAATCCTTGGTCATCGACCATAATAAAGATTATGTGAGGCTGAGATGACGGCTTTTCCACGTTGTTCACACGATTTGAATGAAAACTGCTCTTCCATGTTCCGTATACTGAGCTGACAATGCCGCTAAAAGTAGTCAAAAGCGTCAAAAGAAACGTACTTCTTCCCATTCGTCCGCACATTGCACCTAAAACTATTCGCTCTAATTAAATTTAAAGTTGAAATGAGAGTCAAAACACAAGATAACACTGTCTTACTCTTTTCACAGCGCAAAATAACACCGCTGCATGTCATGTTCCAGGACGGATATCTCTCGGACTGGGGAAACAGACACGCTTGGAAATTAGGTTCGCAATTTCACCGACCCTGTTATTACGAATTATTTGTGCAACCTTGTATGTTGTTGAATGCTGTTGTGCCGAGAACATCTATTTTCTTTAAAAAAAAAAGACTATCCAAATAAAACAGATTAGTAAAAACTAAAAAAAAAAAAAAAAAAACACTAAAAACCTGAATCTATGTATATGCAAACTCGGATCGCAGTAAGTTCTGAGCATCACTCCGTCGTTATTCTTATAGGCTACCTTGTTATCAGCGGTCGATCCGTCTGTCTTCTATGACAGACCTTAACTGTCTCATCTTTCGCTGAAGTTACTCTTCAATTTCATATACCGGTGTCCGATTCGCGAGTGAATCGTTTTTCGGAGTCGATATGTGTAATGATTCAATTGAACCGATTCACTAAGTGTATATAATTCACCGCATTGTTAGGGTACCTTTACAACTGAAAACACGATGATTTATGTAGAATAATATAAACCATTGAGATAAATAGCAGTATAAAAATCTATTTAACACAAAATATGTAAACGCTTGGGAACGTCTGAGGAATTGCAAACGAATCAGTAAATCATTTCAAGCCTGTTCATTTAAATGAACTGATTCACTAAAACCAATGGGACGTCCCAAACGCTTTATGGACTGCCTCCCAGAGACACAAGATAATGTTGTCTTTAATCATGTATTTTTTTTTTAGAGAAGAGGACAACACCTAATGCCTACACATACGCTATTTTAATATGTAGAATATAGGCTAGGTATTGATTTCCTACCCTACTGTCTGACTGACCATACAAACCATGTAATTATGACTATACAGACTGTTATATATTGCCTTTACTTCTTTCCAAAAAGGGTAGGTTTCTTTCGGGTCATAATAGAAAACACAAAAATGAATGAAGCTGTCAGTGCGGCTGTAAAATACAAAAGCTAAGGTATTATTGACCATATTCACCTTATTTACTTTTAAATGGTAAATATTAGTACCCTAAGGTACATCGTACTTAAAAGTACACATTACCTTTTGAAATGGAAGCCCAGTTTTGCATCTTATTTTCTGATAATGCTACTGATAGCCTGGGTGTCCTTTAAAGTAAGACTCATTTTGGTAACTCTGCTAACAGTCTACTTGGAAATATGTTTATTTGATTTCATATTCCCCTTGATACAAGAATTTTATGCAGGGTATTTCCTGCATTTCATGATTCCAGCCAGTCTGTGCTGTGCTCATATATTACATTACTTGTGCGGCTCAGTTGTAATACTTAAAATAATAAATCTTTTCCTTTTGTCAAGTACAGTCAGATGTTATAATGTATAATTTTCCACACACTTTTTATTTTCTTAAAGGAACAATGAATAGAATTCTCCCATTGCATTACTCATGAAAGCTAATGTATCCTCAGGAAGGAATCTATTTCAGCTTGGCTTGCATTGAAAGAAAAGGAGGAATCTCAATGGGCCTATTTTACTAAACCACGTGTCCATGCAGGAAACCAAGATGCTTCATGTAGTGCAGTATCGTTTAGAGGTGAATAAAGATTAAACATTTGCAGAAATTCGGCACATATTTTAGGGCAAAAATAATGTAAGCCCCTTATGTAAAACAGGCATGCTGATTGCAATTTATTCAAAATGTATTCATTTGCTAAACACAAGTGTGTTTGTGCTAATACTGCCTTTGTAAAACAGGCATTTAAAAGAGACATTTTCTGTTAACCATACTAGCGATAATTCATAGGCTGCTGGAGAAGAGCGTTATAACCATATCCAGATGAGCACACATTTGCCATTTTAAAAGCCTGTTTCAGGTTTCTGGATTTTGTGATGCTAGTCTCAGAAAAGTCCCTAGCACTCAGAACTGCAGCGTGGAAATTATGTGCAGTGCAAAATTTTGGCTGCATTTGTGATGTTAACTGATTTGCGTAAATCAAAAACATTGCACATACGAGATTGAAAAGCTTGTCAGTGGCTGCAATTCATTCTTAGTAAATTCCCGGTCCCACTTTATATTAAGTGTCCCTAATACCTGTACTTACATAGTAACAAGATGTATCTAGTATGTAACTACAGTGTAAGCACACATTGCTACTACAACTGTAATATTTCTACACACAGGAAACAACCATCTGAATGGTGTGTGTAAGTACAAATGTGTAACAGGACATTGGTAACAACACTAAGTAGTCATGTAACAGAAATTACACAGCTACATTTTGTAACAGCAGAATGTATAACAGTAACTGGAACAGGGGGTGATCAGGGGGTGTAGTTTGGTAGGTTTAGGGATATGTAAAGTGGATGGAGTTGGCGCACCTCTGTAATACTAGTGTACATACATGGTAACTCCTCAGGAACTGCCCACTTAATATAAAGTGTAACATTCTGGACACCAACCACAATTT
>JAUCMS010000127.1:24615234-24636689 GCA_032357445.1 Enteromius radiatus
TGTACACTGCAGGATAGAGGACTGCAGGAGTACTTGAGTAAAATGCAAAAATAAACACAGTAAAATAATGATGAGCTACAGCACCAAAAAAAACTTTTCCATCCAGTATGTTAATTGATCAACTATAAATTCATTTTAATAGACAGAGAAAAAGGTGCATCCTAAATAGTTATATATAATTGATCAAAATTATGAAATAAAAACTTAAAAATAGTAGATCCATCAAAATGTCAGGTGTGTTCTTTTTGAACATGCCAAATGGGCACACAATGACAGCATCTTTACATTTGTACAGCCATCTTATTTCCATTACACTCCAAAACAAATATTTGTTGTGACTGATTTTAACACATTTGTGTAACAGATGATAAATAGGTTCACATATCACAGGCTACTGATTTCTTTATATGCAGTGTAGCAGAAAAATAACATCTACAACATAAAACGGTGTAATACAAAGTGAAGTTGGGATGAGGTTAAACAGTGAGAAATGACTTTGATGTACCTTTTATGTCAGCTGTGCAATATAGCAAAATAAGATTTTGTATATGTGCGTATTTCAGTAATTCAGTGAGTGTGCCGCACAAAAAAAAACAACAACAACAGATAATAACAATAAATAAGGGTTGTTCTGGGCTCAATACAAGCTGATATGCTGTCGATTATAATGCAAAATGTTATAAAAACAAGAAAAAAATCATGCTTAAAACCGGTAGATTGCTTTTAGGATATTTGTGAAGGAAGGCACTACTCCAGGATTAATGTTCAAATTCATGCTTTTCAAAAGTATAGCTACAACAAGATAAAACACATGGTACACACTAAACTAAAATGCTAGAACTGCTAGCTGTGTAACTGTATAGCTAATATCTCGACTCCAGATATGTTTATGATTACCAGAAACACATGTGGCAACTCCACCCACAGGAATTACACTGGTAACAGAAATGAATCTGTCTAGAACATTAGTTCCACTTCTAAAAAGATGATTTATTATTTAGACAACTCTATAGTTTTACAACTTTTTACAGCTTTATAATTACAAAAATTCAACCTGTATGCTTCTGCCTTTGGAATGGTTTACCCCTTTCGTTCTGAATGTTACACTGTAGCCTAAATTTCATTTTTTTTTGTAACTAAGTAAACAGCATGTCACTAATGCTTTGGAAAGAACCTGTATTGAATCTGGAACATTCCTTTTTAATGAGTCAAGATAATTTAGTCACAGTTTTACAACATTTCTTCATCAGCTGGCTTACCTGCAAAGGTAAATATCCACCAATCCCTCTTTTCTTCATCAAGTCTTTTATAGCACAGTAGTCTCAATTCAAAATTGACTTTATTCTGATGCATCTCTAACCCAACCTTGCACTTGCTCCAGTGTGCTTTGTGAAATGAATATCATCAAACCAGGGTCTTGTAATCCTTTAGTCTCTAGGACAGGGGCAGGGAAAGATGTGAATAGTCCGAGGACGTCTGCATTCCAAAGAAAAAGTTACAGTCCTCCATTTAGCAAAGATTCCTCTCCTTGCTCAGCAAGCAGCTTCCAATTCTGTCTGTTCTTCCTACAACCTTCCAGCAGAGGGGAGCAGTACTCTGAGAAACCTGTCAGCGCCTGCTCACACAAACACAAGGCAAGAGAGCAACAGGACAGTCAATAAATCATTTAATATTTAGAATGTTGTGGTCCAGACAAAAATTTAGAATGACATGAAGGCGAGTACATGTGGTAAAACACCAAAAACATATTATAATACACACACCCAACCCATGATGATCCAAAAAACAAAACAAAAATGCAGTTAATTAAATAATTCAAAAAATGACATTGAAACAAATTGTTGGGTAGTTTCATTATATTAAATAATTAATATAAATGACAAAAGAACATATGTTTTACCTCATATAACTGTGTACAAATGGCATCAATGAAAGACACTTGCATGCTGGGAATTTTATCCTGTTTCTCCCTGTTCATCAGGTCCTTGGAAAGAATCAAGTCACATGATTATTGTCATTTTCCCCATCCTCCAGAGTGTTAGTGACCTGGTTCTAAAGTACTCCAGTCTTATAAATCTTAAAATTAATCTTTTTTTTTTTCAGAGAGTAAGTAAAGAGCTTACAATAGGTTCAATGTTTAGCTCTCTCCGCTCCTTATCACCTTGTTCAAAGAACTCTGTGGCAACCAGCTCTGCTATCTGTTAAAACATAAATACATTGTATTTGCTGAATTGGTACTTCCTTTGGGGAATTCAGTTGTCAATATTTCACATCATAAGTTGATCAGCGCTGAAAAGTAGGACACTTCCCTATATGTTTTCAGTTGGCTGTCTTACAGGTTTCCTTATTAGTGCCATTGGTTATAGTTTGGGTCAGGGATTTGATGACATACAGTAATGTGACGGATATCTGGCTGTTTAAAATGAAATACTGAATGCTGAATATGTTCTGCATGTTTTATCTGTAGTATGTGAATCAAAGCAATGATAAACAATTAGTGTGTCCATCTATCTTATCTTGAAAAAGAATCATTGTAACAAAGTACTTCATTTTTACCATAGTCTCATGTTCATAGAGTAAACATATAGGTCACGAGTTTGCAGAATTCTCACTGATAACGTGTTCTTGTTTATGTTTTATGAGAGTGTTAAGGTCTAAATTATGGTCATTTAGGTTGCATTTAGTAGGACTGCAGCTGTACCTCCACCCTCTGCTAATTAGCAAACAAGCTTGTTAATTACTGAAGAGAGGGAGAATTAATGGAAGAGAGGAGGTGGTGATGATGTCATTAACTATGAAAGGAAGAGGAGAGTAATAGGAGTGTATATAATGTGCTTTTAATTTAAACAAAAATTGGAGTGCCTTAAACCAATGTAAGGTTAGAAACATTGTCCATGTAAAGGAACAAAAGACTAAATACTTTAAATTCATAAAGCTACAACACATCGAAGTATCTACAAACTGCTATTCACTGAATGAAATAAAGTTTACATTAGCTTTGAAAGTGGGCTTTTGCAAATGCAATCATATGTATACTATATATGCATGTTTACCTTTTTCTGTACTGGCCAGGGTTTTGTAATAGCGGAGATATCACATGCCGTCATCAGCATAGACCTACAGAAGACAATAACCTCATAATGAAGAAATATATAAATCTGACCCATACATAAACATAATCTTCTTTCCCGAATGTTTGGCACTCACCTCAGCAGATCTCTGTGATAATCGTCCTCCCATACAAACTGACTATTCTTAGACAGCTCAAAGAATTCTGTTCTTTTTCTGTAAAAACAAAGATAGCATTATGAACAAACAGCAAGAAACCAATGGAAATGAGCTACTGTATGGTCAAATACAAGTCAAATGAATAAATCCATTTTGTAGGTTTCTTAAAGCACCTTCGACTCAGCTGTATATGACATCTGGTACTTACTTCATGTAGAGAGCCAGGTCAGTGGCCAAAATAGCCTTCTCAATCATCTTCAATGTCGCCTTGTACTCATCCAGAGAAAGACCACTCAGAATCTGATTACCCTGTGAGAGAGACAGTAGGAATAAAAGAAAACAACCTTGAAGCAGATGAATGTAGTAAATTGTAGTAATTTTTTTATTAGTGAGAAGACACTAATTGTCCAATGGCAAGGTCCCATTGATGCTTAAGGTTCTCCATGAATCCATAAAGGCCAAACACGTATAAATATTTTAAACAGTGTAGGATGCTGGAACATGGTGGGTAGCTGCTGTGTGATGTTCTAGGTGGTTGCTTTAATTGCCAGAAGAGCCCTATTTTTATCCTGCCGATCAATTGTCCTGCAAAGTTTAGCTCCAACTCTAATCAAACACACCTGAAACAACTAATTGTGTTTTTCAGGATTGCTTGAAAATTAAAGGCATGTGTGTTTGATTAGAGTTGGAGTTAAATTTGCAGGACAGACGAACGCAAGGAGAAGAGTTGGGCACCCCTGCTCTATAGTATTTGTAGAGTTTCATCATTTGACAGTATATAAGAAACAGCACATCCTATCAAGATGATACATAATTGAAGGTATCGCATCTATACCACAAGTGGCGTGGACATGTTTTATGCCAAGTTTATTTTTTGGAGTAAAATGATTTTTCAAATCAAAAACCTTTAATATGGGCTGATAGAGAAGCTTTACTTAAACAAATGCTACATTGCAGGCCAAGTCAGGCAACCACGGGATAATGTCAGCATGTTGCTATAACATCAAGCCCCTGGACAATGAGAAAGCATGGTCCCAGGCTTTCTTATTGAGTTTGCTGAATGTGAATGAAAGTAATTACTCCCTGTGTGTAAATGCAATCTGAGCAGCTAATTGCTTTCTAAGATACAGATGGTTATTACCTGTAAACAAAGGCATTACTTTTAAAGGTTTCTCTGGATTTACAATGCAGGAGTGAATTACTCTTATCAGCAGATAGAAGGTAAAAGGTCAACAAACAGAAACTCAAAACAGTTTACAATTAACGTGTTTACAGCACGCTTGGACATGTTCCAACATGCTGCTAATAGAGTTTGCTAGCATGGTTTAAACACGCACATGTGCTTTGTGTAAAATGTGGGGTAAATAGAGCAGCATTTATGCTAATTTACTCTGTCTTTCAGATTTTGAACTCCCTTGTACTCACAGGACTGTTGAGTATCATAAGACACTGGTCAAAATGGTGGTGCTCCATTGTGGAGTGGCAGTACAGCTGGGCCAATGGATGGTCACTTCTGTGAAAACAGTCAAGTATGCTACATCATTCTCATTTTTACACATCCATCTTGTTGCTAATTACACAAGCTCATACACCAAACTAAAGTCAGCACAAACCTTTTGATGTAGGAGTTGTTGACGCCTCTGTGGTCCAAATCATGGCTCAACGTTGCAATCATTAAAGCTAAAACCTCCAAATCACTCAGATTACTCTGTAAAGTGAGAAAAAAAGTTGCACTGAAAAGCACTGTAAGATATAGCCATGCTATTCAAAAACAAACACAGTCATATGTAAATCTGAATAACTGTAATTACCTTCCGGTAACCAGGCAAACTACATCCAATTAGACTTTAGCTGGCATGTCAAAACAAGACTTAACTAATAGTTTCATAATTCATAGAAAATCAGTAATTTGTGATTATGAATAATTGTAACGCGTTGACTCAACACAGCGTTGCTGAAACACTTTTACTATTCAGAGAAAGCATGCCTTTTCCATCAGTCTAAAACAAGTATATAAATGCAAATGATTAACTACCGCTGTAAACAACAGAAGACATTTATAGTGGAACGAATAATAAAACCGTTCTGCTAGTTGCATTTTTGCTTATAACTATAAACTGATTTCTCCATAACAATGAAACGGCCTAAAGCTTTTCGACATTTTAAAAGAGCAATTACTACAAAATAAAAAGAAATAACAAATAAAATGATATACGATAATCTTTTTAATAATTGTTTTTAATCATTACTACTCTGTATACTGTACTTGTGCTAGCAGTCTTGAATCCAGAATTGTAAATATAAAGATCAACAAGCTTATATCCTAGTTACTGTTTAGTTCAAAGACAGAAACGCTATGTGTTAATGGGTTTTATTATGGTTACTGATTTATGCTATGCTAGACTGAACTCAAGTTGTAAGCCAGACGCCACAGTGCTGATGTGACCCTTGCCTGTGCAGTGTTTGTTATCAGAGTCACTGACCTGGAACCGCCCAGACTTCAGCACAGCAAACATGCACTGGGAAGTGTTGAAGGCATGTCGCCAGTTGTGGTAGGCCACATTCTTCCTGTAGTTCTTCTTTACGCTTAAGATCCACTGACACAAACTCTGAAACAAGGTAAATAGCTATTTTTAAAGATATAATGACTAGCCTGAAGAAAATGTTTTGGAGGCTAAGACATGAGACATGAGTTAGAATTTTTGCAATTTCATTTCCATTGTCCCAGTGGCAAGATTGTTTTGTTAAATGGCCCAAATAAGGTTTGTGGTTAACACAAGCTCAACATATTTTCAAGTTTCGGTCACACTTTATATTAGGTGGCATTAACTACTATGTACTTGCATCAAAAAATATGTATTGTGTTCATATTTTATTGCTAAACACTTTTGATGCTATTGAGGTGGGATATGGGTAAGGTTATGGACAGGTTTGGTGGAACCAAATAATTAATTTAAATGTAAGTACATTGTAGTTAAGACTCAAGTTTTACTACCACTGTTACTACAATTGCATTTTTTAAGCTTTTTTTGTCTTGTAAAAAGGGGTTGCTAATTAGTGGCTAAATGGGATCACAGGTTTTTAGGGACATTAAATATCATCACAACAAACAGGAAAGCTCATCTACTCAATAGTCTGCTTTCACAACCTTGTTGTCTTTATAATTACACTTATGCAAACTATTATAATGGACAAAGAATATATTGAAATCATTGTCAAATGCTTAGTGGTGCTGATGTTAAAGTCATGAATGCAAGGTGTAGTTTGTTTATTATTTCTGGAGAAGCATGAGCTAATTTCTAATCCAAAAAAACAATGGAAAAGTCCTGTGAAGAAAACCAGTGTAATGCTAATTTTTGGGCTGGCCAACAAAAAATGTTACCACTGCAGGACTCTATAGATAAAAGTAAGCCAAAATGACAGTGTTAGTCAATTCTTTTATAGCCTTTAAAATGCAAAGGTAATTATTTTGCTATTATTAATGACATAAATGAAATAACTCTGAAAGAAACAGGATGTTGAGGGGAGATTTGGATTAAAACTCACATTTGTATTTAATATGGTATCTGAAGTCATGAAGAAATCTTAGTGTGCAATTTAATCTTTAATCATTCAACAAAAAGTAAGGTCACATGGGCTAGGGGTTAAAGTCAAATGATCAATTGTGATTAATTTTATCCAAAATAAAAGTTTTTTTTTTTTCATAACATAATATGTGTGTGTGTGTGTGTGTGTATACTGTGTATATTTATTGTGTATATTTATAAATAAAAACACATGCATGTTTAAGAAATATGTTATTTTTATATATTAAATATATCTATAAATAATAGAAAATATAAGAATATAAATGTAAAAAACATGTAAATATTATCTAAATATATACTTTACAGTATGTGCGTGTATTTATAATAAATATGCACAGTACATTAAGTAAAAAAAAAACATTTTTTGGGATGTGATTAATTATTTGACAGCACTAATTTTGACATATACCTAAATAATTGCTATTTATCTCCTTTACCAAACTATTTAAGTGTTGCTTTATTCTGGTATGTAACTCCAACATTTCACTTTTATTTTTATTTTGGATATCTAGTTACATTGAAATGGGATGAGAATAATAAAGTAACATAGGTTGATATTTCGTGAAGTAAATGTTTTTTTGTTTTAATTTGTTATTTCATTTTTGTTTTATTTTGTTGATATATTTGTTGTTGGACATCATCATGGAAAATTATTCTTGCCAGAGTCAATGTTTTTTGATAATAATGCTATGATTATTTTAATCCAGCCATCCATTCTCCAATGCGCTTGGCCTCTGTAGGGTCACAGTGTCTCTGGCCAGACAAGAGATCACAGGGCTTTAATTTCTTATTTCTAATCCAAAAATATGAGGGTTACCCAGATAAATGTAGATGATCATGTGATCTCAACAAAACAGCTCTTTCTAGGCCACTGATGTCTGGTGACTTCACATTATGTGAGTAAACACACATTTATTCATGTTTAAAACAAGTAAAGTGGTTTACATTTAAAACGTAAAGTTTGACTAGACATTAATTCTTTACACAGTCCTGAAACACTAAGTAAACTTCCTACAGTTAAAATGATTAATTTCTCCAATAAAATGTCTGGTGGAATGTGTGCCTGTGTGCAATGTTCTGTTGTCGTGTGATATGTATATTATCAGTGCAGCCTGTGATTGATCAGGGCTCTGTAAGGTGATGACCTCTAGCAGACCTGCATTCATTCACTCAGTCAGGGATAAGTCACACCCAGAAAACCAATAAAAATGGGAGACTTCATGTCCTGCCAGCAAGATACCTTGCCTAACACTGAAGGCCATAAAAGGAGCTTGTTGCAGCCGGTCAAACACACAGTGAAGCCTGATGTTTTGCTATAATAGTCGGCTGAACCTGATCTGGCAATTATAGTTGAAACTGCAGGAGAAAGAGGACTGCTCTTCATTTTCTTCTTTGTGAGGGTTTATTGAATGGATTCCACAGTTATTTGTAATATGTATTTATAGTTGAGCCAACATGTTGCTTTTACTCAGCTTTTGGCTGAAAATAACAAAACTCTTCAGCTATACTGTTATCATCAATAAAAAAAGTGTTATTATTATTTTAATATGTTTAAAGGCTATTCCACCCAAAAATTCTTTCCGAATTTACTCCCTATCATGTTGATGCAAACCTGTATGCCTTTCTTTCTTCTGTGGAACACATAAAAATATATATGTTGGTAACCAAACAGTTTCAGTTCCCATTGACTTCCATTGTGTTTTTTGTCCGTACAATATAAGTCAGTGAGAATTAAAACTTCTTCTTAAAACGTCTTCTTCTTCAAAATACTGTAATTAATATTCCACAAAAGAAAGACTTTTTTTTTTCATTTCTGTATGGATCATCATAAAGGAGACAACTCAGGTGTGTAGTTGCCAGAGCATGGTCTTTATGCAGTTATTTGTGACACTTACTAGCAGTGTCTGAGTGAAAATTGTTTAAAAGCAAATTTGGCAATGGTTTATAAACACAATGCAACAGTAATACTAATTTAATGACTTCAAATATGTGTTTTAGCCTAACCTATGACATAAAGCTTTTGTTAGTGGTTGCCAAGTTGTTCCAAAGTTGTTATGGTGTTCAGAGGGGCTATTTAGTCCATAATGCAGTTGTGCTTTGCTAGGTGGTTTCTACGTGACCCAGGTCAAATAAGCTCATCCCCAAAGCCAAAGTCTCTTTGATATTTGGTCTCTATATATGGCTGTTCATATTCAGAGCAAGTCTATTGAGCTTTAGTGCAGCAATGAGGCATATGGATCTCTGCAAATACATGACCCCAGGAAGGAGAAATAATATGCAACACTACTATTAATACATAAAATAAATGACAAACTCTAAGCAGGTACCTTGTACTTCATCTGAAAATTCTGTACAAGCTTGAGGTCCACAAACATGCGGATGGCTGCTTGGGTCGTCTCAGTATCCGTCAGGTCAAAGTCACTGAAACTGAAGTCCAGCAGTCTGAGAGATTGAGCAGACGGGATCGTAGCCCCCTGTGAAGTTAGTACAGGCAGATATTTACATTGTACCTTAAAACTCAAAAACATTTTTTTTTTCAACAAACAAACAGTTGCTGTGTTAAGCTGTATACACACACACACACACACACACATATCTGAACAACCACACTATTTCACTCACTCAACAGACAACCAAACTGAAAGGAAAGAGATCACTGACTGTCAGGCATAAATAATCAATGAGCTGCGATCAGCATAGTTTGCAGTGCACAGGATGAGCATTTAGCTGTGCTGCACTTGATTTGTCTTCTCTTGCTGAAAATGGTTCATTGGATAATGCAGAGCACATAAATAATGTCTCTCTTCCTCTCTCCTGTTGTTTTTATGTGCTTAAGTAGGGAAGCAGAAATCACAATCACCTGCAGAGATAACATAATTTTCATAAAGCTTCATCTGTTTATGATTAACTACAAGTATTAGTGGTCATTGTCCTAATCCTTCATACACAAAATGAAGCATATGTTCAGGTGTTTTTACATGCCTTACGAATTACGCAAACAGTGGTAAATCTGCATGCTGACCTTCGCTTCATTAAAGTAATTGGTGTAATTAACAAACAAATGACTCTCAATTGAAGCAGAAATTCGGCCTCTGCCCATGTCTTAATTACCTGATTACTCTCACAGGCCTAATCAAAGCAGGTTTTCCACATCGACAGCTGAGAGTGCTGTATCTAAGCAACCTGTGCTCTCTGGGAAATTCCCTGAGGGTGTCCGAAGATAGTGTTTGTAAAGAAAACAGGAATTTGCTATGTAGAATAAGACTTAAAATAAGCAATAACCGACGAAAGCTTTAGAATGGATACAGTGTTTTTCGTCAACAACACAAAGGGATTTTTAAAAGTGATATGACACAAGACACAAACATTCACAAATAAAGCCATTGAGTTTGAGAAAATAATGTTTTTTTATTTACAGAATATATCTGTGTGTACTGTGTATATTTATTATGTATAGAATAAAAATACACACATTATATTTAGAAAATATTTATAGGTATATATATATATATATATATATATATATACCTTAATCTTAATGTTTGCCAATTTCTGCTATTGACAATTTAGTTAACTTAGTAGGGTTGCTAATTCTAAGATGTCTACCAGGCATTTTGCACTTTGAAATACCTATAATACTTTTGTACACATTACATCAACAATATAAAAGATCTTAAAGCCCTTATTGTTCACAAATTCACAAATTGCTACTCATTACAACACTGTGGTTTGAATGACACATTCAAGATGTTGATGGAGCATTTGGATATGATATGATGAGAAATTGTAATTTACCGCAGTTACCTGGAGCGCCCGCGTCTCTTCCTCTGCAGCCGAGGCATGATAAGAGAGGACCTGCGTAATATTCACACACAGACACTTTTTGTTAAAGTCCATGTAAAATCAATATTAAATGTGTGTTCTGAGTTTGTCACACCACAGAAAAATGTGTTATTAACCACCCAGCCAAATTTGAATGCCAAAAAATATGCAAAGTAAATAAAATAAGGTATCAAAATCTTGAAAAATTAAGCTGTCCTCTCTGCTCTAAAACGCTGAAACCACGCCCACTGACACCAAAGCTGCCGTCTCTCTCAACTGTCTTCCTGAAGTAGCTTCGTTAAAAAAGGAAACCAAGCTCAGTTGTTTAGTAAATGATAGCAACCACGTAACGTGATGAAAGCATAGCTAAACTGTAAGCTGTAGTATCTAACGGTAATAACAGTAACTTGTGATTGAACGGATAAACCACTGATGCTTATGCGCTCTAGTTATTATGTGTGTGTTCGACTTGAAGCAGCACTGCGCATTATGGTCAGTGTTTGACATTAAAGTACCGCGAGAGTGATTCAAAGCATAATGAGCTTCTGCTCTCTATAGTTCTCACTGTAATGAAGTCACACTGTGATCTGTCTGTGCAGTCAGAGCTGCTTCAAGTCCAACACAGCTCTTATAGTTTCGCAAGAGGGGCAGTGCTACAGTAGGTGGCTTCATTGCGTCACCAAACTCCGATTTAGACCCACCCAATAAATCCTGCTCACAAAAATGATGAAAAAGGGTATAGCTCCACCATTAAGTATAATATAGCTCTCAGTCTTTGTAAAATGTTTCAGCAATGCATTTCTAACATTTATAATGTGTTTACAAACAATTGTCAAAATTAGCTTTACATGGTCCTTAATGGGTCTGAATGGCATAATATGTTTAGCTTATAGGATGTGTACATTTAGAACATCCTGTATACAACCAGAACATTATTTGAATTGATCAAAGGCAAAATAACCCTTTTTCCAAAATAACAACCGGATGCAGAATAAAACATACACACTTGAGATCAGATGATATTTAGCTGTGTGCTATTTTTCAAAACTGAACACAGCTACCTGTTTTTTTTTTTTTTTTATTATAATAATGGTAGATGATGGATGATGTGAAGTGAGAATTATGACAAAGAAGAAGGCCTGATGTGAGTGCAGCCGTTGTATCAGCTGCAGGAGACAGCATGCCACCAACACTTCTGACTGTGACAGCTCCAGAATGGTGGGATAAAAAAAAAAAAAAGTGGGAGTGGGAGTATATCAGCCGTGAGCACAAGACTATGTGTAGCAGCAGATTAAAGAGGATATTAAAAAAATCTACATCTTTTAAGAAATGAGTTTAAAATACAGTTAAAATAATACTTAAAATGTCTTAATGTGTCCAAAAAGAGCATTTATTAAAAAATAAGTTAGAGATATAACCAGAGATATGCCCACTGGTCATTATGAACTAATATTGAGGGCAGATGGAAACATAGTCTCTGATTATCATTAAGTGTCCAATCCAATTTTCACATGGGGAAAAATAAATTGATAAAACAGATTTGACTAAGAGTATTCTGATGTTAGCTGCCATAATTTAACTATAGCATTTTTTAATTTGTAAATGTAAGAAATCAAATTCACCTCAAGTGTGACCTCTTGTTTGGCCATTGCTCTTTCCACTGCTTCGTACATCTGTGTGTTCTGAATTCCCAGCCCACAAAAGATAGCAAAGGCCTCTAGAAACTGCTCATCGTTCCTATTAAAGGCTTTTACCTCTCCTGACGCTTCATCCATCTTATTAACCAACTGGCAGACACCTGCATTCAGAGTTACACATGCCATAAAAAAAGATATAGTGCAACAGTGTTGAACATCAATGATTTCATTGTGTGAATATTTTGCCCAAAATAAAAACATATTAATAATAAAATTACATTCCTCCTACAAACAATTCTCCATTTACAGTAACACTTATAGGGACTGTAAGCTGTTTATTAGTACTTATAAAGCACATAATTCCTTATATTTACATCTTTAAATCCTTCACATATTCTGCATGACCATATTTCACGTCTCTAATCCTACCCTAATTTCTTAAACTTACAGCTATCTTACTATTAATAAGCAGCAAATTACAAGTTTATTGAGGCAAAAGCTGTAGTAGCAAGAATTAGACCTTAAAATAAAGTGTGACCCCATGTACTTTTATTATATGAAAAAAAAATCCTTATAAATTCTCCTTTCATGTTCCATGAAAGAAATCAATTAATTTATATGGATTTGGGATAAATGAGGTTGAATAGGTTTGAGATAATTAAATGGTTTTCAACTCAGCCTATCAGCTAAGTATCAACATAATTAGTATTCAGTGTAATTTATATTAACTATTGTATGTGTAGAGGCTGAAAAAAAGATCAAGTAATCAATTAAAAACAGGAATCCTTGGATTTATTTATAACATGAATGGCTCATCCAATAAAACATATAAACCCTTCAAACCTAAAGAGAATGACTGCCTTAATTATTCTAATCAATTCAGACTTTCATCATATCTAAACAACACTACAGTGAGGACCATTAAATGATGTCAGTTAAAAATGCATGAGAAATTATAAAGTAGGAGATGGACTTTTTGAGCTAGGGTTTATTCTGATACCTAGAAATGTCTATGAGAGTTTATGGGGACTCTACATAGGCATAATGGTTGTTATAATGTACAAACTGTATGTGGCCCTACACTGACCCTAAACCAAAAAAAACACCAAACATCAAAAAACACCATTTAGTATGTCTTTTAAGCCTTTTGAATTACGGGGACACTGAAAATGTTCTCCTAAATCACCCTCATACTGTAATACCTATGTCATACCCATGTTATTTTACAAATTTGTGTCCTCATAAACCACACACACATATAATGTTAAATGTTATTTATAAAATAATTTTCCAATAATGTTGACAGCTCATTTGTGGAAAATGACATAGAAAACACACATACCTATTACTTTGTCTTTCTTCCCATTCCTTATTGGCGTGCACAGTAGACTTTTGATTGGACAGTTTGAGGATTGTAGATTTTCACTCTTTAAAAAAAAGAAAAGAAAGAAAAGAAATGCAATGAAGAGATCAAACGCATTTTTCAAATAAATTCAGTTTAAAACAGCTTTGGGAAACGGGGCAAAATGGGGGAGGTGAATGTCTGAATGAATAACAGCTCTGTGAAATCCCAGAAACATTGTGAACCCAGAGAGGGATGACCCTATGCCAATTGACCTTCCTTTCCACTGAGTACTTACTGTCCATGGGAATCGCTGGTCTATGGTGACATCTGCAATGTTCAGTGGCTCCATAGTGTTCTTGACATACTGGGCATACATATAGTTAATCTTATTGACATCACATTCTCTGCAAAAGACAGGAAAATAAAACGTTTAAGCACTCCTGCTGACAACTTTACAACACTAATACTACACAACTTTACTACTAAATAGAAACTATGTCTTTCTCAGTTTACTTGTTCTAATGAAAATAATTCTTACCAATTCTTACTTAAGCTACATGCTTTCATTGGAATACATTTATATCAATGCAATACACAAAGTGGGGTAAGTGATTAAGGATGTTTTTCTAACGAATTTCGGGAGGAGCGCATACGAACAATTAACCAGCCGTTTCCAATCACCCTGTTTCCAAATTATCCTATCAGAGCATTAAGATTCCCCTTAAATATTGCTAACTTCCTCTTCCCTGTATCTCGTTCTTTGCATACCTCCACTGCCCCTTACACCACTTAAACTGGGGACCTCCGGGGAACTCAGGTCTCCGCTAAGCCAGGTTCCTCCCAGGGTTTTTTTTCCTCCCACACGGAGTTTTGGTTCCTTGCCACCACCGCCTTTGGCTTGCTTATTCAGGAACACCTGGTTTCCAGCCTCCTCGGTTACCGGTAAAGCCGCCCTATTAGCCTATCGCTTCTCTAGGACGAATTGCTATCCGAATTTTCAGGCATCCCACTCTCCTCTGGAGGAGCACGCGGGGCCTGGGCCAGACTCCGACTCCCCAGACAGTACACCAAATATGTTAATATTTGTTATTAATGAGGAAGTGGGAACGCGTGAAATGACAAAATTTTCATTTTGGGGTGGAGTAACCCTTTATTATTGTTTTATTTTTGGAATGTGTGTTATTTGAGCTTTATACTTGTCTAAATCATTCTTTAAGTAGTGGAACTACTAGGCAAATTACTATATGAGATTCCTATAAGTGGAGTGGAGCTTGCCCAATTTTGCACAGTTATGACAGCTGTGTCTCTTCACTTGATTTTAATGCTATGGAAATGGTAATAACAGACATTGTCTCATGTTAAGTCTTATGGTTTTGAAATAGTGTATTTTAATATTTATTGTAGTGCAGCACCTTGTCCCATGAACTCCTATTATAAATTCATAACTATAAACATCTTTTTGTTTTTACAAACTAAGGGACTTTGTCTTGCATTATATTATCTTCTTCTTATGATAGCCTCACCTGTTTGGGAAGTCCACGGATCCTGCAAGCTCCTCATATTCCATGTGAAACACACTGGAGAATGTGTTCTGTAACACAAGCGGAACAGCAATTACTTACTCTGCAGTTTCACTCACAGAGGTAAACTTTGAGGAGGTTTAATACAGAGGTAAGCCAGTATTTCTGAGGCTTTTTAATGCTATTAGTGTCTGGCTGCCTGTGTAAACCCAACATTGAATATCTGCAGTCACATAGTTTAATGTGCCTGTGTTTGTGCATTTTTGGAAGGGTTAGAATTTCCCGCTCATGACAAGTAAATAGATAGGAGCATGGTTCATTACGAAAGGCATTCTGCAAGCAGTCAAAACAAAAATGTTCACATTGGATCTGTGCAATAAACAAGAAGAAATAAAATAAATTTTGAGTTAATTTCCACATTCCAGACCTCATGACAGATGTCGAATATGGGTTTGCCGACAAACACGGAGAACAGTGTCTTGATAAATTAAGGTGCCATTTGAATGCAGTTTAAGAGGTGAAACCTGCCTCAGTTAGGAATACTAGTTGATTGCAGACCTCTCAAATCTCTTTCCATAACACTCACTATCACTTTGACTTGGAGAATGATTTCATAAAATTAACAAGCTGTCTTTCTACTTATATCTGGACTTTGGTGCAGCTTCCAAAGACTGTCAAGTTGAGAAAAAACAGAGCTTTTTCTATGAACGGGGTATGCAGAACTAGGTTTCTAGGTCAACAAATGACCTCTGAATTATGATACTCATCTCAAAAACAGAATTCTCTCTGAAGTGATCCACCTTCAACAGCTCAGCTATCTAGACAACCTAAACATCTAAATGTTGAATGTACTCCTTTAATGTGGCCTATAATATTAGATCTATTGCAATACATGACATAGATAAAATGGATTAGATAACTGAAGGTAATGTTCCAGTATACCAGTAAATCCAGTAATGTTCCATGTTTAATTCTATGCCCCCGTCTGCTTTGACTATAAACAACATTTTACCACATTCATATTAATGATTCTACCTCAACATCATTGAAAATTAAATGTATATCAGGCAATTAGGCATTCATTGCAAAATACTTATAAACCAGCCTAACAAATGACTTTGTGTACTAGGTGCACCTTCGCAAGATCAGTTATTTTGGGTTGTTTGCAAAGCTGAAAATAGGGAACATTGCACAGAGAGTCAGTACAACTTTAAAAAAACACACATGCACAGTGAGGTGGACCACTACTGAATGAGAGCTTTCCCAAGTTGCTCAAAGGGAAGGGAGGATTCATCAGTTTTAATAATAATAATAAAAAAAAGTTTCTAGCATGTTGTACTATGAACAGTCTACCCTTCTCTCTGCATTCACTGAAAGGGTTTCATGTAATACATTTCCCTGTGATCTTAACAGAAGATTGCATATTGCTGGAATATATAATTTTGTCCTTATTACAGTTTGCAAAGCAGCAGTATCTTGAAATATATGAAATCCAGGAAGCACTGCTAGCACTGGTATTTCCTTCAGAAAATGTTGTTTGAAATATCTGGTAGTTTGGGTACATGAGGTGCATGCGTATTTGTTGCCATATTTCTTTGGCAGTGCCAAATAAGGAAGCAATTTAAGTGAAGTTCTCTGCTAGTGAGTGTGCTATAAAGGAAGCAAGTGTGTCCTACAGTAACTCTCTCACTCGGTTATGGAAATATCCAACACAGTCTCTCTTTTATAATACCTAAATGCTGTACATTAGCATTGACAGACTATTAGCAACATCTTAATCTTACTGGAGTAAAATGTTATTGGGGTGAATAGAAAAGGTTGCTCTTTTATTTACTAGTCCGGCCTGCAGAGATACACCATTATGTGTTGGATGTAATTAAAATAAAAGAGATTTTAACTATCTTAAATAAATCAATAATGCTTTTTTCTAAATGAACCAAAACATATTTTGCAATATATGTAATTTGATCTTCTAAACAACCCAATGGCTCAGGGTTTTGTTTTGTTTTGTGTTTTGAGCCACTGTTTTAGAATGTTGCAAATCATTCTTTTGCAAGTAGTAACTAGTATCAGCTTGTCTCGTCCTGAATCTTTGGTGTAAACCCGCTCCCCCCACAAACACAGCAGAGCCCCTCTTTTAAAAATATGTTTCTATGCCCCAATATTCTCAATAAAACTGCTGTATTTGACTGTCTTGTAGAACATCTAGTCTCAACTGTTTTCCAAGCACTCTAAAGGGATATTTTGAATACCCAATATCTTGGTGATCCAATAAGGATCCTTTGAAAGTTTTTAGTGTTTTGGAAACAAATGTGATGCGCTATTTTGGTCTTACAGCTGTTTCCCTGTCAGAAATGAAGACTGTGCATTCTTGGGCCTGCATGAAAGACAAGATGGTGGCCACAGTTTTCCTCAGTAAGACCTCCAAAGACTGCTGCTCTTCAAAGATCAGACTAGCCAGGTCCAACAACACCTACAAAACAATCCAGATGATGATTACTGCTTAATGCCAAAATTTATTTGTACTAAAATGTGGAAAAATACCTGGTTCCGCCTGTTCTCCAGCTGTGATGTCTCATAGAGTTGTGCATTGTGTAGCACTATCCCAGAAAAAGCCAGGTATGAAGAAAAGTCCTGTTAAGAAGAAACATAAAAAAATGAATAAAATGACATAAGCTCTAAAATAACTATAAAATAAAATGTGCAAATTTTCACCTTCTCATCCTGTTCTGTGAAGGCACTGTTCTCTCCACACCTTTTATTGATTGCTTGTGCTACTCCAACAACCTTTAAGCATTAATAAGACGTAGCAGTCAGGTTTTAATAGTACATGTTGCAAATACTGTATAACAGTTCAGACATTTTTTTGTTGTTTAAACTCATCTCTCACCTCATCTCTGTGATTTTTGATGGGCAAACACAAGATGCTCTGTGTTTTATATCCCGTAATTTGGTCCACTTCTGCATTAAAACGTGGATCCTGAATAATAATAATAATAATAAAAAACATTTATCCAGCATTTCTACAAATTATGACTTACAATAATATTACTATTTAAAAAATCAGCTGCTCATTTCATAAGACAATGCAATTTTTTAAATAGTACAATTCAATTGTTTTTTATTCTTATGCAGAAATACAACCTATTCATAAATGTTAAAGTTATAGTTTACCCTTAATAAATAAATAATCAATTTATCCTATACATTGCGTTTATTTATTCAGTGTTTAGCTCAGATCGCAGGGTAGGGTATGCCTTGTTGGAATGCCTTGGGACTTGTGTCTGTTGTTATGATACCACCAGCCTATCAGCACTGTCATGACATCATTTTATTCTTAATTTCTTGTGGCTCAGAAACAACTGTGTCCCTGAGCAAAGATGGCAGATTTCCAATTGTGTATTTTTTTTGGGGGGGGGTTGTCCTGAAACACCCAAGCAACTGCATTTCTGTTCGGCACCATTACTGGCACAGAAATGACATACTTCAATTCAACAAATGTGTTTTTAAGACAGATGAAGTTTAAATGCACCAAGACGGTCTAGTGTTCTCTCTTAATTTTACCCTGTTATGATATGAGAAAACATAATCATGACGTTTTAAATAGCAACTGCTGGGTTATTGCTTGAAATTTCATATGAAACAGTGTCTCACAACACCATTAAACACTTAAATTTACTCTCAAATATGGACAGGGTTTATGTTTTAAGATGCATCCTGTTAAAGATTAAAATCTGTATTTCTCACTATCTACCTCTTTTTTCCAGTCCCATCTCTCTGTAGAACTCAGGGAAACACAATTAAACTAAATTACAAAGAGCTAAATATACCTGCCTTCATTATACAAACTGTTGGTTAGCAACTGAATTGCATAACATTTAAATCTAATCAAAGACCTTAAGAGATATGGCCTAAATTGTGTTTCTAAGGAAGACTTTATTAGTGATGGGGTGGGTGGTTGTATGGGGGGGTTCCTATGCACATGACTAAAATGTTTCCTATGCACATACTGAGGAATCAGATAAGATGCCTTAAAATAACTGCAGTCAGAAATTCTATTTAATTATTGAGATAAGCAGGTAAATCTTTCCTCTATTCACAGTTTCATTATAAGATCTAAGGGAAATGACACAGTCTGAGGGAAGTAACACACATTTGTCACAGCTGTTGTCTTTTAACAACTAGACCTTCGACTAGACTAGACAACTAGACAAATTTAGGCTTTCTCATTTATAATCTTTAAGTAATAAAACACTGAAATGGCCTCACCTCATATGCATTCTTGATGTTCAGAGGCTGTCCAGTGGCTGCCACATATCCCACAATTCCTTTGTTCCATTCTAGGCGAATACCACTGTTGGAAGCCTCCTCAAGAGTGGATCCTTCTGCAACATCAAATAGCCGGCTAACCAGGAACTTCCTGTTTGAACTGTCCTCTCCAACCAGGAACAGCGAATACCGGTCCGCAGCTATCAACTCGTGAGTGTGTAAGAAGATCCTGTGGCAGAGGGCAGTAAGGTCCAAGTGACTTGAAACATCCCGTACAAGCTCCAACAAACGAGCACAGCGGTCCCCATTTTCACGAACTCCTGAGTCCATAATACCTCCACACTCATCCATCCCATTTCCTGAGCCAGGGCGCTGGGGATGAGGAAGTGGCATCTGTACCCTATCTGTATCGCTAAGAAAAGTAAGTGAACCCTCAGCGTCTTTCACAACAATGGGGCGAAGTGGCCTATCGAACTCAGATGCAGAGATCTTTCGTGTAGGGGTGGATGGAGCTGGACTTGGAGATGGTGCATCAGTTGGACCCAGTGAATGGAGGGCCAATAAAGGTTCTGGTGGAGCTTTTGATCCTTCCCTAGATGGCTGAATGGAGTGCACACGTTCAGCAAACCAAGCGTTGACCATTTCCCTAAAACAAATGTAACCAAAAACATTATTTCAGCAGTCTCTTCAAACAAAAGTAATTGAAAAGTGGGACTTCTGTATCTAGAGCTCTCATATGACTTCATCTTATACCTCCTCTGCTACTCAGCTAAAAAAATCTGTTTCGACTCATCTACCGACCGTTGACCCAGCAAAATAAAACAGCAATATGAGGAATTTTTTTCAGTTTTTTCAAGGTTTTATGGGCAGTTTGCTGGACTGGACCCATCTATATAATGAACTGTTACAAAGGTTCTATGTTACATTCTCGAAGTTTTCATGAAAAGTTGAATGGGTCTTTGAATTTAGCAGCTCAAATGGAACACTGGAGTACATAACCATAACATCTGGTGATAGATTATTTCTAAATCTGTCAAAACAACACTAATGTAGTGGCTTTTATTAAACTAACACTACAATGAAAGCATTAAAATAGCATAACAAATGTTTTCAATGAAATGACTCCACCATAGTCTCAATGGACCCGACCTAAATTGTCCTTGGCTAGAATAGTTTAAATAAACAGCATTCCCTTTTAAGAGACACCATCCAACCATTTCCTAAAGTTAGTAACTTCATCTAAAGTTACAGTCTTTATTTTATCCCAACCAATCAAATAGTACGGATTTACATGGGCTGTTTTTCAGTGGTAATAAACAAATAAATAAATAATTTATTTCATAATTAAACAAACAAACAAACAGCTGGCCAGATGTTAGAGTAAAATATCATTGATTAAAGGTAAATAAATCTTTCAAATAATTAATAATTCCCAGAGGCCAGAACTATAGGTGCTACACACAGCCAGGTACAGCACAAGGTTTGGTAACATTTGTAACATGTTCTAACTGTCTCAATCTAATTATTAACTACTTTTGTGCTTTGGCAATATGGATGGCAAATTTGTATGAATTCCTATGATTCATACATTTGTGTAGGATCTGCTAACACCCCACATTTATTCCCTAAAACTCCTACACTTTTGTATGATCAAATCATACACATCACTTTTAAATTGTAGAACTAATATATATATATTTTTTTATGATTTTTTTTTTCATAATTTGTTATGTCTGTTCTTCTTCCTCATTATTTCACCAGTACTGGACTTAATTTTCTGAGCACACAATAGTTGTCTGGACATGTATGCAGGTGTGTTAATTCATCTGATCATAATTAAGACAACTTATTTGTTTAAGCTCTTCATTAAAGTGCATAAAGAACGTCAAATCAATCTAGATATCAAACACTTCAATAAGTACACACCTTTCTTTGTTTTTTATTGATTAAACAGTGTAAGCAATGAGTAGCTGTTGGATTATGTGTTCTCATCTCATATGTTTGTATTTTATTTATTTAGTTTTTTCTACGATGTTAAAAAAAAAAA
>JAUCMS010000127.1:24664130-24683448 GCA_032357445.1 Enteromius radiatus
CTCTCTGGCGAGTTCCCATATGTAACGTCTCCGTTCCCTCCTTCAGGGAACGTGGGTTACATTCGTAACCTAGACGTATTTGTTCATTATTTGGAGACTGCTGGTCTCACTACTGGTGTTCTTGTGTCCTCTGGTGGTAGAAATTGGCACAGCAACAGGCTACAGATTTTTATGATTTTAATTAAATGCCCGCAGATTAAATTTGTTTTCTCTAGAGGCCATTTTAAACATGAATATCTCCCATCCCCTGAACAGTACTGAATGAACTTTGTTATTTCAGTAATTTTTGTTCTCTAAAGAGATTACTTTTAAATGAAACTAAATAAGGGCAGGGTTTTGGGAAATTCCACGGTTTTGAATGTAATAAGGAAGCTGCATCCAATGTACTATTCTGAGTTTGTAATATACATCTCGTAAAAAAATAAGAAGAACATGAGTAATATTGTGATCTGAGCAAAGAGAGAGCCAGAAGCTATTAAATATCCCATTACTCTTATAATATTACTCAAGGTAATTTTTCCCTTAACCATTTAGATGTAATTATCCAAATGAGAGGTTTGCAGACCTCTATGGGGTTTCTTAAAAATGCCACCAACAAATAAAATGTAAAAACAATGTATAATTATTGTAATAAATAATAATTAAAAAAATAACTAATTAAGATAAAATGCATAATATTCAAACTATAACATTTTACTTACTTTGTTCTTGTACTTCTAATTTGCATGTAAATAAAAATGCATCTTAAAATAAGTTTTGTGAGAATCATTCTAAAATTTTATCCTGAAGTTGGTGTTTCAAGTCTTCAAAAAACAAAAACCCCTTTTGTCAACATTAGATCACACTGCAATGTTTGCAAAAAAAAAAAAAAATGCATTGTTTTGAAATGTGAAAAGTTTTGTGCAATCATTATTTATGATTGTCTTGCATATCATTTGGACACTAGATGTCAGCATTGCTCTCGTCCTCTAATGAAAAGCCTTGTCTTACAAATTTCATAATTCTGGATAGAAAAAATGGATATAACTAAAGTTACGGTAACCTGAAGTGAAGTAATACATAGTGAAGTGAACATAAGCGATTTTTTTCTTTTCTTTTTTTTTTCATCATATTTTTTAGTCATCTCGTTTAGTAACAACCACATACATTCTCAATGAGATGAAAAGATCATGGAAGATTTGTTTGTGTGGTCCCAATCAGTCTGAATTTGATTAATAGGAAGAGTTTTGTTTTTTCGTTTAATTTTGCTGTATAAATCTTAACTTTTTTATTTTAAATAATATTAAATAAACAATTTTTTAAAACTATATATATATATATTATATATAATTGATTCTATAATTATATATATTATATAAATGATTCTAAAATTGCGGGTACATTTGGTGTCTCCACAAAAAAAGTCATTATTTTTTTCTGCCTTTTTTACTTTTCTTTTGGCAACAGTTTATTTGTTTTATTTATCAAAGCCATAAATAGTTACTTACTTAATTTTACAACATTAAATTATTTAAAATTATGTTTTTTATTAGAAAAATGTGTGTCCCCAAATCACATATTAACTCTGTTACCATACCATATTTTGCCTTTAATTTTGTGGAATTATCTCTCAGAATTGTGTAAGTTACAGGAAATTATTTCATTTTTTACTCACTGACAAGATCTGAAGCTTTGAAAAGTATCTATGCTCTCTCTGAGAAAATATCTTAATCTAAAAAACTCTGTTACCACAATATCAAAAGGAAAACAGAATTTATTAGTGATCTCAAATTGGGTTATTTTAAGGTCTTTTAATCATGTTTTCATTAGTGTCATGTCTTCTTAGCATTTATGCCAGCAAGTTAAGTTCTGGGGGGAAAAAAAAAAAAGTTAGACTGTTACACTGTTGTCACCATTGTAAGTCTAACAGAGTTCATGGGGACAGATAGGGACACCAAATGTACCAGCAATTCTAGAATGAGTCATATATATATATATATATATATATATATATATATACATATATAGTATATTTATACTGCTGGTCAATACAAAATAAGATCCTCAGGTTATGAAGAATACACAAGCAAGGTTAAATGCTTGCTAAACTACTAAAACAGGCCGAAAATTATACAAAAATCTAACGTTTATTTTTTCTTTTAAATAATCAAGTTTCAAATAATACTGTGCAAAAATACTGTTTTGTACACAGTCCACAGGTTGCACAAAAATTTGTTTAAAACCGTTTTCTCTTATTATTTAGTATCTTTTCATCTCTATAAATTGTCATAGAAAAAATGCTATGAAAGCTGTCAGTGACAGCTTTTATATCTTTTTTTCTGAGAGCGTATCAAACAAGCTTCTATAAATTATTTTCCAGCTAAGTCTTATCTGTGATGTGTTGGTGCTGAGACCCTGAATCACCTCTTCAACAGGTTTTGAGCCTCTTGCCTGTACACAATGAGGCTCCATTGTTTCTGTCAACCTGCCTGAGCTTGAAAAACCTGTTTATAGATGAAGAATGAATACACTTCCCACATGCCACATGTTTCTACCCAGTTCAAAAGTGCTCAGATACCTCATGCATGCAGTCTCCACTATCAGGACTAACAAAAGCAGACTTGTTTTTACTACAAGCTTCTCTACTGGCTGTACAAACAGTACTTTTATAAAGTCATAATAGAAGCTACATTAAATATATATTCACTTTAAGTAATAAAAGCCAGTTTCATAATGACATCATCCTCAAGGAAGTGACATAACTTCTCATGGTGAAACAACAGCACAAACATCAGTCAGCGTTTGTTGACAACATTTCACACAAATGTATTCATGTTTTAAAGTACATTACTACTTTGTAAAAGCAAATGCATGAATTATAATTTCTTGGTGTTACTTGTGAGTGTTGAGATTCAGTAATTGCAACACTCCTTTGTACAAGACAACACTGCTGGAGCATGTATTGGCATGAAAGTGCTGGTGTTGTTTTTGGGAGGGTTTTTTTTTTTTTTTTGTCAGTTTCTGTTTTTGCTGTAGCATGTAATATCAATGTATATCTATAAACCTTTATTTAGCCATCAACTGTAATAATCCAGTGAGATTTTTGCAAGCCAGTGCTCCACACAGATATCTGATCTCATCATCTGTCTTTAATGACAATTAACAGAACAAACTGAGACCGACTAAATCAAACTGAAAAACACAAGTGCACCTAGGAAAAAAGCTGCTTTTTAATGAAAAGGATGGTCACACCAAATGTTAAATTCATTTAATTTAATAGAAGTTAACTGATAAAGGAAAATTATTTTGAGACAGCATCCTCATAACGTTATTATATATTTCTCAGTTTCTCAGTTTCAGTTTGTTCTGTTCATGTCATTCCAGTCAGACTGGATGATGATGAGATCAGATCTCTCACTGGCTGTTGTCAGATTTCTCGTGCAAACAAAAATCTCACTGGATTATTACAATTAATGTCAAAATGAATGTTTAGACATGTAAACTGATATTTCTTACTGACACAGTAAAAGATTTTTTTTGGCTACCACTGTATGAAAATTTGGATAGTTTCAAGAGGCATTATCATAATATGTATGTTAATACCGGCTGGATGGGCTAGCAAAAGAGGGTTCGAAAAGTGAACAGATCAGGAACATGTCATATCACTCAGGACATCAGCCTTATGAAATACACCAAGAAGTAGGATAGCAAAGAAAAGAAAGTACTTTAAGAAGATTAACTGTCACTCGCCCACCGGTGGGTCCATTTGCTATTACATGTTTAAAATAATAATATCCTTTACTTAACCTGATCTAACATTGATAAACTATATATCGTTGGAAAGCTATAAAGTGTGTACTTTTGCAGAAATTACGATGTAGTGACAATAATTTATTAATTTGAAACAATAAGATAAGGTAGCAAATAAACCATAAGTACAATAGGAGTTGTGGCATTTGTTATGAATTAAACTTCAGTTTTTATATTCATAATCCAAAGAACTAAATATATTTTCTAGTATTTCTATAAAATATTGAGAATGTAAATGAAAATTACATAATTTTTATAATTAAAATTTCATGGTTGATGTAGTTTTCATAAGTTAATACATGAATCGTACTTTCTTTTTGGGTTTTTTTTGTTTTTTTTTCACTTTTTCTGGGAGGTTTCTTTATCAGCACTCTACTTGATGTGTCTGATAAAGGCTTCTAATCAGAAACATCTGTAAAGTGTATTACTGAAAAGTTGTAAATAGTTATACATATAGTACAGTTAAATGAATAGTTATTTATAGTATTTGTTTCAACAATGTAATTTTATATTATTGGATATGTTCACTGAAAAAAATGCACTGTTTATACTGTTTTCAAATATCTTGCATCTTGCAACAATGCTTTGAATAATAAATAAATAAATAAAGCATATCAATCTGTGTTGTGTGTGAGGTCAGTGGTACCCATGTTTCTTTTAGGAATCAAAAATGTCACCTTGGACTTTGTTGGTAGAGCAGCTCACAATTTCTTTTTTTTTTTTTTTTTTTTGATTTTTTTTTGGTTCTTTATATCTATGGCTTTTATTTCATAGAAATTTTTGGGTAAACCAAAGTTTTATATATATATATATTATTTTATTAAAATACAAAATTTTAGTGCAGTACTTTGTTATTACAATAAACTTAAAAAGCAACGTTTTTGTTTTTTATTTTTTTAAACTCCAAGAAACTTCAAAGTCTCTTCTTTAAAACAAGACCAGAACAAGGATTATATTCAAAGTTTTCCAGAATTATATTCATTTGAATTTCGACATTACCTTTGCAGGCCTACACTCAAAAATGGGTGTGACAGTTAACAGGTTAATGTTGGAGCCACCCACCATAAAAACAAAAAGTTTTAATTAACACTGCCACGCCCATTTTTCCATCTTCTTTTGTCTGGAAAACCACCATTTTGTCCTTGTACAATGTCTCCATGTTTTTATTATACAAATTTATAAATGTGTAAACCACCATATATGATTTTCATGCATTTCTCTTTTTTTTATGTCTGACCTTTTAGGGGAGTCAAATATGAAGAAAGTACGTTCCTGTTGAAGTGAGGCAAATTTTGCTAAGGAAATTTCAACGTGTTAGGTAATTGATTTTACTTCAGTTTTTCACTTCATATACCATTTCAAAACACTTATTAACAGGTTTTACTGTCAATGATTTGATGGTAAATTATATTGAAAGACCAGAAACTGGTAAGCACATTCTTCAGAATATCTTCTTTTCTGTTTGGCGGTACATGGCTTGGGTAGATGTTTTGGTGGAATGGTAGATGTTTTATTCCCATTTAATTTTAGACTCAACAGAGTAGGACATATCTGCATACCACCTACCCCCAGCATCACAAAGCCACAATAAGAGAGAACAAATATTCAGCCTCCTTCAGGCCACTGGCTATTTAGTGAGAATTCTTAAGGAGAGCTTCCTGTCTCATCGTTGACAGTCCACTTAACTACCTTTTAATCCCAAGAAAGTTATCCTATAAAGACATAATTTCAAGTAATCAATGTGACTCCAGTAGTTTAACATCAGTGTTATTATGCTACACAATTTCTGTTTCCAAAAAAAAAATAAAAAATAGCACTTTATTTATTAAATATAATCTTTGACATGAGAGAACATAGTGCGTGCATGTTTTTGGATGCAAGAGCAAATGTTGTTGTGTGAATATGCACTGAAAATTAGAATTTTGTAAATAAAGTCATAAGTAGTTTTTTTTTTTTTGCGCAAATAAATTACTCTTGCTTCACAGAATTGAGGTTAAATCACTGGAGTCACATAAATTACTTTTATGATTTGCTTTGCTCTTTTGATCCTTTGTTACTTCAAAATCAATCAATTCAAAAGTCTGAATCTATCAAAAAAAGTTTCTTGTTTGAGTCACAAACGGCCATGTTGATTGAACCTTTTCCATCATAAACTTGCTGTATTTATAAAACAAAAATAGCATTCACTTTAATTGATCTGGATTTGTGTTGTCTAGGTAGAAACCAGCATTCAGGATTTTTGTTGGGTCTGACAGCCTTTCCTGCTCTGTGAAGTAACTATGCTCTGAACTTTACAAAAAACACAATTGATCTACATATCCTGCTATTTTTTTATCTGCTGAAAGTTGTTGACTCAAGCACAGTTGTGCTTTGTTGCTAGTCGTAGATATTGACTTAGCTTTTGCCATTCAGTGACTTACACACAGTACTTACATTCACAGACCATCTGACATGCAGCTTTCATATTATTTCTGATGAAAGTAATGTACATTCATAAATGTATAGATGGCTTGAAGTGAGCCTTATACCATTTAATACATCTTAATAATATTAAATTGTCACAGATTTATTTTACAGTGTAAATGTAACTCTGTCTTAGTATTATGTAAATCAGTGACACAGTATTTTAAGACAGTATGTTCACTCAAAGCTGATTTTGACTCTAAAAGATTTTAATTAACACCAATGAATTTTCTGTGCAGAACAGGAATGACCCTGATAGGTCATTCAATTGCATTGTTCATGTTGACCAGGCCATTAACTTGAGTTGACACAGCAAACCCACACTGTGTGTAGCAAATGGAGAGATTTGGGGTGTGGTGGGATTGCTCAGATAAACCTCAGGCTCTACCTTTGAGGAGCAGGTCCTCCCACCCTAATGACAGCTGCCTGTCTGAGCAGTAATGTGTCACCAATTTTATATCCCTCGGACAAAGAGATTGTCAAGATGGTCTGTTTGCTGTTGCATCAAAATATGCTGTCACTTGAGTGACAGTAAAAGTAACTACATTGACCTATATTGTTGTATATACGTCTTTTAATTTGTATTGTTTCTATTTTCATAAGTGTGCTTAGGGCCACTGTTTTTCTATGTCTGTGGAACTACATTTATTTTACACACAGTTGAAATCAATGTTTCAAAATAGTTATTACCGTTTCATATTTTTGTGGAAAAGGTAATATTGTATTTAGTATTCTTAATGAAAATGAAAAAGAATATCACTTATAAATGTAATGATAAATAAAAGTTTACATGAGCCAACCTTTCAGATGTTACTCTATTATAGTTTTCTACTAAAATACCAGATCAGTATAAATGATGTCTTGAGTAATGTCTCTTGAAAATTCAGTTTGCCATCGCAGGAATAAATGATTTTAAATTGTAGTAATATTTCACAATATTGCTGTTTTTACTGCATTTTTAATTAAAGGTATTTAGCCTTGGTGAGCATATAAGAGGTTTTTCCAAAATAATGTATTGTATTTCTATTTATGAGTATGGTTATTTAGCAGTCTGGATCATTTTACTACATTTATACAGATGTGTACTTGACAAACTTGGAGCTTAAGACTACATACCGCGCAAGAATATTATAAAAACAAAAATGTCTGCTGTGATCTTGAAACAGAAACAAACGACTCATCTCTAAAAATCCTGATGTCATAAAATTCCTTCCTGAGAACCGATAACCAGCCCTCTATCTTCAGTTTCTGCCTTGTGACGTCACACCCATTTCCAGTAAGAGTTGGTCGAGACTACCTGAACCTAAAGCTGCACGTCAGCTATACTTCCTTATTTGTTAATAGCACTGTCTGACCGTCTATGATTGTTCCGCTCCTAGTATTGACTGAGGGGGAGGGTGTTTAAGTCACAAGACAACTACATGCCTCTAGCTATAAGGCTCCGTAGGAGATGGGAGGTCCTCTTATGCATTACTAAGTAACAAAAGTCCCGGCGCAACACAAGACCAGTCTTGTCCTATGGCTGTGAAACCAAAGTGCTATCAGACAGGTTCGGCATTGCAGCTGCTTTCTCTTCCAAATCTGGGAAGACAAGTCATGATCACACTGCAAGCTAACATGACACCAAAAGTTGTACAAGCATAAACATTTCATGGAGCCTAAAAGCCCTTGTTAGATAATGATGGGCTTTTAAGGCTGATGGACATGAGAGGTCAATCATTGTGAAGGGGCAAAGAGAGCATTGGAGCTGTAGTACATGTTGACAAAGTTTATTAGAGTTCATACCCATTAACAAATAAGCAACATATTGTACATTGTGCTGGTTAAAAGCTCTCATAATAGCAGTGCAATTGCATTCGTAATTATTCGCACAGGAAATATTGATTTGAGTGGAAGAGTCTTATTATCGAAGCAGAGCACTTTGAAGTGGATGAGTGGCTTTGATGGTGTATGCGAAACTGGATTTTCCATAGCGAGATAAGCTACCATCCCCCACTGTTTTTCACAGCGCCTCGCCCAGCTTTTTAAAAACTCGCCAAACATCTCCAAACTTGTTTGTTAAAAGCACAAAACACAGCTCAGAGGATATTCAAAGGTTGCTATGTAGACAGTTTTTCTGGAAAATCCTATAAAACAAAGCTGAGAACAGTTGAATCGATTGTACTTGCAAATGGCACTTTTGAAGTGTTTTAAAATATTAATTCTCTGTATTTTTTTATTCCTAACAGAGCACAGCAGTAAATTATGTGAAAGGAAAGAGCATTTCCACTAGCTGGCAGACAGAGCACAGTGTCTTTTTGAACAAAAAACAGTACTGCGTAATCATTAACTTAGACCTCCACTGCTGACCTTGTAACCCGTGTAAATGATTTCACACTCAATGCTATTTATGAACGTACATAAAACTAGTGGCACAGGCACTTGTGAGTGCATTTATTTTACACTGTTATGATTTTGATACATTCTAAAATTTAAATTCTATTAAAAATTCTATTGAAAGTGACTATATAAACTACTGAAATGAAACTGACATTTCAGAATTGTTCATCGTGTGCTTGCATGTACATAAGGAAATCTGACTTTCTGAAAGAATTACAAAGTCCACACTGTATGTAATTTGATATGTCAATTTTAGAATACTGTATTAATTATTTTTTTATTTCTAAATTTATTTTTACATTTAAATGGGACTTTAAGACTTTAGGCAAGTGAACTGATTATTAGTAGCAACAAACATTTTTGTTAGTAGAATAAGATTAAACACAGTCAAAATAACGACATGTATTTATATCCAATGCTCACAATGAGGCACACTTTTGAATCCAAGGCTACTCTTGCGGCAGCACCCATGATATATTAACCAAACTTAAATCCAGTTAAAAGCAGAAAGTGTGAAGACAAGGCAGAGATGTATTTTCCAAAAAGAAAGGTTCCCATGCTAAAAACTATTTCTCTCTTTTCTAAGAGATCTCAGAACAGCCTTTGACTCAGTCTGGGAATGGTATGCAGACATTGGTCACATTCTGCTCAGAGCATATGTTTTCTCCTGCAATATTTGTCCTCTGGGCTTATCTACAGCCAGAGATAAGCGGACTCCAAACAAATGATTAACAAAATATTCATTGTCTTCTTTCCTAGGTGCTCAGATAAATTTCAAGCCTTTCTACAAATTCACATAGGGTGCACTGAAACACACAGAAACTGTATACTTTTAGTTTTAACAGATTTGCTACCCATCTAAAATTTGTTAAATGTATGTATGTAATATATATATATATATATATATATATATATATATATGTAACAAAGGGACTGAGGGTCGAGCGGGGATCTAAATGCAAACACACAGCCTCTGTAGCCGTAACAAGACATGACAAAGACTCTGGGATGGCTTCCTTAGCTGTAGCAGGGTGAGGCATGGGTACTATGGTAGCCCTCATGGCTGTGGCAGGACTGGGCAAGAGTTCATTGGCCTCCATGGCCGGGACTAGGCATGATGAAAGTTCAATTCTGGCCGTGGCAGGGCAGGACGAGAGTTCAGTGGACTCAGAGGTGGCTTCCGTAGCCGTAACAGGGCGAGGCGAGGGCACAATGGTACAAACCGATAGTTCTGGGGGTTGTGCAGCAACCAGTGGAACCTCAGAAAAATCTACGGCAAGAGCTGACATCTCTGGTGGTTGTGCAGCCACTGGTGGAACCTCAGAAGGGGTTTATGGCACCAGCCAACACCTCTACAGGTGGTGCAGCCATCGACAGAACCTCCAGAGGATCTACAGCATCAGCTGACACCTCAAGGGGTCCTGGAGAGTATTCCTGGACTGGGGCAGGCTGAAGACTTCATATCCATGGTGGCTGAAGGCTCTGGTGTGCCAGCCATCTTGTGTAGTGGCTCCGGGTCGGTGGCCATCTTGTGCAGTGGCTCTGGGTAGGCAGCCATCTTGGGCTGTAGTTCTGGGTTGGCGCCTTCCTGTGCTGTCGCTGTGGCTCTGGGTTGGCAGCCATCTTGTACAACGGCTCTGGCTCTGGGTTGGCAGCCATCTTGTGTAGCGGCTGTTGCTCTGGGTTGGCAGCCTTCTTGGACTGTGGTTGTGGCTCTGGAGTGACGGCCGTCTTGGGCTGTTGCTGTGGCTCTGGATTGGTGGCCATCTTGTGCCTCGGCTCTGGGTTGGCGGCCATCTTGTGCAGCGGCTGTGGCTAAGGGGTAGCGGCCATCTTGGGCTGTGGTTGTGGCTCTGGATTGGCGGCCATCTTGTGCTTTGGCTCTGGGTTGGTGGCCATCTTGTGCTGTGGCTCTGGGTTGGTGGCCATCTTGTGCTGTGAATACAGTCCAAGGTCAAAAATGCAAAGAAACAAGGACAAGGGACAAGTATGGCTTTGCAATAATCAGAGTATAAGAGAGGGTGATGGCTTCTTTTACGCTAGACAGAGGGGAACACAAGACAGAACCAACCAATGAGAACAAGACACAGGGAACCAATCGGAACATGACACATGAAACTAAGGAACCAATGGGTACACAACACACAGACAAGACATGACATGACATAACATTCCAGGGTGGCGTGCCCTCTAAATGAGCTTGTGGGCATTCCAGCTGGCAATTGTGACAATATACAATATACACACACATATATATATATATATATATATATATATATATATATATATATAAAGAGTTGTCGTCATGCTACAAAGTCAATGGGTCTCTAGTCTAGTTAGACAAACACATTAAAGCCAACTTTAATGCCAAGCAAGAACTGAGGACTTCAAGGATGAAGAATACAATGTATTCCTTTGTAAGGCTTTTTAAGGTCAGCTGAACAACATTCATATTTTTGAGTTTTCTGAGAAGAACCAAACTTTCACAGTTACAGTACAGTTTAGTGACCATGCCAAAAGAAAACCAGGCTATTCATCCTACAAAACTTCATTTTTAAAATGAAAAACAAGGATTTTGTGTTTATCTAATGACCTTAACCTAACAAAAACAGCAGAAACTCATATTCTCTCCTAACAGATAATTACAATGATAATGGAGGAGCCATTAAATTTTATGAATGTAAATAAAGCACTAAGAAAAGAGAACGGCTTAAGAGATTTTCTCATGACGCTAGACTAATTTTTACCAATGTATGTTGAAAACAAAAATGTTTATATTAATGGTTTTGTGATCACACAGGAAACTCATGATGAAACCCAGGCTATTTTGGGGGCCTGAGGCATCCCAAGATGAACAGAAAGCAAGCAGGGACACTGGCAGATATGCTGTTTTCTGTTCTCTCAATCGCAATTAGTTTTGGATATCCGAGTAATCTGTTAAATGAATGAATATATTAAGGTCAATAATATAATACAAAGCAAGCATTATAGGCCTTTTTAGAGAGGTTATTGTGACATTGTCGGGGGAAGAGTGATGACTCTATGAAAGTCATAACCATTGCATCAACCTTGAAGTAATTCATCAGGGTCACAAGAAATACAGATCAAATGAGTAAACTACTATAGAAGATGTGCAATATGATTTACTGGAAGCTAAACTAAAATTGTTCTGACATGAGTTCACATGACTATATATGTGTGTGTGTGTGAATGGGATCCATTGGGAACAGACACTATAGCCAATTGTATATGAGCAGACTACACTGAGCCAAGCACACAAGGTATTTATTTACTACTCATTAACATCTTATGTGCACATTGTTCATAGTGCATTTTCCATTTGGAGTCTATAACAAAAATCCCTTACCAAGCATACAATTTCATATTAAAGGGAACAGCATACTGACTTATTTGTTTCTTTAAATCCACCAGCAGATTACTAATTCCTAATCTATTTCAACATCAAAACAACCAGTGTCAGGGGGATTTTTCAGTGCAAAATTCATGAATGGAGTTTTTCACTTCAACAGTTTGAGTGAACAACAACTCCACAAAAGTCTTTTAAAAACTGAGTGAGATATTATTATCTGGGGTGTTTGAGAAGCGACCGGTCTCGTACACATCAGCAGTTTCCATATTTCACATGTAGTTTACTAATCCGGGGATTTTCGAAGATTTAAATCTTACTCTTTTTTTTTTTTTTACCTGTGTTGTAGGAGTGTTTAAAAGTCAAACACATACCCATATTTGGACATGTAATTACCGGATGGGCGAGGTCACCTGGCTGCGTCAGATCCGAAAGCTAGCTACCTGAAGACCATTTCCTCAATTTGCGACTGCCGAGACGCTGGAAGGAACAGCTGTGTTATACATTAAAGACTTCGAGGGATTAAGACGCTGAAAGATTTTATAAGGATTTTAGCCTGTCGAATGGCGTGTGTAAGGATTGTGCGATTGGGAGTTATCGTTTTTCTTTGTCAGGTGAGATTTTTCTTTAATCGTCGAGTTCTATAAATTACCTACCGAACATGGACGCGCAGTCTCGGACAATGAAGTCTTCGGCTCGTTACACTTTTGCTTATTAGTTTAATTATTTTGTTTAATTTTTTTATCAGGTATTATCGTGTCTGTATGCGGAGCTGTCGATATGTACACCTGGATTTGAGTCGGAGTTAATCGTCTTTAAAGTGCACAGAGATCACCTTCACAGGGGAAAAAGACTAGGAAGAGGTAGGTTGTTTCACAGATATCATAAAATGCTAATACAACCGAATTTAGTTTAAAAATGTCTTTTTTTTTTAAACCAAGCAAAGTTACCTACTAACTCGATCGGTGTAAGAAACACCGTAGGCTATATCTATGCTAGCTCTTACGCTAAATCTGGTCTCACCTTAAGTTTGATTTAAGGTTGACTCACGTTTCCTTATAAGGCTAACTCTATCTTGTCGAATGTAGGATAATACTGGATCTGTTTAAATTCATATTCCAGTTCGTAGAAAACTGTACGTTAAGCTTTTGATAGCTACATATTTTGAAGTTAGTATAGTTTAGTTATTTCCTGGTTTTTGTTGCAGGTAAGTTATATTACGTTTTTCCCTGGTGTTGCACAGCACACCAGTTATCGAGATAAATAGTTGTGTATTAACCGGTAAGTTTGGAATTAAACCGCATTTTAGATCTCTAACGTCAGGACTTGAGGTCTGGAGTTGAATCAGAGTTTCTGAAATATTATGTTTAAGTGCTTAGTGAAGCATAAGATTTCAGACATTGCAGGTTTTACAGATGATCTCAGTGAGTTTCTGTGAGTGTGGGACCAGGAGATTAGGGTCAACAGTTTTAACATTAAGCATTTTCACTTTCCAGGTTCAATCTTTGAAATTTTATAGTTATGTTACTTTTATTTTTGCAATTCCCTGAATTTTTAAATTCTAACACTTGTTTAACACAACTGGTTTTGCGTGTGGTGTCATGTCTGTTTTTTTTTTCCTGCCCTCAATCGAATACTTTCCATAAAAAGTGATGCCAGTTAAAGACTGTGTGGTTTTAGTTTTGATTTATCACCTCGTCTTACAGCATGATTAAATTTATTCTTTTAAAACATTTAATTGTTGGGAGGGTGGATTATCTAGATATTAAAGAATGTTCTTCCTCAACCACTTTTATCCTTTAGATATAATTTTTTTTTTTTAACCACCATTATCTGGTTTCGTTTTGCAATTGATCTGTAGTTTATCTCTGTTCATCTTGAGGGAGCACCCTTTTAGTGTCCCACTAATGGTGGCTTATTTTTAAGCTCTGATTGGTTTTACCACTTCCTTTCAGACCACTAATGGATGGCAGAACTGCCGTTGCAAAACCCTTGTGTTGCGGGATAGTGCTTGTTTAAATGAATTATGCTGTGTAGTTTTGGTAAAAAGACTGACGCTGTATCAATTTTTCTGAAGCTGAGAAAGAGTGAACATAAAGCATGCTTGAGAAGTTATATTCACAAACATCAGAATGAATGAAAGCCATGACATGGCTAGTGAGGCTTCAAAAACCCTTTCATCAAATCTGAGAATTATTTTAAACAAATATAGGGCAGTAACTTTCCTTATAAATTGCCTATTATTACAATGAGTCACTTGAACAATTATTGTGGGTGGAAAAACAAACTTTGCAAGTAGCTTCCCCTTACACTTAGTTTCAAACTTTTGATGGATTGAAAGTGTTGTGAAGAAGTGAGGCTGTACCACTGTAAGTGTCATAAATTGACTATTTTATTTAACTTTCAGTAACTTTCAATAGCTGCAATGAAAGAACAAGAACACTCTTTCAGTCCGTTGACGAGCGGTTTGATGTGAAGACAGATGGGACTGTAACGTTGAAGAGACCAGTAACACTTCATGAAGGCCACAAGGTGTTTTCTGTACACGCTTGGGACTTCAGTGGCCAGAAGCACACTGTATCCGTCAAAGTTGAGCGTGTCCATCACAATGGGCATCACATGGATGCAGGCATGAACATCTCCTCAGAGGTACAAACACATTTCATGCAAGAAACTGCTATACAATACAGTGCAAGCCTGACCTCTACTGGACACTTCAGTTGTTACTAAGATTTGTCAAATTTTCTAAATTATTTAAATGGTTGTCCAAAAATGTTAATCACCATACATTTATACAGGTGTTTTTTTTTTTTTTTTTTTTTTTTTTTTTTTTTTTAACCAGAACAAATTATGTACGCCTATTGATATTCAAAAGTTTCAAGTTGACTTGATTATGCAAGGATATCAGCAAATGGCAAAATGTTGTTTTTCAAGTTCTACAAAATGTGTTCTGTCTTGAATTGTAAACTAAGTCTGTTTGTTCCATGTCTTTTACTAACACATTCAACTTGAAGAGTAAAAAGAGAGTACCGCGAGGTTGGGTTATTCCTCCAATCTTTGTAGCTGAGAACAGCAAAGGTCCTTTCCCATTGTACCTCCAGGTCCGGGTGAGTGAAAGTCATAAAGAGACTGTTCAAAATGAGATGGATGAGTTGGAGATTTGTCTGTTACTGACTTTCTCTTATTGATTTCCATATTAGATACAATCAGACATAGGCAAGGAAACTCAAATGTTATACAGCATCACCGGTGAAGGGGCAGATCAGGACCCAGAAGGGCTTTTCACTTGTGAAAGATTATCAGGGAATATCTATGTTACTCAGCCACTTGACAGAGAAAAAAAACCTACATACAAAGTAAGGAAATTTTAATCTTTCAAAATCAGTTATTGGATGTGTTTATGTGTGCGTGTAATAAATTTACACATGTGTCCCATCTGTCCTTTTTTTTTTTTTTTTTTTTTTTTTTTTAATTTAGTGGGGTAAAAATTGTAGCTTTAGGGAATCATCTATTTAGTTTATATGTCTGATAACTTGAGATACTAATATTAAATGTACTGTGTCTTTATGCTATTTGTAATTATGTAAAGATTGAATGTTAAATTATTGCAATATAAAAGCGTGTTTTAAAACTTTACTGTTTGGATTAATTTCAGAAAAGATGCAATTAATTTAATCGATTGACAGCACTTATAAAATTTGTGTTTTAATTACATTTTAATCTTAAATTAATTACACAGTCAATAACCATTTTCTTGTTTGCATGAGACCTACATTTAGTTTATACTAAATGTAAAGAATAAGTGACTTTTCTTTAGAACTGCTTGTGTATCAGTAACACAAATATAATGTTTTTGTTGCTGCTTTAGATTGTAGCTCATGCTATAGCGCGTGATGTCCCAAATTTAATGGAAAAACCAATGGAAATTGTCATCAATGTGATCGACCAAAATGATAATAAGCCTGAGTTTACTCAAAATCCTTTTAATGGACAAGTTCCTGAAGCTGCCAAAATAGGTAGGTGAATTTGCTCTGTAAAACAGCTTTCAGTCTTTTAAATATCTTTCAAAGGCCTTTGCAGCTCTTACCACCTAACTTGTCTTTATTCTCTTACCAAAGATTATGAGTTTATGACAGTCACAGCCACTGATGCAGATGACCCAAATACGGATAATGGTATAATCAGATACTCAATTCACAGCCAAGAGCCGCAACATCCAAGACCAAACATGTTTGATATCAACTCTTCAACTGGAAGAATTCGTGTGCGAGAAACAGGCCTGGACAGAGAGGTGAGTACTGACATCTGATGAATCTCTTAAAATTACTTCATATAAACAAACTCACCAGTAATCTTCCTTTCCAGCAATGGTCCAAATATACTTTGTTAATTGTGGTTGCTGACATGGAAGGAAGAGGTATGGCAACCACTGGTACAGCTGTTATTACCGTTACTGACAGCAATGATAATCCACCTCAGTTTGATCCAGCTACGGTAATATACATTTGTTTTTACAATTGTTTAATTATAACACTTACAGGAGTTTGAACTTATTAATGCTTATACACACAACATACATATATTTTCTTTAGTACGTTGCATCTGTCCCAGAGAATGAAGTAGGACAAGAAGTGGCCAAACTAACAGTTACTGATGGTGATGAGGTTGGGTCACCAGCCTGGATAGCCAAGTATCGGATTATTAGCGGTGACAAGGGTGGGTTTTTCAATGTCAGTACTGGACCCAGCCAGGGAGCTATCCAACAGGGCATCATCACCACTGTAAAGGTACTGTGTGTTGCTTAATGTTTGCTCAGAGAATTGGTTGTGATCCCATACTTCAGTAAAATACTATTTCTTTTCAATTTAGCCCCTGGACTTTGAGAAGACCAAGCAGTACGTTCTGTCTGTGATTGTTGAGAATGATGATCCGTTTGTCGGATCTTTGCCCACTTCCACTGCCACGGTCACAGTGAATGTACAAGATGTAAATGAACCTCCTGAGTTTAATCCAAAGGAGAGGGTTATCACCAAACGAGAAGATGCACCAGTTGGTACTGAATTGGTTACTTATACAGCCACTGATCCAGACATTGGAAAATCACAAAAGATAACGTAAGCTATGCAATATTTTATACCCTTTCCTGATTGCTTTCTCTAAAGGTTTACATGTGTGGTAGTGAAAATAACCACTTAACAAAACCTTCACAGATGTAATTTAGTCAGAATATTTCTCACCGTGAAAATAGCCACAGAACTCAATCACTCACAGATTTTGATATGCCTTAATTTTCAAACACATGGTCAACTTACTTTTCTGACACTGCAGAGACTGCAATGGAACCATCCTGTTTAAGGCCTAGAAACATTAAGGACATCATTAAAATGGTCCATGTGACATCAGTGGTTCAACCATAATTTTAAGAGTCTATTTCTGTGCCCAACAAAACTAAGTTTTGTTCAACGGTTTATTTCTCTTCTGCATCAGACTTTGACGCGTACTCATGAGTCCTGCAGTGTCACAACACCTGTGCGTGTATTCCTCTGCTTGATATGTTTGCGCGTTTTGTCAGCCGGTCCTGTAATCAGCAGTAAATTTGCTGACTAGCTGCGAAAATCCACGCTGATAATGAACATAGTTTTGCGCAACTCGTCAGTGAACAACGGCTGTGTGTAATATATACGGCTCAATGTGAAATCACACACCTGATGGCATTTACCACTGATTTGAGAACCGGCTTTACTGAGAAAACGCAAACATATCAGCTAATCTGGATCAGTGTATCCCTAGCACTTGGTGTTCTTGTAGCTATATAACATTACAGTTGAATCACTGATATCACATGGACTTGTATTCTTACTATGTTTCTGAACAATGAATGTGGTAGTTTTGTTGTCTATTCTGGGTCAGAAAGCTTTCAAATTATCCAAAATACCTTTATCTGTATTCTAAAAATGAACGAAGGTCTTCACAGGTTTGGAACATTATGAGAGTAAAGGACAATTGTCATTTTTGGGTGAACTGTGCCCTTGAATTGTTCTTAAACGGGTCATATGATGTTACTGAAAAGAACATTTTTATTTTGTGTATTTGGTTTAATGCAAATATGTTTGTGGTTTAAGTTTAAAAAAAACAAAAACCGTGTTCCGCACAATCTACGTTTGTTTCTCTTCTAAGCCAAGCCTCCTGAAACAAGTCAGTTTGTATTATGAATGTAAATCTTCGATCATTTTCACAATTAATCGTCGGTTAAATTGACGATCGATTAATGTTTAAGTTTAATACTGTAAAATGCATCTGGGCATCTGTTGCAGGGGTATATAGTCAACGGCATGTGCAAATAGCACTCCAAATGCCAGCTTCCTCACTTGAATGAAAGGGTTTATTAGTCTTAAATAAGACTAGTAGCAGGATGTTTTAAATGAATAGAGAGCACTCTGTAGTTACACACAGAATCATTATACAAATCCTGCAGCAAAGACCGATGAACGCACCCCTTTAAAGGATTTCATGGACACTCGTTTTTAAAACCCCATAGCAATGTTTGAACGAAACTTAAATTTAAACTAAAAGGATTTTATGAAAAACTTCCAAAACCACCAGCACTGGGACAGCAAATCATAGGCCTCATGTTACCCATGTGAAGCATTTTACTGTGAGTACTATGACACTAATATTATTTTTAAATGAAACTGATTAATTGAGCATGATAGCTTTAATCAATTGCATCTCTTATCGACAATTATACTACGGGGCCGTTGAATGCTTAAATCTGATTGGCTGACGAACGTTCTGAGGTGTGCATTATTTTCAGGGAAACGCACGGCGAACATAGTTCCAGGCAGCTCTCCTGACAATTTTATCAGTTAGCCTAGTGTAGCAACTTAAAGGCTACACATGACATTTCTCACTAGCGAGGTAATCACAGCGCTGCATCTTAAAGCAGACTTACAGTTTTGAGACTGTGCTTCAGAACACTGTTGAGGGACACACACAGCTCTCTCTCTGTTTCTCTTTCTCTGTGTCTCTGTCCGCTTCGCATCGTGGCCGCATCACCACCTCGGGTGTGCATTATTTTCCAAATAATTCAACGGCCCGTCGTCAATTATTCCTTACTTAATCGATCGATTAATCATTGACATCCCTAGTTTGTATAAAGCTCATTGTTCTAAAAAAAAAAAAAGTGAGGTGCGCTCTGATTGGACTGCTATCCAGTGTGTTGTGATCAGTGTTGAGCATGTTGCTTTAAAAAAGTAATTAGTTATAGTTACTAGTTACTTATCACAAATAGTAACTGAGTTACAGCCTTATAAAAGTAAC
>JAUCMS010000127.1:24691141-24705464 GCA_032357445.1 Enteromius radiatus
CGGGGGAAACAGTAATTCGTTTGATTACTCGTTACTGAAAAAAATAACGCAGTTAGTAACGCCGTTTATTTATAACGTCGTTATTCCCAACACTGGTTGTGATTGGCCGAATACCTCAAGCATTTAGTCAAAATGTTATGCCCCTTATCATAACACCAAATGACACCAAAACAATTACTGAAAAGGCATTTGTTTCTTCCAGTGGAGACATAATTACTGATTATCAAGACTTGGTACGGTGTTTTTACGTGTTGCAGTGCATCACGCCTCTTGATGCATTTCCATTAGAGATTTGTGCAAAACTTTGGATGTATATGCATCTCTTTACAGAAGCAGCACAGACAGATACTTAAACCTGCCTGGCGAGGCTGGAATAAACACTTTTACATCAGCTGAGTAGCCTCAAACGACTTCAGTGTCTGTATCAGAGCTGAACAGCACTGCAGACACGTGCAGATTTAAACTATGTATTAATTGCAGGGAAAGCACCTTAAACTCGAGAACAAACATGCATTAAGAGTTTCTCTGAGGTAATGGAAACGCGGCTAATAGTAAGTAGCAGATTCTTTTAATAAGAAAACCTAACTTAAAAGGTTGTGATTTAGAAGCGCCAGACAGTTAGGATTGCCCCATAGTCTCTGTGCACAGCCAACATAGACTGCACCCAGGTTCCTCTTTAAATGCATTTAACACGCACTAATATTTGTTGAACTGTTCTGGAACAGTGTTGAAATACAACTTAACCTCTAATTTCTAGTTGTGTCCTCTTTTGGAAGCACAAAGTAGTTTCACTTTGAGACACCGCTCGTCCAGCAGTAGCTCCGCCTGCTTTGTGTAAACATTTGGCCAGTGTTATGAAGGCATGCACCCACTTTGTGATATCGCACAGAGCTTGTGACACTTTAAAGAGAAAGGAAATTTGAAGTCACATCATAATGACCCCTTGAATTAATTAAAATGTTAACCTGTGTTTTTGTTCCTCCCAGGTATTCAGTAGGCAGTGATCCTGGTGGCTGGCTAAGTGTGTCTCCAGATACTGGAGTGATTAAAGTCAGAAGTCTTATGGATAGAGAATCGGCCAATGTAAAAGATGGGAAATACAAGGCTACCATTTTGGCCATGGATAATGACGGTAATTTGTGTTTCTAGGAAGAAGGAATATTTGCAGCATATCCTTTTTCTAATATATTTGTGCTTGTGTGCAGCAACAGCTCCAGCAACTGGCACAGGAACCCTGTTTATTAATTTGGAGAATGTAAATGACAACGCTCCTGTTATTGTTGAGAGAATTATAAAAACTTGCAATCGTGGAGCAGACCCAATTCTTCTCTCTATAATGGACAAAGATGGACCTCCTTTTGCTGAACCCTTTAATGTTGAGACCCAAGGAGAAACCAGTAAAAACTGGTCCACCGCGATGAATGGCACATGTGAGCAATTACTAATGTTTTAAGAAATTCAACTCATTCTTTCTCATTAAAATGGCTGGCTGATTGGTAGTGACTACACGTCTAACTATTATAATGTACCCATTTTAGCAACTGGAGTTTATCTGAGACTCAAGACTGAACTGGCGCAGGGTGACTACAATGTTGTGCTGAGAGTGTTTGATCAACATGAGCTGTATCAGGACAGCTCCATTCAAGCAACTGTGTGTGACTGCACTGGAAATGATGTCCTGTGTTCTGACAAACAGTTAGCAGGGATGTCACTAGCTGGAGTGCTTGGGATCCTGGGAGGAATCTTGGCTCTGTTGTGTATGTAGATCTCATGCATTTTTATGTGTTCTAACTCCTAGCTTTCAAATGATGCTAAAGAAATGAACTGTAGATGGTTTACCTGTTGGTCATATTTAATGCAGCGGGTAGAGTAACTGTATGCTCTGTATACTGATCATTTAAGCAAATGTAGCTAGTTTTCCAGGTGTATTACAAAACAAAGTTTGATGTAGATGAGAGATGATCTAGGCTGTTAAACTATTTCACAGAAATGTACTTTTAAGTATGTTAATTCCTTATTACAGCTGAATTTTCTTGAAGATTGCTATTTTAAGTTGCATTGTTTTCTTTGTACGACAGTGCTCGTTCTTCTTCTGCTTCTGTTCCTGAGGAGGAAGAGCAGTACCAAAAAAGAACCCCTCCTCCCTGAAGATGATATAAGAGACAACATCTACTATTATGATGAGGAAGGAGGTGGAGAAGATGATCAGGTTAGTATTTATTTAAAAATGGAAGGGTTTTATCAGTTTTTGATGGCTGAATTCATAGTGTTTGATTTCAACTTGAAACAAAATATTGACAGTCAAGCATTGTTACTTGTTTGATTTATTTTAATGCAGTCTTATCTTAAATGCTTTATGGCTTGTTTCCATATAAACATAATATTCAGATGTGAATGGGACAAGCTTGTGTGCACTTACATTTGTAGTAGCTTGCAATATATTATATATTTGACTTATTTGTAGTAGCTTGCAATGACTTGTTAGCTTGATGTTTGGAGGGAGGGGCGGCGGGGGCTGCTCAAGTCTATATATAAACTTCTGCATGCTGTGTAGTAGTTGGTTTAGTTTTTGCAGTTCTTTCATACCGATCACCCTTTCTGCACAGGATTATGATTTGAGTGTGTTGCATCGTGGCTTGGACAACAGACCTGAAGTCTTCCGAAATGATGTGGCACCTACTTTCATGCCAGCACCTCAGTATAGACCACGACCAGCCAACCCTGAGGAGATTGGGACATTCATTGATGATGTAAGTGATGTTACTCTTAAATTATGTGTTGATGTGTTTCTTTATGACAAGGTGTAAGAATGGCATTAACCCAACTCCTTGTATTACAGAATCTGAATGCTGCTGATAATGACCCCACAGCACCCCCATACGACTCCCTCCTGGTGTTCGACTATGAAGGAGGAGGCTCAGATGCAGGTTCAATCAGCTCCATCAACTCTTCTAGCTCAGGACACGACCAAGACTATGACTTTCTGAATGAGTGGGGCCCACGCTTTAAGAAGCTGGCAGACATGTTTGGAGGTGGAGAGGATTAAGGCGCCTTTTTCTCCCTCTTGGCCAAGAGGCATTTTGATGGTTTATAAGTGCAGAGATATGAGAATTTTATACTTCACTTCAAGGTCTGGTGATTTGCATACCATTTAAAGTTGGAACTGGAAAAATAGCACTGCATATGCATAAACAAAAAGATTATTTGACTTGAAGTGGTTTTTGTTTTGATTTCTTTACTCATGGGAGCAACCCCCTCCCCCCCCCCGCCCCCTGTTTAAATGGAGCTCCTAATTGAAAAGACATTCAATATTTGCTTTGATTTCTCAGTAGCTATGAAATGGCTTAAGAATTGTCCAAAGCTGTTTAACTGTATATTTTATATATTGCTTTTTGTTACCTTAACTTGGCATTAAAGATTGATCTGAAGCATGAATTATACTGTAAATATACCATTTTTGAAAAGCACTGAGTTTTCAAAAACGTTGTATGATATGTGCAGGTGTCTTATTTTTGTCCTCTTTTCTGTCAGCTGCAAGGATGTTATTGGCACATGCTTGTTTCTTTTTATATAGGTATGACTTCGTTTTACACTGCATATTTTATTAAACAAAATACTTTTACACTTTGTTTCAGTGTTCAGTCTACAGCACATCTCACACTGACACATGGAATAATCTTAGTTTCAACCAAATTTATTGTGTTGTCATTCACTGTGCTAGCTGTGATTACAATTAGTAATTATCCTGCAAATAAAAGATACCAGATAGGATAAAACTAAAATGCATACAATAAAAAGATTTTTGTGTAGCTTTTTGAGATCTTCTAGTAAAGATTACTAGTAAGTGTCGCTTCATTTCAGTTCCATTATACCTGTATGCAGTTGTCAGAATCATTTCTTACCTCTTGGTAAATATATACAAATAAGGCAACTGACATCATTTATTCCTTTAATTTTGCATTCAAACAAACCACAGAAAAATATCTATTCATGCAAATAAAACAAGTGGTGGAGAAAATGTGAAATATTATTAGAACATCAAATTGTCCAGCCATGGATGTATTCAAATATGAGGTTACAAAAAAGAAAATAGAAAGTGGCTTTAAGAAAACCACTAAATCTATAACTTAGTATTTCAACTATAAGGGCAATAATTGTGAAGTCTCAATCAACTAGAAATGTTACTGAATTTGCCTCTAATTTTACACACTGATTGAAAATTTTGTTTTTATTTAATATAAAAATGCTTATTAAAAGAACTAATTGCATGTTTTTTTTCTTCTGGGGCCTGACATTAAGGAATTAATATTGATAAATTATGAATAATTTTCCGAATGCATTTTTGGCTGGTTTAGGTCTTTCGTGGATAAATAAATGGAAACAAAACTGCCAGTAGGTGACAGCAAGTCATGTTATTATCATAAGATAAGTTAAGATAAGAGGAACTTTAATTCTTTTGTCACAAACATACTCAATGCGGCCAAGGACAAGAAAAATATACAATAAGTACAGTCGATAACAATAATAAAAAAATAAAATAAAAAATAGAAAGTATACAATAAGTACAGCAATAGTAATAATAACAGTAGAGTAGTGCAAATAGATTAAATAGAGTACAATAAAATTAAAAAAAAAATACAATAGCATGACACTTAGTGCAAGTGATTCAGAAAAAGTGAAAAGAAAATAAATAGAAGAGATTAGCAGCATGTTATGGTGGAAGAAAAACAAACATTCAATGACATACATGTGTAATATTGCATGATTTGACGGAGAACTAAGTAAAAACCTGATATTATTAATACTGAGGATCACCTGCTGAGCAGTGAAGAGTTGTACAGTCTTATTGCTACAGGTAGAAAGGATTTCCTGTGACGGTCAGTTCTGCATTTAGAGGCGATGAGTCTTTTGCTGCGTGTGCTCTGATGGCCCATCATGGAGGCGTGCATGGAGTGAGAGGGGTTGTCCATGATACTGAGAAGCTTTTTCAGCATTCTCCTCTCAGACACTTCTGCCAGGTTCTCCAGACTGACACCCTGGACCGAACCTGCCTTTTTAATCAGCTTGTTCAGCCTGTTTGCATCTGTGGTCGTCCCCCCACTGCCCCAGCACACAACAGCAAAGAACACAAAACTCTGGTCAGCATTTTCCTACATACATTGAAAAACCAAAGTCACCTCAGTAGGAAAAGCCCTTTCTTGAAAATAGCGTTGGTGTTCTTAGACCAGTCCAGTTTACAGTCAATATGTACCCCCAGGTACCTGTAGTCCTCAACTACCTCCACATCAGCCCCTCTAATGGTGACAGGGGTGGAGGAGGAGCCTGCCTTCTAAAGTCCACAACCAGTTCCTTTGTCTTTGTGATGTTAACCTGTAAATGGTTTAGCTCACACCACTCAACAAAGCTGTCCACCACACTAGATGATGGCGTCCTCCACACCGATACGGAGTCGATAGGCAAACTGTAGGGGGTCCAGCCAAGGCTCAACCAGCAGACGCAGGTGTTTCAGAATTAGTCTCTCCAGCGTTTTCATGATGTGTGACGTCAGAGCCACTGGCCTATAGTCACAGGGGGTCGACGGGTTGATTTTTTTTGGGCACAGAAACCAGGCAGGATGTCTTCCAGAGTGATGGAACCCTCTGCAGTTTCAGACTCATGTTAAAGATCTGATGTAGAACTCCAGACAGCTGGGCAGCACAGCACTTGAGGGCGCTGGGATTGACAACATCAGGGCCAGCAGCTTTACTGGAATTGAGTCTACACAGTTCCCTTTTGATGTCATCTGCTGAAAGGGACAGAGAGAGACAGTCTGAGGGAGCAGGAGAGGGGGGAGGAGAATGGAGAAGGTGGTAAGAGCTGAGTGTGGAGGCAGGGGATGCAGGGCAGTCAAACCTATTGAAGTGCAGATTTAATTTGTTTGTGTATTCAGCATCTCCATCCATCCCAACACCTCTCTTCTGTCTCAGACCAGTAATGGCCCGCATTCCATTCCACACCTCCCTGGTATTGTTCTCCTGAAGTTTGCTTTCCAGCTTCCTTCTGTAGGACTCTTTTCCCTCTGTAATCTTGTTTTTAAGCTCCTTCTGCAACCAGTCTCAACTGTTCTTTGTCACTGCTTCTGAAAGCTCTCTTTTTCTTGTTAAGTGTAGCTTTGATGTTTTTGGTTACCCAGGGTTTATTGTTGGGGAAGCAGTGGGAACCACTGTGTCCACACAAAAGTTGATGTAATCTGTAACACAGCCTGCAGGTTGTCAATATTGTCTCCATGAGAATTACAGAGAACATCCCAGTCCGTTGCCTCAAAGCATCCCCGAAAAAAGTCTCCTCTGTCTCCCTTGTCCATCTTGTGACAGTCTTATAATTAGACAATTTTAACATTTCACGCGCGTTATAAGTTTTACGTAATACACTAGTAATCCAATGAGGACGGTAAGGGGGATAGAGGTTTTAAAGAGGGGGATGCCTTTTGTCATTTTTTTTTTTTTTTGAAAAGGGGGATGCCATTGCCAGCAACCCCATAAACACCCCCCACCCATTTCGAACACTGACTATGATAAACATATAAAACATGAAAATGCATGTACATTTAATGTACACAAGAGAAAATAGTTTCCTTTGAAACCATTTTTACTTAATAGTTACAAACAAATGACGTATCAAATCAAATAGCATACATTTCGAACTACATCTGAGATATATATTTTTGTAAAACTCCAATAATCTTTGTTTATTTGTTTATTACTTGTATTGTATTTTTATTTGTATTATTACTTTATTTTATTTTTTTCGTGTAGCCTATTCAAGACTGTTCTTGTAAGTTGTGTGGGTGGAAATCGTTTTGGCAAAATCGTTTTGGTTCCGAACAACATGAGGATGAAAAAAGGCAGTATTTAAAATGTATAATTAACAAGCTTTTAAAAACTGTTACGTATAAAAATCGGAAGCATGTACAAAAACAATCGCCTATCACACTTGATGCAGATGTAAGTACACTAACCACACACTAGATGGCGATGTCTAATACAGAAGTTTACTAGAATTTCTTCGGAGCATTCATTTGCAAAAGCATTTTATTGCTTTCAAAGGAAGGTACGCAATATTGGCTACCTAGAAAACTTTTGGTCCCTAAATAGACTAGTTCTGCATGAGAGCTTTAGTTTATGGTTCTTTCAAATAAAAAGTGTCGTAGGCTATTTTAGTGTATTTCTGTCACGGAATTCAGTTAATACACTCAAAGCATGTGTAAACTTGACTCCTTGATGTAATAAACTCTAAGACGGTGGTGTGGCTGTGCATTAATTAAAAGGTTCAGGGATGTTCACTGAATCCGGATATTTTCAATCCTACATGTAGCCCACTGTGGCTTAAATGTCTAAAGTAAGTTTAATTACTTTTCTCTTTCTCAATGAGGTGTCTATTAGAAAGTATGTTTATAAATAAATAAATGCAATACAATAAAAAAACTGGCGAAAGAAGTGCCATGTTTCCTCAAAAGAATATCTGCTGTTTTAATCGCACGTATGCACCTGTTTGCCGCGGAATGTCGGCACAAATATGGTTCCGCCCTCTTACACTTGTTCTCGACTCCTGATTGGTTGAGCAAGATGTCTATGATAATTTCCGTCTAGCCTGCACCTGACTCTCTCTTCTCTACTCGAGAATGTGGCGCAAAGACAACCTCCAAGCATCAGCTATTTATTCAACACACCATCTCACACTTAAAACTCTTGCTCGTGCAGACCTAGTGCTAGACAGATAGCAGAAGTAATTTCCTTTAAAAGACCCAAGATACGATGCCAAGGTCTTTCTTGGTGAAGAAACACCTCACTAACAAGAAGCCTGACTATGGTGTGTTGGATTCAAAAAAACACGGTAAGTTATTTTCAGACCTCCGACTCAAACTAGCTCGTTAACGGTAGTGAAAGCTGTTTGTTCCGTAACCTAACAGAACTATGCCACAGATCTCTATTTGTTTTAATAGTTTGATTATTGTTTAATTTTTAGTGTTATGTCATATTGGATTTTGTTTCGAGATTGGCATCCTAGTAATATTAAAACCTTATTTTGACCATTTTAAATGCAGTTTTATTATTAAACACATTTAATAATAATTTAATATATGCAGTTTAGTTATAACCTATAAAGCTTAAAATGACTGAAGGGGGAGATTAAATGATTATGATGTTTTTGCATAACCAATTAATAACGTTCTGACTTTACAAATATCTGGAATGTTTTATAATTTTGTTTTAAATGAATATTTCCCTTATTTGAGACTTTTTAAAAAGTGCAAATTTTGCATGTGGTATTTGTTATTATGAGGTTTTCATGATCATTATTTATAAATAAAAATAGCCGGTCACTGCTTGAAATCTTGCAACTTTTTCATATAGGCCTGTACGATTAGCCACAGATGTTCTATACAGTCATGATGAGCGGATAATGAGAAACGTATGAAGACTGAAAATAGATATCTGGAGTTTAGCAGGTGCACTACCTCTTACAAAAGAGGGACTCTTTTGTGTTAACCCTCACTTTGGGGGTTGAAGAGTCCTATTAGAAAAGCTGAAGTGGGATATAGTGTTCCTTAAGGATGCTTTTACCCTGCAGTGCCTTAAAATCTATGGTTTTGTTTTCTACTCTTGCAAAAGTAGGCTATATTTTGGAAGATAAAAGCCTAAAAAATAAGAATCTGTAATTAAGGATTTACTCGCTCTCTTCCTTTTTTCTCTTTGCTAATGCTTATTGATTAATGTGTCCATATGAATATATCTATAATCCATTTGTAAATTTCTCCTTTATATGTAGTAATCCATTTATGGTCTGATTCGCCCTGAAAAGTAAACATGAGAACATGGTTCTGATTCTTGATTCGTCAGACAAACCCCAACACATTACACAATATATTTTATGTTCTCATCTCAAACTTAAATGTTATCCAGCTCATTCTCAAACATTATCATTAAATAATCTTTGGAAATGATTATTAATAATATATTTAGTTATATTGAAATGTTGATATCCATGTCTCCACAGAAGTGTTTCACATTGAATCTTCAAGCTCCAAACTCAAAATACTTCATCCCCATGAGACACTGTTTCCTGCACCATTTCTTGGGAACTCAGTATTGAGCCCTACTCTGCGGATGAACCCCATCAGTTCAGGGATCTGTGCGGCTCCACCCAAGCCTACCCACCCAAGACCGCCAATGGACGCCACATTTCTGGGTATCACTTACCCCCTAACTGTAATGTCCAGTCCACTTCGAGACGTGCAGCCTGCGCTCCCAATGGTGGAGTGTGCAAAACCACGGTCATTTCAGCTGTCCCAGAGAGAACTACAGGACAATGTCCCTGTGTCGCCTTTAGGACTGAGGACCACCGGCAGCAGTCAGGAGTGCAGTGATGAATGCTTTGACTGCCAGAAAGCTTTCTTGACCTTATCCAGTCTGGCCAACCAGAGGCAAATTCACTGTCAGTGGCAATGCCAAAAGTACTTTAGCTGCAAGTATTGTGACAAGGAGTATGTGAGTCTAGGGGCGCTGAAGATGCACATTCGGACACACACGCTGCCATGTGTGTGTAAACTGTGTGGAAAGGCCTTTTCTAGGCCTTGGTTACTTCAGGGACACATTCGCACACACACAGGTACGTTTGCTATCTATGTACACTTGTAAGGACAATTTTGGAATGACATTAGGGTGAGTAAATGGTGACACAATTTTGGGTTGTATTTCCCTTCTGCAGTCTCGAATCACAATTCCACTTTTGTTGAATTATGAAAGGTGCCTTTAAACATATTGTACTTTTTTGACATAACTGACATTAAAATGCCATTGATTTTCATGTATATATCTGCCCGCAAATTAAATAAAAAGTTTAGGGGAATGTTATGAAGCTTAGTCTCTTCCTGACACAAAACTATTGTAATATAAAGTTTTACAGACCATTTTAGGACACTTTTATATTGCTTTCTGTACTTTCTGGAGCTTAAAGTTTAAATCACCGTCCAGATCCCTTGACACATTGTATGGATGTTTGGATGTAAAATGATAATAAGACCTAACTCAAATCATTGAATCATTTTAGGTGAAAAGCCATTCTCCTGCCCCCACTGCAGTCGTGCATTCGCTGACCGCTCAAACCTTCGGGCTCATTTACAAACCCACTCTGAGATCAAGAAATACCAGTGCAGAAGCTGCTTTAAAACCTTCTCCAGAGTATCGCTCCTGACAAAGCATGAAGAGGCCGGGTGCTGCCCCATGTCCTAATATGTAGGTTGTGGGTTGTCAGGGTAAGTTACAGTGCCAAAGTTTGTCAAATCAAAGTGCCTCACAAACTCAAGAGTGTAGTATATTGACTGATATACTGTGTATTCTTTGAATTAAATGAACAAACTGTAATCACAATATGCTGTACATTGTGTGTGTGACCTTAGAATGTTGTTACAATTGTAGTTATGATGGTTTTTCAAGTTATGGTTTTGTAATAAAGAAATTTCAAAGCAAACAATAAAATAATATTTTTCCAATAACGTGTCCTGTATAGTATAATATCAACAGATGAAATGGGTTTGAAACAACTTCTGTGGGCTTCCATCTATGCTCATTATGAGTCAGATTGTTGAACTTCTGACTTCACATACCATTAAGTTCTAGCCTACATCCCAGCTCACACGGTATTAATTAATATGTCTATATTCAGGGCAGCTATGGAGAGGAAAATTCTTTAAGGCTAAATAAAACCTATATTTGTAATTGTGCATGGAAAAAATCTGTTTATTGGCAGGTGGATGGAGGCCAGCAGCATGCCATAATGGTGCCCTGCCAAAACTCCATCAGTAAGGGCCTTAGTCTCCTGTTTTTTTTTTTGTTTTTTTGTTTTTTTTTGGGCGGGGGGGTTGTTAGACAGCATTTGCCTAATCACTGATGGACAAAGAACAATACGAAATAACCCACACCACACAGAAGGCAGAATATATATTTACAGATAATACAGCTGCGAGCAATAATGGAGCCAAACACCCCAGCAATAACATCTAAGCAATTTATCTAAAGAAGGATAGGATAGAAGGATAGCAGGGTATGAGGATAGAAGGATAGCAGGGTATGATACTTCACATAGTCCTCTGAGCATTAGAAACAACCTCACTTCCTGTTTGGTATCTGCAGTCATCTGACATTATGTAACATTCCTTTCCCAAGGAATCCGATACTGTGGCACGGTGTGAGAAGATTCACAATATAGTTACAATCGGAAATACAGAGGAGCTTAAAATGGGGAGCAGTGTATTTTAACAACATTTTAGGTTTTACGGTTTTAAGTTAAATTTACAGTTAAATACTGCAGTTTTTTTAACTGATATAATGTTAATATTATTAAACCTATTAAAGTACTGAAAACTGTTCTGTACCTCTGAAATACACTGATAAGCACTAAATGCAGGTGGTGATGAGAAAGTCACATGATGAACCAAAGCCCAGTACAAGCAGCTTTTAAATATGAACATATATAGAAGGTGCCCAGTATCATTAAAAGTTTTATGGGATTTTCACACTTCCTCATTAATAATAAAATATTAAGCATGATTGTTCCTGTGTGTTTAGATGCAAGGTATTAGATGCGAGACTAAATCAATTGGTGGAGCCGAGGTGGTGTAAGGGGCGACGGAGGGATGCAAGGAACAAAAGTGACAGGGAAGAAGTTGTTTGGAGTATTTAAAGGAACGCTTTGAAGTTCTGATAGTGTAATCAGAAAATAGGGAGATCGGCAGCAGCTGAAATAATAATTTGCGGGTGATCCTCCCGAAACTTGTTTGAAAAAATCATTTAAACAATTTGTTACTGTAGCATTTTCACAGTCATTTTTACTAGTGAAGCAAATGCATGATTTTATTCCAAGGTTATATTATATAACCATTTTCTTTCATGATAGATAATTTTGGTAATTGTGTTCGTAGTTCTCACTTTATTGTGCCATCCTAAAATCCGAAGTCAATGTGTATCCACAACAACATTGTATTGGAAATACCAACATTACTCTTTATTTTTTGTGCTTAACTACTAGGATAACTACTTAAAACCTTTTTATTGACTACTGAGGATCTTTTTTTGGAAAAATGTGCTAAATACAAAATGACCATTCATTTTATCATAAATAAAACTGAACCGTTTAAACAGTTATAATTTGAGCTAGAAGTGATTCTTAAAAAGTTAAAAAAAAAAAAGTTTAGACTGTTAAAATGTTAGAACCTTTCAGATTATAGCAAGTTTTTTTCTTCATATAGTCCTGGGACTGCCAGTGGACAAAAATCACTACACGTGTCAAGGGCCCTAATAATTTAGCGCCAACAGGTTCTTGTCGCATATTAAGGGACAGCTCTACAGGGAAGAGGTTTGGCTCCGTCTGCATGTCTCTGTGGTATTTTACCATAGTCATTACACAGCAGACACAGACTGGAATTTGTTCGTTTATCCTGACTGGAGCCGGCATGACCAAACCTTCACCTCCAACACTAAATTTACATTGATCTCATTCCTTAGCCACAGTCCTCCAATCCCACTGTCTGCTGAAGCAAGCCTTCTTCATATTAGCTATGCAGGTGTTCCCGTCTGGTTGTAGCTGTTGACTAAATCTACTGGAGCTGCTGACTGAGAAAGAGCTGGATAAACTAAAGGCCTCAATGGCAGACGTGATCTTGACCCCCTGTCACTATGCTCCATGACGTTTTCGTCAGCTGACGCCGATGGTCCTAACTATAACCACTGTGACTCCACAAAAGAGGTGTCCAACTCTAAAAATATGTTGTAGCCATGGTGAGGCAGGCATTAGCCCACCCCCATACTGCTTCAGATGGGTCAAAAATAGATCTTGAGGGACTATTTCCGACCAAGTGAAGAATAGGCCAAGCAGGAGGGCTTCCATTCCCATTTGCGTCTGGCAAGAAGGAGTGGAATTCTGAGAGTTTCCAATTGCTCTAATGAGTCAGCTCTCTCCATTTTCACAGAGAGCACCTGTGTCTACATACTCTAGCATCCAATGTACCCCCACAGCCCTTGTCTTCCATACTTCTTGTTCTGTTATTCACAGCTTCACTATCAGGGAAGCAACTTTTGGAGACCTTTTGGAAAAGTTTACTTTAACAATGCCACGAGGAAAACAGTACAATTTTCTTTCCACCTTTATTTGAATTAAAGAGTTATTTCACCTAAAAATGTCATAATTACTCACCCTTATAATATTTAAAACCTGTAAGACCTTTGTTTATCTTTGAAACAGATTAAGATATTTTTTCATGAGAGTAGCACAACACATGCATGTGATGCTGCTGACGCAGAAGCTGGTGTTCTGACATAGAACTGGAATGTTTTGATTCAAGCAGGAAAATGGACGGTCATGCATGTCATGACTGACACAGAAGAAAATAAATTGTTGAATAAAGTTATTGTTTTTGTTTTCTTTGCACTCAAAAGTATTTTTGTAGCTTTATAAAATTTAAGGTGTATCACTGATGTCACAAACTATTTTAAAGGTGCCATAGAATGCATTGAGAGAATATTTAAATTGTTGTCTGATATGGGGATGTGAAGAGATACAGAAATTTTGGACTGAGGTAACCCAATATGTATCCCAATTCACTTCCTCCCCAATTCCTGTCTTTTGTTGTGTGTATTGAGTATCTATGAAGATGATTGCCCCTTACCCACTAACGAGCGAAAGTTGGTAAATCTGTGTCTAATCCAAGCAAGACGCTCTATTGCCCTGTATTGGAACTGCCCTACCATCAGTCTATGGCTTAAAAATTGAATAACTTGTCTGGCTCTTGAAAAACTCACATATGTAATAAGAAAGAAATTGTCTGAATTTTTGGATATCTGGGAGGTGTTTTTGGATTTTGTTAGAAATGGAGATATTGAAGATGCATTAGATGTGTGAAGTTAAAACAACTGTATTATTCTACACTGATTTTGTATTAATCTGCCTTTGTCTTATCTTGTACTGGATACACTTAGGTGATTTAGGGGAGGGAGTGTTCTTTAGGTTTGCTTGTGTTTTGGATTTTTTTTTTTTTTTCTGGTTCTTACTTTTTCCCTTTCTTTGTAAATTTAAATTATGAAAAGCTAATAAACAAATGTTATACAAAAATTGTTGTCTGATATGTACATAGAAGGTATGTAGCTTAGGTAAGGGGGGAAAATGCCCAGAAACGGTTTTAAAGGTCCATTTACAACCCTAGAATTTGACCATAGAATGAAACAGTCTGTTTTTGCCTTATTTGGAAGGTTCATGAATAGTAATGAGGAGGTCTGCTCTGATTGGCTGT
>JAUCMS010000127.1:24766593-24789547 GCA_032357445.1 Enteromius radiatus
AATTTGACTAAAACTAATAAGCATTTTAGTCCAAAAGACTAAGACTAAATCTAAGATGGTAGTCAAAAACAACACTGATTTGATTTAAAAAAAAAAACAAAAAAAAAAAACATTGCCCATTATTAATTGGATTAATTATTAATTAATATTTAATTATATTAAATTATATAGGCCTACATAAAAATAAGAGTTTAAAGTTTAATGGGTTTTAATTTTTTTGTACTTTGTTATAGACTATTTAGATAGTCCAGCATCAAGCCATAGGCTATTCATGAGCAGGTGCAGTTGTATTATTGTTTGTTTCTTTTTGTTTTTTTCTGGTTAAATTTTATTAGACTGTATTGGAAATAGGAATGTTAATTTCGGTTATTTTATTTCTCCTAAACGACAACCGACAGTCGTTAAGCCATTAGCTATTAAACGTCAAGATTACGCTAAATTACAATTCAGTTAAATTCAAATTAATACGCGGCTGTGAATCGTTAAAAATAGCTTAAATTGTTTCCAGGGACTAATTTTATACTTGCAAAAAGCAGCATAAACAGAACATGAGGATTCACATCACGCGCAGAGCATGTGCGAACAGAGAAAAACATAAGCTAGAAAAGAAAAAAGGGCCCATATGCCAAATATATAGTTTTTGTAAATAAATAATACATTAATAAAACGAAACAAAAACTAAAAAAAGTAGCAGCCTATATGCAGAACTTCAGTGAATTTTTGTGATGCGCTCTTGAAAGCAGCATCCAATTATTTACAAAAGCACAACTATTTTATTGTAAATGTACACAAATAAAATAAATATTTAAAATCGTTTCGAATAATGTCTTCTTCTTGAACGAGTATAGTGTTTCAACTTTTATAAGGGAAAAAAAAAAAAAAATCAAGTGATCTTGCTGGCACCGCACGCATTTAACTACTAACTCGACAACTATAATATCCTGAACAAAATTAGGCCAAATAACTTCAAAGTATTAAAAATAAACATCAAATTAATATATTTATGTTTGAGATGTAACTCATCTTTTTCTTAATATATATATATAACATTTTAGATGCAATAATATGAATAAGATTTAATGCGCTTTTGAAGTAGGCTAAAGTGCTTTGACACGAGAAACACCATGAACACGGACACTGCCAGTAGGCTAATTCTGTCATTTGACACTATTTGCGCTAAAGCCCATTTTCTCGACAAAAGGGGTTTCCAAGCAATTTTCGATCAATATAGAATTCGCTAAAGTTAAAGGGAAAAATACCGTGTCAACATTTACAAAATCGTATCGATCATTAGCATTTCCACCAGCTATATCGGTAAAAAAATTGAAGCGCTAAATATTTGTTTCGCAAAAAGTCCTTGGATGGAAACCTGGCTAATGAGTGAGTACATCTGAGAGGTAATGTCTGTGGATCACAAATAATAATCAAGATTACTAACATACCTGCTTTTCAGCAAATCATTTAAGACAACTGGATGAACTGAGAGGAATTCAGTTGACATTTAGTCATCCCCATGTCAACCCGACATGATCCTTGTGGAATTAAACTAAATTAATATCTCCAAGATCACAGAGAAACTACCAAATCTTGTTGGGCTTAAATTAAAGAAAGCAACATGAAAGATAACACAAGAAGGGCTTAAAAAGGATAAATCTTTAAGCATATGCCTCCTACTCTTGAGATGAGCCACAGCATTGCACATCCCATGTGTTATATGAATGTGTTTTATGAGTGTGGGCAGTTCTGTACAAAACCAAAGACAGCATGAGAACGCAGCCCCCATTATTTATGAGGGCGGTCAACTACAGTTTAATCAACGTGCTACAATCTCACCTGTATCTCATATGGTGGTGTTGGCAGGTTGTGATACACATATTTTTTGTGTGATTTTTTTTTTTTTTCTGATTTTCATAAAGTAAATTTAAAAATATATTTTGTGTTTTTAGTAATATTTTAAGATAAACACACTGAACAACACAGCTTTATTTGATTATACAGACATGGCCTTTTTTAATCCTATTAATTTAGTATAAAAATTATATGAGCAAAAATTTAATCATTTTAACATCTCACAATCATCTCAAGCATAATTTTATTGCAATGCATTTGAATTAATATTATTGAGAGATATAGAAAAATCTCACTGATTTACACAAGAATTTCATCCTAGTTTTATATGAATATTAGCAACTTTACCAAATTATATATACTGTATATAAAATGAGCCATAAAAGCATTTAATAATGAAATAGCCTAACATGTGCCCTTATTATAGGTTCAATAAAATGTTCAAGTTCTTATTTTTCTAACTATTATTTCATATGACAGGCAATCAATTATCATGAAAAAGATCCCTCAGGTTTACAGCAGCTGTGTGAAGGTTACAGTGTTTCCCTCATCAAAAATTCATTTTTTCCTAAAAGGGCAGTAAAAGGGCGAGGGTGGTCCCTGGGTGTTTCAGTATGAAACAGGCAGCGATAACCAGTCTCCTCTCAGTAATGCTACTCAGACCTCCAGGTGAAAACCAATCTAAAGCAAGCTTCACTCTTCACAAAATACAGTACAGCTAAGCATCAAAACATTTCATTTATCAGAAGGCACACATTGCTGTATTTGAATTGTTAATATACATCTACATAATAAAAATAAAATCCAAAACTGAGCTGCCTTTATTTGATCAACTGAGAAGACAAAAGTAATGACTAAAAGTGGACACTTTTGAGAAGTGAATACATTTCCATATATTGACAATTGAAGTAGCTGAAAAACTGACAGTTCAAATGTGTCTCTAAATGTATCTATTGTGATGGAGCACAATACTGCTTCATGGATCAAAGAGCGAACAATTCTGCCATCCAAAACAAATGGGGGTTATTTCAGAAACTGTTCTAAATAACATAAATTCTGAATTCTTGTCTCAAAATTGTTTCCTTCTATGAAAATCTTCAGTTATTGCTTAATTTTGTGTAACAATACTGCCAGTGTGTCATTCTACACTGTTATTTCAAGATGATTTTTTTCCCCACAAATGAAAGTATTTCGTAATGCAAGTTCATAATACTTGCACTAGGCCTATATCGTTGTGAAAAGTAAACATTACTTAGAAATTAAAAAATAAAAGTGTAAACATTACAAAGAATTTGCATTCACTTAGCCCAGGAAGAGATAATAGATTAAGCAAACAATATTTGTTATATTACAGATCACTATTTTCATGCTTTAAAAGACATTTAGAAATAAAGTAATAATACTATAGTATTGAATACAGTGCTGTTTGACGGGTCTGAAAACTTAAAGTGAGTGACAGCAGCATCTGCCAAAGCAACAGCAGAATTGCGGTTTACTATGATCGGAAAGTTCACTCTTTTTAGTGAATCGGTTCTTTTGAACCGTGTGATTGTGGCCGTTATAACGGCATTTCTGGTTCTTAAAAACACGAATGCTTTCTTTGAGGTACTCATGTTAACACACAAGCTTTGCATCCAAAAGGTGTCCCAGGATAAAGTTCATTTTTCAAATACAATAGCAGTTACTACCATTTTAATTACAAATCAATGGACTCGTATTAAAACGTAAGATCAGTCGGTAACCTAAGCTCGGTTCAATTTCGCGATTCGGTTCGTATGATTCTTTTCAAAGAACCGAAACAGACATCACCATGAAATATCGCTCGCAGCTTTCTCGCTTTGTTCTCTCCTGCGCAGCGCACAGATGGGAAGTGAAACTCAAAAATTCACAACTGACGGATATGATGTTTCTATTTTTTGTAGAAATGCTTTAGACATTTGTAAGTTCATGAATTTCATAAACAAATGTAAAAAATGGAGACGCCAAGCATCCTTTTTATGTCCCAAGGCTGACAAAGAAACATGATGTTGGAGTCGTGCAAGCACAAAGGGATGCAAACAGTTTTTCCATCTTCAAAGACTGACATTATAAAATGTACCTTCAATTAAATAATTGCACTCATATTGAAAGCATGCGTGGTTAGGCAGGATTTAATCTACTATCCTAGTCTAAAACAATGGGGTTGATAACGTTAATTATATTTTTCTCCACATCATTATATATTTTTGCAGTTAACGCTTATACTGTAGAAGTGTACATGCATGAATGCCAATGGCAAAGTGATCACTCGAAATTGATGTTTTGCCTCTACAACAGAGACACTATGGAAACTCAAGAAATGCCACCATCTATAACGTTACTCACGTATGGGCGCAGCTTGCGATGCTGACAGGTTTGTGGTACACCTCCAGACAGATGGGACAGGAGAACTGGCTCTCCAAGCTTTCCCCAGGTGCGGCTGCTGCGGCTCCATTTTGCTGCTGATGCTGCCTTAGCTGAGCAGCAGACACAAAACTGCGGAACATCGCCATCATGAACACGGACCACAGGATGAACCACTAATACTGCCGATGCAAATAAGATTCCGTGGTTTTAACGAATGTCTTGCAGGGGAAATGTGATTTACACGACATTAGATACCGCATCTGCGATCTCCAACAGTGTTAACCAAGGAGGACACGCCGTTGTTCCAAAGAAGTAAACATTACATGGTAGCTTTAACGGAACGGTCTCGATCCGATTATATCAACAAAATGATGGGAGTTGTAGTTTCACTGCTATCATTTACAGCAAGTGGCTGTTCAATAGAACTACATTTCCCAGATGTTGCATTCATAACAATTCCATGGAGCATAGATAGATGGCGTCAGCATGAATGTAGCGAATGTGACAAATAGGTCTACGTTGTCAAAAATAAAAATAGGAAAGAATATTATTTTATATGATAAAAGAGCGATACAATTAGAATATTTTGAACGTTTCCTTTTGACTGAAAACGGTAACTCTTTAATATGCATTCAAGTCGATGCATACACTAACATACAGCTAAACAACAATAAACACAAATAACAACACGTATTTTAATGTTTTATCTTCGAATGATACATGAATTTTATACGAATTATATAATAGTTTTAATGTCAATAAACAAAATATTTGACAAATTTCAGGAAAAAAATGCATTTAATAATAATAAACTTTACATAAAGCCCAGTGCACTTTGCTGTTTTTCCAAATCAAGACGTTTGTACCAATAATTACACAGAAAATAAACATAACACATTAAGAAAACAGATAGCATTAAACCATTAATGTCAGGCGTTGTGAAAATAGCGTAACATAAAAACAGCGTAAATAACACTGAAGTACTAAAATGACGCAAGAATATGGGCGTGGTCATGGTACGTCATCAAAAGGGGTCAGGAAAATACAGTGCCATACTATACATACACGTGAAAACAAGCGTACGACAATATTTGTCAGTTAAACGATTACACTGAATAAGTTTTGAGATATTTGCATATTTCTAAACGGGCTGAAGAAAAGCATCGTATGGTTGGACAAGTTTTGTCTCTTAATTTGTGAATTTGAAGCGGTCATGTGTCAAGTTGAAGAAGACTATAATGGTCTGGAGTGTAACCAGGAAAAGGTACCTCTGCCTACGTAAGTGGACACCCTTTGTGTGACAACAAATAATTAAGAAACCTATTAAGAATGGTTTTACAATGTTTTGCACATCTATGGTAATGGCTGTAACATTATGACGACTCCATAATTGTACCATCACAGTACTTTGTTGTAAACAAAATGTGCATAGTGTATGGTTCAGTGGCTGTACACACGACGTGATATTGAATCGCATGTTCTTGCACATTAATATGGTACAAAAAGAATACCATAGCACAACAGTGATTCATATGTGTTCTTATTGCCAAATGTTTTTCTTATTGACAAATTGAATGTCATATACGTGTGACACATATTTAGGCTTAACAGAAAGTGTATGAAGTGTAAGGAGGGAACTGCTGTGCTTATCATTCGGGTCAATGATGCATTTTGCCGGTAGGTTATTCATCAATTTTCTCAATGTTTCACACTTATTTATGCGATGCAGCCTTATCAAGAGCTGTATCTATTTCCTAGGTCCTGCTTTAAGGAGTACTTCATACACAAGTTTCGGGCCATGCTGGGAAAGAATCGTGTCATCTTTCCGCAGGAGAAGGTAAATATAAAAAAGAGCAATTTAGAGATAATGGTCTCTTGACCTCCTTAGTGTCAGTGGGTTTCGCAGTAATGAGAAAACAAGAACATTTCAGGGAATTATTGATAATTATGTTGTTGTTGTTGTTTTCTAGTTATGCTTTGCACCAAAATATATTACCTGAATGATTTTGTTTGGAGCTGCAGCATTGGTTCACAAAATGGTCAAGTGACTCTTAAGAGTAATTAAAATAATTACATTTATCAGCCTTAGTAAACATTGCAAGAACATGGAAGTAATAAGTAATCTAAAATATAATAAACATTACATAAATACCTAAATAATATATTATATAAATGCTTGAATTAACAATAAAGAACATAAAACAAAACACACATGGTTTCACTCAATGCTACATTAGATCATTCAACATCTCGTTTGAACTGAAATGAATTGCTTGTTCACTTATTGCCCTTTTTAGGTTCTTCTGGCTGTTTCTGGTGGTGCAGCCTCTTGCTCAATGCTCTCACAAGTTCAAGAGGTAAATGCACAATCTTCGCATTTTTAATAAAACAAAATGGTCCATAGTGTGTGAGGAACATGTTAGCTTTTTTTGTAGATTATTCAGAGTGGTCTACAGCAGAATTACCATTTTAGGTTTGGTTCCAGTAGTCTTTATTTCTCTAATTTATTTTTAGTTAAGTTTTAGATCATTTAAGCTTAAAGGAGAACTGGACCCTCCACTGAACTTCGTTTCTCCCAAGATTTATTACAATTTAAATTTTTTGCACTACTATCATCACTATCATACGTTAGTAGATGTACTCTTATAATATATTCTCTACAGCACTGACACTATCAGATGAGAACAAGAATTGAACTGAATTGAGCGAAATAATGACACTAACTCTGTTACGTCAGCATTGTTATTGAAATGAATTTAGCTAAATTATGTTTCCTTATAGCATTATACATTGCAACATTGGCACTGTTATTGAACTGAACTGAATTAACACTAAATTTACTTGAGCTGCATAACAACCCTGTTGTCTTCTGTAGAGCTGCTTTGCAGCTGAAATTTAATTTGTTTCATAATTGATCAAATTAACACTGTTATTTTCTTGTTAATGGGTTAGTTCGCCCAAAAATGAAGATTAGCATGCTAATTATAACTTTTTGGAGAACTAACCCTTTAATTACCTTGTAGCTGCTTTGACGCAATCTGTTGTTTGAAGCATGTTATAAATAAATGTGACCTTTTTGCTTTCTTTTTTCAGGGGCTGAGTCGGGAGGCTCCCAAAAGGTTAAGATTTGTGCCTGGAATAATATACATTGATGGTAAATCTCTTTGTATTGGACAAATAAAACATTATTCCTGTTTCTCAAATGTATGCTTTAGCATTGAACGATTGGTGACATTTGAAGTTGTGCATGGTATTTATTAGATGGCAGAGCTTGTGGCCGAAGTGCAGAGGAGCGGCAGAGATCTAACGCACAGGTGAAGAGCATCTTCACAGAGACTGGCTTTCCTTACTTTATAGTTCCTCTAGAGCAGGTAAACCATCTGAGACCCAATATATTATCATACTAATTTTCTTTCCTCTTTGTACTAATTAAAATCAGCTAATCAGTCATGACATGATATGCACAACTTTAACGACATGAATTGCTTTAGCTATGGCACTTTCTTTACTTTTGCTTTAGCTACCGCATCACTTGTTTGCAGCTCCTGAGAGACTCTGACAGGTGGAATGCTTTGCTCTTGACTGTGTTTTAGGTTTTCAGTCTGCCTACCTCTGTACTGGTGCCTGGCACGTCTGATCCAGACCCATCTAATCCCAGCTATAAACAAGCCGTGGATCAGTATATCAAAGAGAAACAGACTCTCACAGAAGAGAATGTAGCCAGTTCTGTGGCTCAGCTCAGTATAGAGGACTCAGCATATTCATCCGAACACAAGCTGGCATTAGAGAGGCTATTCTCATCACTGAAGACACTCACAGCAAAAGAGGATATGTTACAGACCTTAAGGTGAGTTTCCAGCAAACATTTTTCTTTTCCTTCCTTTTTGAGTGACTTAACTAGCAAACTCCATTAATCTCATGCATTTTAGCAATTTTTTTGTTCAGAAAGCTTTTCACCGAATCATAAAACTTATTTGAGTCCCTGTACAACATTGTAGAAATGCTTTTAATTGAGATAATTTAGTCTTTATTAATCGCAAGTTAATGTATTTTTTTAACTTGCTTTTAAACTAATGGAGATCCTTTTTGATTTTGAGTCATTTAACTCTGAAACTACTTTAAATTATGAGTAGCCTTGCTGTTTTGAAGTTGCTAGCCCAATTCTGCATCAATATTGAAAATGCATTACAAAATGATGATGATAAAGTTCTAGTGATAAGCAATTGTCCACACCAGACACGTCACAGCTGCAATACACTACTAAATCAATAACAAATCAGAGCTGGTCAGAAGAGTGTTTTGGCATGCAGTGGTATACTTTTTCAGCGTGTATCAATATTTATCTGTCCATGCAGTCAATAATTTTGCAGTGATTTTTATTTTTTTTAGTCATTATCAGAAAATAAAAAAAACATTTTTTGTTTTAATTTACATTTTGTGATGATGACTGGCTGACTGTACATTTATCCCTTACTTAAGAGTAACATTTTTCACTTGATTATAGGTTAACTACTTTAAATTATGTGAAGATTGACAGACTGCAACTTCTTTAAATCTGAGTTTGAAGTGCCAAGCACAAGATGATTTATTAGCACTTGTGTTTCACTTATTCATTTTTATATCATGACAATGGCTCAGCTGAGTCACCTTCCCCAAGCTTTTTGTGGTTCTTTTTTGATGCTTTCAGTCTGTCATTAACTCCTTCACCCCTCCTGCCTCTGATCACATTTGTGTGACATTAGACTGATTTATCACTGAAGAACTGGTTCTTTGAAGTCTGTTTGAGTGTTGAGTCAGGCGATCAGTCTCTCTTGGAGCTTAAAGCGTCACTGGATAGACCCATGAGTGATGGAGTGATTAGAGACATTTGCCTTCAGAATGAATATCACTCAGCACATTCTCTGAAGCTTCTTATCGCATATAACTAACAGTTAAGAAGACCGTATATAGAGGGTATTGCTGTAATGTGTCCTTTTAATATTATGCTCTTCAAATGAAGTGATAAAGAAGAGATGTGTCTGGCTTACCCACTGTGTATTGAGCATTCTTTACAGTGATTTAAGTAGAAGTTAAGCAGTGTCTTTAGTAACTTTTTTTTTTTACAATTTAGTCTATTTGGGCCATGCCAGTTGTGTAGATTTCCTACCCTTTTTTCTCCCTTTCCATCAATCAATCACTTTTATTTATATAGCGCTTTTAACAATACAGATTGTAGCAAAGCACTGGAAGAATAGAGTGATTGTAATGTATAATGACGAGATTAAACTATTTATTAATCAAATGCAGAGACGGTCTCTGTAATCAAAATGATGATAATCACTAGAAATTAGGTTCCCCCAACTAAGCAAGCCAGAGGTGACAGCGGCAAGGAACCAAAACCCCATCCATGAGAGAATGGAGAAAAAACTTGGGAGAAACCAAACTTAGTTGGGGCCAGTTCTCTTCTGGCCAGACGCCCAGCACCTAATGTCCAGTTCAATATTAAGCGTAATAGTGTTAATAAATATGTATTAGTGAGTTATTTGTAAGCCAGAGTAAAGAGATGTGTCTTTAATCTAGATTTAAACTGACAGAGTGTGCCTGCCTCCCGAACAGTATTAGGTAAATTGTTCCAGAGTTTGGGTGCTAAATAGGAAAAAGATCTGCGCAGTAGATTTTGATATTCTAGGTATTATCAAGTGGCCAGAGTTTTGAGAACGCAGCAGACGTGGAGGACTATAATGTGATAAGAGCTCGCTCAAGTACTCTAGCTGCTGCATTTTGAACCAGCTGTAGTCTATTTATCAAGCGTGCATGTTATATTAGAGAATTGTCTGGTTTAACCTTGTTAGAAAAATAGTAGTTTAGTTAGTTTTCAAAATACAAAATCAGTGTTTGCATCCTTAAATATGTAAACTTTTTTTTGTCAGCCAAATCCTTTGATTTAAAATGCATATTTGAAAAATCTTTATATTTTTATATATTTTTTTTAATTTAAAATTAAAAAAAAATTTAAAATGTAAAATTTTTACATTTTAATTGTACTTATGTTTTAGTAATTTTGATGTTGTACTTTTTGTCTTTTTATATTAGATTTTTTTCTTCTTTTTTTTATTTCTAAGTAAAAAATAATGGGATATTTATTTATTTTTATAACATATATGGGTAGTTGACTAATAAAAATTGGACCATGTCCCATGGTGTGACACAGCAAATATGTAGAAGAAAAATATCTATATATTACTGCCACACATGTGACGTGATTTCTTTCTCACAGTTTTTCTAACTTGTACTTTTTAAATGTAAACCTGTGTGTATATGAGAACTTAGTTTACTTACATGCTGTGACAGCCGCTTTCTGTCCTTGTGCTTCAGATGTATCCACTCAGAAAACCGTACATCAGAAATTTAAACCAATATGGTTTAAAATGCATGGTATCAGCATAATAAACATAATATACTTATATTACAAATGAACTGAAGCATCTGAATCAATCATAATCCACATTTCAGCAATGCCCTACTATAAAGATTTCAGTTTGTCACTGTTTATTGGTACAGGCAGCACCTGATTCTGCACATTGCCCGTGAGAATGGCTACTCCAAGGTCATGATGGGGGATAGCTGCTCACGACTGGCCATCAAACTGCTTAGTAATATCGCTCTGGGTCGTGGAGCAGCACTGGCTTCAGACACAGTGAGTAAAGTTTGTTCTGCACTGTCATATGACTAAAACAAGCCCACATTTTCTTATATCAACATCAAGCTGTTTTATAGGGTTTCTCTGATCCTCGGTATGGGGATGTAGTGATAGTGCGGCCCATGAGGGACTATTCATCCAAAGAGATCGCCTTCTACAGCAGGATGTTTAATGTGCCCTCAGTTTTTATCTCAGGACTGGATACAAAGGTGAGTGTCTGTCATCAGGAAAAGAATAATGTCTCTCAGTGGTTCCTGCATGACTGTAATTTCATCTGCTGCGAACATCATTACACGCTTAGTCATGTATATCTCTCATGCTACTTCAAATGCCGAGTCAAAGCTTAGTTGATGTTTCCTGTTGTCTTTGGTACCTTGTCAAGTTGAGCTTAAAAATAGCTCATTCTCATGACGATAATACAGTAATGAAAAACATCTTGATACAGTGAGGGTTTAAGTAAGTATTAAGTAGTATTAGAAAAGTAAGTGATTAGTGAGTTTTCTCTTTTATCTCTTTATAAAAAAAAGTAGAAGTAGAAGTAGTGTTTTTTTTTTTTTCATCTGCTTCATTAGAAAACGTTTTTTTTTTGTGTGTGTTTTTTTTAAGACTATGGTACCACAGATGACCTCCTCATTTCCCATGTGGCCCGTCCTACTTAACGTTCAAGCAATTGTGCTTGAGCGCTGTAGATGGGTTCCCCCAGTAGGCTTTTAATGTCTTTTAAGTTGTCCCCTGTACTGACGTGAGCATACGCTAGTGTCAAATATTTGAAAACACGTATTCAAATAATTGCACATCAGTGCTTGTCTGTGATAGGTTGTCCAGAGAATTCTGAAAATATGTCTTTTCAATTAATCTTTTTGCCATATCAAGAAAGAGCTTGCAGCTTTTGTGCTATTTATACATCAGATGACATGCATCGAAGACTGAGACTAACTTAAAAAAACCCACATAATTGATTAAATAATTCCAGTAACTGAATGCAGACTGCTGTGTTTAGTAACTGCCATCACAAATTCCCAACATGAGTTATTCTAAGTAGATTTAAAACTGTTACCTGATCTGATACCAGTCTTCCATCATGATTTGGGACTTCACTCAGGAATTAAAGGCTACGATACTTGTCTCATAGTTGTAAATGTAAACTTCTGTCTCATTTCAGACCCACGATAAAGCCAGCATCCAGCGACTGACGGAGAGTTTCGTCACCAACCTACAGTCTGACTTCCCCTCCACTGTTAGCACTATCTACAGGTGACTAATCTGAAAACAACGGCTCTGACCCTGAAATCAGTTGCTGTCCTCTCATAATTGCATTTCAGTTGATGGCTAAAACGTCTTTTCTTAATGATTTTTCTCCAGAACTAGTGAGAAGCTTCATACGGTAATGCCACCTCAAAGTCAAACCGCTGAACCTGCCTCAAAGTGCCTGCTGTGTCTCTGTACTCTCGACACTAAAGCAGGTAGGTTACACACCTAACCAAGACCATGTTTGTCCTAACTCAAGATTTTTACTGTTTATATCCCCAATATTTAAGTATTTAAGATATTTGTTTAGTTTTATTGCATTCAAGGATAAATGGATCTCACAAACTTACAGAGTCGCATAGTGGAAATCACATCTGTCAAAGAAACCACAATGAACCCATGGAAGTCTATTCCATCAACGTCTCAAATAATTAACATTAATGAAATAAAAGTGCCTCGGATGAGTGCATGTTGAAAATAATTGAATTCTCCCTCTCTTGCCTGTGCTCATTTGTCTCATAAAGCTCCAGTTTTACATCATTTACTTACAAGCCCTGTGGAAATACATGCATCTAGTGCAGATTGCACGACAGAGTATGAGTTTTGCATAAGTGCGGTGAAATTGACGGGGGAAAATACTCATTAATACATGATAGATGCATTTTAAAAACATGTCAGGCGGAAATAAGAGCCTTGATGAGATGTGGGTGTCATTTGCTGCCCTAGATAGGCTGGCTGTAGAAGACTCAAAATACAGTAATAGTGCTGTCAGCAGTTATATCATATTTTAAAACAACAAAAGCATAACAATTCTAGTAGCATTCCATTTTTCACTGTATTGTTACTTTATTGTCATTGTATAGTTATTCCAGTGAACCAGTGCCTTTTAGTCCTACTATTTTAAAGTCTAGTATAAAAGAAATTGTTACTTTAATGCTACCATGTTCCAAAAAACTTTTTGTTGTTTTGCAGATAAAGCTTCTGCCTTCCATGCTACTTTGGTATCTGAGCAGCTTTCCCAGATCAAACTTCAGGACCCATCTCTAGATGCCCCGGAGCAGTGCTGCGCAGAAAGTCAGGGTTGTGGCTCTGGAGGCTGCTGTTCCTCAAACAGGTGAGTTCTGGCCTCCATGTGTGTTCTTTTTGAAGTTTTGGCTTAAGAGGATTCAGTAGTTGGAATTTTTCTCAATCGTATTTCAGGTTGCCTTCACATCAGGACTTGAAGACACTCTTGTGTTACAGCTGCCGACTTACTATCAAGGACACGGTGAGTTTGAGAAAAGCACAGCACTCATGGGTCCATTCATTGTGTGTATTGCACTCATCAGATCCAGTGTGTGGTAGATGACATGGCATCACAGCAGTTTCACATGTAATATTGTACATTTTTCAAATGATAATTTTTGAAGTATTACATTGATAGACACTATATAGAATATTTGTGCTTCACAAAAGGACCGTTTACATAAACATTCTGAATCAGCATCATTTTAGGGATGTAATTGTCAACTGTCCACTTATAGATATATGTATCAGTAATGTCAATAATATATGAGCTTACTCTCTCCTGCAGGTAGCAACAGACGCTCTTCCACCTTACATCATAACAGAGGCTGAAAAACGACAGAAAAGGTTTGAAACGCTACTCTATAATCAAAAAAAACTATTTATATTATTTATTACAAATAAATTTCACCATTTACTCAACCTTCTATGGGACACAAAAAATGCTCCATACACTAAAAGCAAATGAGGATTTGAAACAGTCAAGTTTTAAAAATAAGAAGCACCATGAAAGTGGTCCAGATGACTCATACGCTATATATATCTTTCAAAGCCATATGCAATATGTGAGGAACAACAAGCTTAAGTTAAATGAATTGCACATAAACATCCCTTTTGTCAGTTTTTTAAAATCATGTACAGTTCTTTCCCATTGTGGACACAGATTCAAGAGCTGCTTGAATTAGAGAAATAATTGTTGTAAGTGACTTGACACTATCAGATGAGAACACAAATATTAAACTGTAGCTGAATATTGATTGTCTTCCGTATAATTGATGCACTTTGCAACATTGACACTGTTATCGGATTAAATTGAATCAGTGTTGAACTGAACGTTTTCTTCTGCTTTACAGCTGAACTTGAGGTCCTTCCATAATTGATGAAATGTACACCATTCACACGATTGTCTTATTTTTACTCTGAAGCCATTTTGTAACAATCTTCTGCTAACAGGTACAAGCTTATGTTTCTTTTTACAGATCACAGATGAAGATGGAAATCAGCAAGTACCTTTTGGAGGATGAGGACGAGGATTGAGACTAGCAGATATTTGGTTTTAGACAAACGGTTTTAATTCTGTATAGGGCCGTATCTAGGGGTTAGCCTTGCTAATGCACGGTTCACACTATTTAAATAAAAGTCAATCATAAAAGTATTCCTTTGTAATTATTCCATTTGTAAGTTAATACAACCATTTGTAAACACTTTATAGCATGTCACATTTGGCTTCTTTTGGATTGTATTTATCGTCAGACAGTCATTTGTGAATACGCCTGCTGAAATTTAAATCCGTATAACCTTGTCTACATTTAATTCAGACATAACACAATCATTAATACAGTAATTTATTTGTGCAGAAGGGCAACATTCTTGATTTCTTAATTTAGCAAACTGCTACACAGCAAGGAATTTTTACAGGCTCACATTTGATTTGACTCAAGAAGAACATAAGCAAAGAGTACTTGTTTGTGCCCTTTGCATAACCATACAGTGGAAGTGATTATTCCAGCCCTTACAGATGAAATTTGGCACACTCGTTACAGAACGTGTGCACTTAAGACATATACAATTATACAATGTCCTAACAACCCTAATTGCTAAGCACAGCATTCCAGCACTTAGCGAATGGAAGTGTGGCGCTTTCCATTCAAAACAACAATGCAGCTGTCAGATTCAAATGACTTGATTGTCACTTTTAAGAGGAAAAATGACTTCAAGTGTTTGATCAGAAATTGTAAAACCAGAAACAAAATACTTAATGGCTCTCATCCTAAGTTACTTTGGCTTGTAAACACTTTTTTTGCTGTAGTAACAAAAAAAAAAAAAAGTTAAAATGAGTGAAAATCTCACAAAGCCATTTCTGGGTTATATTTTACTCCAAAGTCACAAGAACTTGCACGCATTTACATGACAAGAAAATTAAGCCTACTTATGTGCTCGTTAAAATAATTTATTTTGCCTGACAATTTCCATACCAATTAAGCATATACATTATGATACATTACTTGGGCTCGACTTTATGATCATTTCAGTATATTACTATATTATAGTAATAAGAATCATTGTAAAAAAAAGAATCCAGATATATTACAGAAATCAGTCAATTGTCATAAACGTGCAATAATGCTCCTATACAAACAAATCTTTAAAAACAAATTATCTGTCATGATCATGTTGTTTTAAACACAAAATGCTTTTGAAGAAAGTTGGTAATCAAACGGTTTCTGCTACCCGTTGACGATTATTTTTCCCCTTTCAGTGGGGACAAGCAACCATTTCTTAACACACACTATTAAAATACCTTTTTGTTTGGAATAACTCAAAATATAATTTGCTGTTATTTTGGGATAAAGTATGCCCCAGACATGGTTTTGTGAGATTCACTCTAATAGTGTTTGGATTTGCAGGTCCTACCATTCTGCGCCCACTGGTCACTAGGACACCGGGTTAGCATCTTCAGGTCCTTATGGCTAGCGTCTGAATCACTCACATTGAGTCGCTCTAAGAGAGGCTGATTTTCAAGCTTGCTGACAAAACTAAACGCAGTTCAGGCAGAAAAACGCACAGAGGCTTAACCTGACCCCTGTTACCCAGCCTCTGAGTGCAAAGAAGCCAACAACGTCCGTAGCATTGGAGAAATGGCTATAGACTCATTGTGCATAAGACACTGAATCATCTAACTTATACAATGTCACAAGCTCACAAGAGCAGTCCACTGGTTCCAGCTGGCCTCGAGGCTGAAGTGGACATCATGATGCTCCAGCCAAAAAACTCTTTCAGTCTTCATTCTTTTCTCTAGTCCACTTGATCATGGTCTCTGGAGAGCGATAGAGGAAGATGAGTTTGGAGTAAAGCTCTTCCTCCAGCTCCAGTTCTCCGGTTTCCCGCACCAGGAAAATATCCATGCATAGTTTAAGGATGCGGTCCACACATGGCAGTTCTTCAAACATGATTGAGTGAGAGATCTCGCTGAAAAAGCCTCGCACAAACTTGCCAATGACCAGAACCACCGACACGTAAAGACCCATGATCCTAAAGGAGGAGGAGAGACATATTTAGAGGAATATTCTGGAACCACTATATCTCCTGAAAGGAAAGTATGCTGTGTACCCATATCCTGCTAGAAAGCCCAAGCTTGGAGGGCTAACTTTGTCGTTAAAGATGACCATAGGAAGGACACCACAGGGCTGCTTGCAGCCTGCAATGCTGATGTCCCACCACTCTTGTGCTCCAGTGGTATTCACAGAGGCTTCCCTCTCCAGTGACAAAGTCACATCTTGGTATCCCTCCTCATCACCTGCCAGGACAAAATACGTTTTATACATACAGTAGACATTACTGTAAGTACTTCTAAAATACATTTTTAGAGATTTTCCATGTTGATTCCACCCTGTTATGCCACATTCTTCCATTAAGAAATACGTTATGAAAACGCTGATTCATTCATTATATAAAAAAGGCTAAACTTAATACATTTGGTAACACTTTATTTTGATTGTCCCTTTTGAACAATCTGTTGACAATAAGTAGCTTTGCACCTACATGTCAACAAACTCTCATTACAATATTAGTAGTTATTACGACTTTTTTTCTCTCCTCATAATTGTGTAATACAAGCTCGCAATTTTGCCTTTTTTCTCAGAATTGCATGATATAAACTAACGATTGGGAGATAAAAACTTGCAATTCTGAGAACATTTCAGTTTTTTTTTTTGTTTTTTTTTTTAAATTGGACTTCATAACTCGTAATTGCAAGTTTATATCTCACAAATCTGGGAAAAAAACTCCGAATTGCGACTTTATATCACAATTGTGATTTATAAAGTCAGAATTCTGAGATATAAAGTCGCAATTGTGACTACATCACGCAATTCTGCAAAAAAAAAGTCAGAATTGTGAGATACAAAAATCACAATAACTTTTTTTTTATTCAGCGGGGGAAACGGGCTTCCATATTAACTAGCAATAATGTCAACAACAGTTGTTTTTTTTTAATATTGGGCAATAATTAATCAAATCCAAAATAAGTTTTTGTGTACATAATATATATGTGTGTGTGTGTGTGTGCTGTATATCTATCATGATAGACCAATTAATATTTGGATATTAAATTTTGATGTAAATATGATGGTACACAGCAGTATAAATTAATGTTCAGTATGTCTCAAACAGGGTGTAAATCACTCACAAATCAGGGAAATTCACTGAGAATGTATTGTGTCTGACACACACACACACACACACAAAAAAGATGTTGAATGCTTGTTACCTTCATACAGCTGGCTAACCGGTTTTGCCTCTGCTCCAGTAGGTGCTCTGATGTAGTTAGGAAACATGTGCGGCACATGTCTACAATAAAATTACAGAGATGATCACCATCAGAGAGTGTGTAAAAACAAATCAGTAAGCATGTCTTGAAAACTGATGTTTAATAAACACAAGATGTGTATATACGATGATGCCACAAAACTTACACAGGAGCCGTCCGGTTGCCCATAAGCAGTGAGGCCAGGTCTGCTCTGACTGGGTTCTTTGATGACAAACTGATGGAGTGCTTCTCAAAAGTATGTTCCACTGTCCCACCTTTCCCCAGGTCCCTTTCAGACACAAACACATAACGAGCATGAGGTCCTGTGCTCCTGACAGAAACAAGTTTAATTCAAACCACTGTCCTTCTCCATCAAACTGACCTTTGGAAGTTCCAATCCAGACGGAGGGTCATGTCACCTGTGCTGTCAAGCAGTTCTCTTATTAGCTCCCGTCTGCTCGGTGGGCTGATCCGCCACACTGACCCTGAGCTGCCCTCAATGTTGGCCGTGACTATGTCTTCATAGCTGTACATGGTAATAAACTGCATGGCCACCTGTGGACACATTTCAGTATTGGACGCTAATGGAAAAGCAGACTGTTCTTTCTAGCAGAGGTTGTCATTATCAGTATTAATATCCAAGTGAGAATGAGAGATATTATTGTTGATGTCCACTTACAGCATTTTTTCCAAACAGACTGGCAAGACGATTGTAGTCCTGCTCAGAGAATGGCTGGATGGACTGCTGCTGTACACTCATTGTGAATAAAGGCTGTAGGAGGACACGTGAGTCAAATCTCTCAAATGATCAACGTGTCAAACACTCATCAAACGTTAATATGGTATTTAATTGTACCTCATAACCACCGAGCCTGACTGTGACCGAGACGTCAATGGGATGGTTAACCACACCCACTACAGATTTAACTAGTGAAATGAAGAGTAGTGGGAACCAAATGATGCAAATGAGGAACAGAATGATGATGCCACCCATTCCATACTTGACAATCTTCTTTTTCTTTTGCCCTTTTGGTTGGGGATATTTCTGCAGAGATCATGTACACATTAGAATCAAATGATAAAGACCTATGAAATATATAGCCTATGAGATTTGCCTTTTTTCAGCCTTGTTATCATGTGAGATATGTCAGAATATGGTTTGAAACCCTGAACTGTGCAATTATATACGTTAATAATAATAATATAACAAAGTATTTGCCAATTTATAGTGCTGGGCAGCAATTATTCACTATTAATCACATCTAAAATAAAATAATTGTCTACATAATGTCTACTGTGTTTATTTATTGTGTATATATAAGCACACGCAGAAAGATATCTTTATATATAAAAACGTTAGTTATACAATATCGATTATATGAATATAAACATACACGTTAATACTATTTTCTAAATACTGTATGTGTCTTTATATTTACATAATGAATATACACAGTACACACACATATACAGTATAAACAAATACATTTATTTTGGATGTGATTAATAGTTGCCCAGCACTACAAATTTCACTTAAAGAATCAGATATTTAATGCTAGGTTATTTTATTTGTATTTTTTTAATTATGCATTTAACATATCTATTAAGTCAACAGTAAATTAAAAGTTAATCCAAAATTACAGGTATAATGAAATATGCTTTAGCATGCCAAAAAAGACCTGCTACCTTTTCGGTCTCTCTGCTGCACTTAATGATGAAGATGTTAGCGTAGATGTCCTCCACACACATCCAGTTGGAGAGAGACAGTGTCGTATCTGTCCAAACCCAGTCCATCACTGCTCGAAGCTCAACTAAAAATGGAACCAGGCGAAACCTGAGGAAACAAATTTCATATAAGAAAAAAAAAAAAGTGCCTGTTATATCATCCTATTAGAAAATACATTTGTGAAGAAGAATGCCCACCCTTGGAAAAGGAAGAGGTTGAGGTGATTGAATTTCTTTGTCAGGAAGTTTCCAAGTATTCGTGTAGGATAGCCACACCGGATCTGATACGCTGACAAAGTGAAGTAGATGCACTTGAAAAAGTACCAGAGCTGGGCCACTGAGTTATGATTGAACATCCTGTGAAATATAAAGGGAAATTATATACTCCTTCAAAAATATCTCATTTGACGTTGATCATCAAAGATCAGAGAAGCCTCCCTTACCTCTCAGTGACAGCAGGAAGGATAAAGAACATCCACAGGTGGATACCGAAAACCAGTATAACCTGGAAGATGAGCTTTCCCAACATGCTCTTTCGCAAGTAAAGCGCACGGTCAATGATCATGGTGCTGAACTGAATGAGGAGCATGACTAGAAATGCCTCAGGGACCTGGTCCTCAGACAGAGAGGAGGCTATATCTGCTGCCGCCGAGTGTTTCTGAGACAGAGCAAACATTTCACAATTAAACGATTCTCAAATGGTTTCAAATCCTAAATGGAGTTGCATTATTATTGCCATTTAGAGTAGACTTTTTGTTAAAGGGATACTCCATCCCAAAATGAAAATTTTGCCGTTAATCATGTCGTTCCAAACTGTAAAAGATTTGGTTGGAACACAATTAAAGATTTTTTTTAGATGAAAACCAGGAGCCATTGACTGCCACAATGAGGAGTATCCCTTTAAGATTTTTAGATGTTAGGTTCTTTGTACTCACTCCAAAAGCCCAAAAACCGAACACGATGATGATAAAATCCACCACATCAGTAAGAAACATAAGAGCGTAGACATCAGTAGCTGCACGGTACTCTGCATAAAGGATGTTCTGGAAAAATCCACAGGTTGGCTTATAGACATTCTTCACTCTGCATAAATCAAAACACAGCACAAGATAAAATGAACGGCAGTCAAACCCAAAACATCACATTAATACACATCGTGAATTCAACTCCAAGATGAGAAGGGACCTGTGAATCTGCAGACAATTTCTGAGCCACGATATGCTATATATCAATATTTCCAAAACTAGTTAGACTTTATATGTGATACTATATATATTGCAATATTTTGTTTTTCTTCATTTCACACTTGACAATGGAAAATCCAGTAGCTTTACACGGCTGCCAACTGATCCAATCTGATCATTTCTGATCTTTAGATCTAGATGATTTATCAGTGTTGGCAGATCATCAACAAACCAACTAGACTTTGAAAAGCTGCAATGATCTAGTCTTCTCTTCCGGCTTGAAACAAAAGCAACACGAATCTTACATGGATAAGAAAAGTCCTTTGAGTTTTCCTCCAACAGCATTCAATAGTTTTTTACTGGTGTCCTTGCTGCGTTTCTTTGAAGACTTCTTCTTCTTGGGTTCCTTTTGTCCAGTGTCTGTGAGAGGATTGTTTATACATATATCAAAATAACACTACACATAACAGGTACCTAAGTACAATCTTACAGGCATTATTTATTTAGATGTATGAAATATCTAGTTATAAATCATGTTTTTTTCCCTGACCTTTTTCTGACTGTTTTTTCTTGCGGAAGCGAAGGAAACGACTCTTCTTCTTTCCATCCTCCTTCGCTGTGTCATCAGTGTTATTTGTTTGTGTCTTGGGCTCTGGGTCAGTCTGTATTTCAGTATCGGTCGGTGTTTCTGTCGATGGTGTCATAGACAACACCTCCGTGTCAGGCTCTGGCTGTGCTCGGTTGTCCTCTTCATCTGAGAGTTGTGAGACTTTCTCATCTCTTTCATTCTTGTTCTTCTCCACAGATGAATGTTTGCTTTTCTCTTCCAAAGGGCCCTCTTGATCCCAGAGACCATAACGCTGATAGAGGCGAAGTGAAAAAACTATTATCACAAACAAACTTAAAGCCAAGTCATAATAGAAGAATGTTTGTAGATTAACATAAGATTGATTATGATTTGAACTGAATGTAGAATGCCCTGATATGTTAACACTGGATTTAACTAGTCTAGGTTTGTCTTTTAACAAAATACCTGGAGAAGAGACCGATGGAAGAAGAGGACCAATAGCTGGAGCAAATCGTAACGGATATAGTTGTCAGTTTTCTCCAATCCTAAGATGCGAGGAGGGAAGAACGGCTTGTCCTCATTTAACTTCAGCTCATACTCTGTATTCCACGGGAAGAAGCCAAACTGAAACAGGTATTTGACCACCACCATGACCTGTCGGACACACAACAGGCAAGAAACATACATTAAGTTATTACTGTTCCACCCACAAATGGTTTTAAAGTTTGGTTTTGCATATAGAAAAGCCTTTACTATGTAAGAATAGCTTTAGCAAGAATAAGAATATTGTTAGCTCAAGTAGAACACTCAAGCAACTTTCTTTTATATTTATATTTTGTCTAAAGTTTCAATGAACCATTTCTTTTCTGGTTATTATATCATATTTAAAGTTTTACATGGTTAATTGCAGTCGGTTTATTTATGGCCCAAGGTGGTTTACCAAAGTTAATCAACATGACCAAAATAGTCCAACTAGGTTAACCTTGTTTCCACTAGTTTGTGGTCAGAATGGTCAACCGACAACACCAGCATCAACCAGCTAGTTACTAAATCTTACACCCCATCCCCAGAATGATTTTACAATAGAAAAGAAATAAGGTTAAGTTAAAATACTGTTTTATATATATATATATATATATATATATATATACTGTATAAAATAAACTATAAAGCATGATCATGAACACAGTATAATAATATAAACATTATAGTAACTCCACCTCTGTATAGATGATGGCTGTCATCCAGAACCTCTTGGAAGGTCGTGGCACAGACAGCATTGCCCAGAGAAAGACGAGAATTGGCAGCACCAGTGAGATGACAGAGGCTGTCACCAGGTTATTGAGGACGATAATAAAATAACAGACCAGCTCAGAGTGGGCTGCCAGAACATTATAGAGCGCAAAGAGCAACTTCAGCAGTCGGTTCTGAGACGAGTAGAACTCACGACTCTGTATCAGCTCCTCAACACTGAACGACCTAAAACACAGAATACAGAGAAAATAAGTGAACTGCACAAACTGCAAAACAAAACTATTCACTTTATTATATTTATTTCTTAGTAAAGAAGTCTTATTTACATAATAAAACTAAATTCATACTGTAATATGAAATGTTAAAAAAATATGTACACACACACACACACACATATATATATAGTATCTCACAAAAGTGAGTACACCCCTCACTTTTGTTGCCAGCAGTTCAGACATTAATGGCTGTGT
>JAUCMS010000127.1:24798882-24826349 GCA_032357445.1 Enteromius radiatus
ATAACATATTTTCATTAAATATATACATGCATGTGTTTGTATTTATATATACTTTATAAATATACACAGTATATACAGATATATTATGTAAAGAAAAACTTTTATTTTGGATGCGATTAATCGCGATTAATCGTTTGACATCTCTAGACAAAACAGGTCCAGCAAGTGTAAAAGTTTTTGCCACACTTCTCAAGAATGGCTGAGAAAACACAACAAGGTACTACTACAAAAAAGCCACAAATAAATAAATAAATAAAATTAAAAATGCCATATGTGGAGATATTTCAAATAGATTAAGTATTTTCATTTTTGGTCATGTGAAAGGTAAAACAGAATCTCACCTTGGTGTATCCAAGAACAGTAGCATCTTTCCTAACACCAAACCATTCGGCCGGGTCCACAGGTTTTTTATACAGGGTGGAGTTCAGCATTTCATTCTGTTCTAGACTGGTTTGATTGTCCATTGGCTACAATGCAGAGGAAAAAGGAGTAAACAAAGTGGCCTAAACCAGTGAGTTTCCAGCATAAAGTTATATTTCTGTCTTCACTGAAAGTGAAAGGTTACCAACATAACATCTTGTTGCTACATCATGTTGAATCTGTTTAGGACACTTCACAATTACTGAATGGAAAGAAACAAACTGGCGAGTAACACAAGGAACATTTCAATGCTGCTAGACATCATTTAGGCTGCAAGGCAAAATCCTGTCAGCAGAATAGACTAATTACACTGAAGAGGAAAGTTTGGCCATTTACACGGTGATAAACACAAGCCTGAGGAATAGCCGTAGCGTTGGTAAATCACCTGAGAATAACAATTCACTTCTTTCCCCAAACACAGATAAAACGCAAGACTAAACACATCAACCTCATCCACGCTTGAGGGTATTTGTTTAATTAGTGCTAAGTTTATGAGACCAGCAGGGTGCCGAGACGCAAGTATCACACAAATCTTGAGCGCGACGGTGTTGCTGTTAGTAATCTTGGTCCATGAGTGGGAGGAAGTGAGTACTTGGTGCATGAATGTGTTTAGAAAGTTAAGTACTTTTAAACACATTCATGCACCAATTATGGTAAGCAAACATTTAAATATATATATATATATATATATATATGCTAACATTTTTTTTACTTTAGACTGGAGTAAGGACTGATGGAAATTAAACTGCACATCACAGAAATAAATTATATTTTTAATATTTTACAATATTATTTTTTACCTTCTTACTGGTAGTGTATATATATATATATATATATATATATATATATATATACACACACACACACACACACACACAGAGTAGTCAACATTTGAAGTGGATCAATACCTTTCTTTAAAACTGTCTTAGGACAACATTGATTAACCTTTTTGATACACTTCAAATGTTCACTATATATAATTTAGTACATCTTTATTATACAGTAGCAGATGCAAAAATTAGACATTAAATCGTTCAGGATTTGTTCAAATGACAGAAGCCACTGTAAGTGATGCTTACCTTAGAAACAATTTACAACGAACAGTGAATAAAGTGTGTTTGTAAGCATGTGTGTTTAGGTGCCCTGTCTTACCAAAGTGCAGTTGTTGGAGTACTCTGCAGTGTTGACAACGCTAAGCTGGTATAGCATCTTGCAGACGATGATGACACAGACCCAGATGGTGGAGAGACAGGAGGCCATTGCTCTGAAACGGCCGTAAGGCATGGCAAAACTCCACAGCACCACAAGGACCAAGTTCATTGCAGATGGCTATGAATGAAAGGGGAATACAAGAAAGTCAATACAAGGCAAGTGAAGTGTGAAACACTGACATATTATCACCTCATAACAAGATAGGTGGAAGCAGATGGCCGTTTCACTGGTGTGCTGAGAAACTACATAAATAACTGCAGGTTATGAAACCGTCACAATGAATTGGCTTAAATATGAGAGTGTGCAAACCTCCAATAGCGCCACCCAGACCACAAAATAAGCCACAATTTTGACGATGTGCAGCTCCAACACTCTCCAAATGAAGCTTTGGACATGGGTCAACGTGTCAGAGAACTTCCTAGAGAGAACCATTAGTCTGTCCATCACCAAACCCCACTTGCTTGGTATTGCCTCTGAAAACAGAGTAAGAATGCACATTAAAATTAGAGATTTATGTTGACAACCATATGAGTATTGGCCAATATTAAGTTAAAAATTGCTTTCATTGAGTTGCACCAGTACAGAAGCAGCATTTATTACTCTCACCGTCAACTTCTGATGGATCATCCCCCTGCTCTGTAATGAGATCTTCCTCCTCAAATCTTACTTCTTCTGTGGATCGAACCAAATCTGGATTCTCGATGCCTCTCTTCCTGTGAGGAGATCAACAACAGCACAATCAGTGATAACTAAAACTATAATCATCCTTAAGGTTGAATCTATAATAATAATAACAACAACAATAATAAAAAAAAAACACATTCAAGATTTGAAGATTTTCACACTAATTACATAAACCTAAAATATACTAGCCTAACAGAATTACATTTAGTTAAATCAGCTAAAATTACAAAATGGAATTTGCAATTTGGCAATAAAATGTTAAGTAATAATAATGCATTTGTAATACTAATAATAAAATAAAATGAATTAACATGTATTTGTTGTTGTATTAAATATAAATTAAAAACACAATCCCAAATACTGCAATAAAATTTGAGTTGTGATATGTTTTGTTGTGGTTAAATAACACTATTACATATATAACACAAATAACAAATTTGCAGATAATAGTGGATTGTCTTTTATTTATTTATTTATTATTATCATTCTTTTTATCAGGTAATATTGGATGTAATTAATATTACACGTTGCTTAAATGTTTAATTACATTATAACAAGGACATGTAATGTAGGGATGTCAATCACTTAAAATATTTAATTATGATTAATCTCAATGTTAACACATTCAGTTTCTGTTTAAGTCAAGTGAATTAAATAATGTGTGTAATTAACTCTGTCCGAAATTGAGGACACTGTTCTAATAAATGTGTGCGTGTCTATGAAACAAGCACTGGGAAAAAAAAGATTTATTTAAACATCTGACTTATAAAACTGAAAAATGTGTGCTCTTTGATCAGTTTGTATTAGCTCTGAATGTTCTATTTCTGAGTTCTCTTTTTTTCCATCTCAAAAGATAGTGAAAGATAATGAAACGGTTGTGATGAAGATTTGTACAAATAATTCAAAATAGCATTCAGAATTTATAATGTTAACGTAATTAACTACATATGCTAACTTTTACAGTTCAAAATAATGAATTCATTTTAAATAATAAAAAAAAAATGCATTTTGTAAAGTAAAGTACAATTAGTCTTGAATATATGAACAGATTTGTTCAGAGGTAGTGTTCATGCCTGTGGATGGGAGTGACATTCTCCAGATCTGTGATCTTCATAAAGCGCTTATGGAAGTAGTGAAGCTGTAGAATACAGGCCAACAGGAAGAAGCCTGGGATCACAATGCTGGTGAAGAGCTCAGACAGTTTAAACGTCTCCAGTCCCATGTCAGCCAACCTAAAGATGGAGAACCACATGCAATTATCACAAGAAATGTACCTAAAAATGAAAATTCCAACATCGCTTACTCACCCATATGACATTCCAAACCCATAAGACTTTCCATAGAACACAAAACTATGCACAATTTGTATGTTATATCAGCTTTAATTTAATTTTAAATTAAAATAATCCGCCTTTTGAAGCTTGAAGGTCCCACACTAATTCATTATGTTGAAAAGAGCAGCAGGAACATTCCACAAAGACATAAACGAACATGAGTTTGGAATGACATTAAGGTCTTCTTTTCATATATCCCTTAAAAACACTTAAAAATAGTAAACACTAAACCAGGGGACATACTGTTCTTCTGTGAATCCCGTAAAGTTTCCCCAATATCCTGGAAAGTCCTCAAACTGAAAAGTGTATATAGCTATAAGCAACACCATGGTGTAGGCCACCACCATCCACCAGAAGGCCTTCAGCAACCTCCTCCAGAGAGAATAGTACACCTAAGGACAGAGAGTTTTTTTTTTGCTCAGTTTTATGACTAAATTTAGTGAAGAACACTACATCTGAGACTGTATGTGGGCTGGTAAAAGTATACCTGATACAGGCACAGGCACAGCAGAAATAGCAGCATGTAGACGATCTTGTAGGCTACAAGCTTTCCTGCGAAGCTGACCATGATGAACATGCCTCCACACACGTAGATCCAGTACTTAGCGTACAGACTCATCACCATCCCACCAAACACTTTCAAAATCGACTCATTTCGACCTGTGCCCTCTGAAAGAGTAAGAGAGAAAAACACACTCTTAAACTGCTGTGAAATGAATATAGGAAAAACAAAAATTTAACCAATCAAAGCAAAGGATTTTATAACATTGTATTAGTGCTGTCAAATGATTAATTATGATTAATTGCATCCAAAATAAAAGTAATTTGTTTACAGTATATGTGTATATGAGTAGTTGACAAAATAAAATTAAACTCTGTCCTGGTGTGACGTCACGAAAATTCTTCATTCTTAGTTACAAACAGCATGAGAGAGGTTTATCTTCAATGTTAAGAGATTTTTGTTTGTTTGTTTTGTACATTTTCTGATGTCAACTACCATTATGTATGGTGTATATTTACTTATATATAAATACACACACACACATACAGTTATATTTTGAAAATATCTGCATTTATACATTCTTACATTTTATAAATAATAATTCTTATAAGTATATACACTTAATGTATAAAGCGTTCTAGATTTTTCTTAAATATATAAATGCATGTGTTTATATATATAAATATATATATATACACACACACACACACACACATTACAAATATAGACAATATACAAACACATTATGTAAACAAAAACTTTTATATTTTCTTTTTTTTTTTTCAGAAAAAAAACTTTTTTCATACAGGTTTAGATTGAGCATGAAAAAATGCCTTTTAAATTTAATATAAAATTTAATGCCTTTTTAATTTTTTTAATATAAAAAAATATAACAGTAAAAATTAACTAAAACTATAAAAAATAAATAATTAATTAATTAATAAATACATCAAAATGTTTCAACATGAATTAAACCATTTGGAAATAGAAAGACTTTTTTTCCATATACACTGCAACAAGCTGCATTACATACCAACTAACAGATAACAGAAAGTTTAGCAAACACTGATCATCAGGTAAACGTCAGATAAACAGCAAAAGTCAAAAGGCCTTTTAAAATGAAAATTAAAAACTAAATTGGCTGTTGGTTGCAGTGTGTGTGTTTGCCAAAAAACCAAGAAAGGGGGGGCGAATAGATGAGGTGGAGCAGAAGGGGAATTATGAATGTTTTAATAATGATGATTAATAGTCAGAGATTTATGATTTCATTTCCTGAACTTCCTGAATGAATCAGAAAGAAATCGTTTTTCGTTCTTTCCTTGGCTTTGTGGTCCTGTTCTATCTACATTTGATCTATCAACAAAATGGCAAAAAAGCAAACGAAATAGTGTCTCCTGATGCTTCCGCTCACCTCCAGTGGTGACCTCCTGCAATGGTGCAGTTATACTCTTCTTCCTGCTGAACATGTCCTTTACAGACTGTCTCAGCAAAAGCCAAAATGTCAACGTGAACAGCAGCTGAGAATATAGAGAAAAGAGTGAAGCAATATTTACACTTTGCTCACAGTGCGTTATGAAACATGAGAATAATGACTAATCATGTGGTTCACGTGTGGTTGGATTGTGTAAAGATGTAGCAAGTAAGAACAAGTTTTCTCATCTACATTTCTGCCTAACTTCAAGGTTTATTGCAGAATTTAATACAATGTGTGCATTGTTAACTAAAAGCAGTGCTTCCCAACTTTTGTAGACACACCAACAATACATATTCTACCTTTTCTAACACATACATTTCATAACATACATTTGAAGTCTCCACAAGCTGATGAGCTGAATCAGGTGTGTTTGAGCAGGAAGATGTTGGTGTGCCTCCAGGAACAGTGTTGGGAAACATTGCATTAAAGTAACATATTAGGTTCAATGCAACCCAAGCTTGACAGCTGTGTCATCCATTTCTCTGTAATTTTACAGTCGTTTTAGAGTTTCAGATATAATGTTGGCTTTTTACATGATTGTATACAACACTGTCCTCACCATGGCCCCTAATCGCAAACAGGGGTACTGTGCTCGGTCCAAACCCAGCTGGCGCAGGCTCATGGTGCCAATGTGCTGGGGCAGTTCCGCTTCTAGGTCCATGGCCCACACATACTGCAGGCAGCAAAGAGCTAAACCATACAACAGAATGAAGGGAGAGCAAAGAGTGGCAAAGCGTTGACGTGCCCGCAGCATCCAGATCACACACGACCACAGCAGCAGCACAAACGTCAGCCAGCTGTGGTATGTTATACTCCACACCTGCGGGCCACAAGACCACAAACACATTATTCTAGTGTAAAACATTGTCCAGTCAATGAATCAGCACAAAGCTTTACATCTATAGATAGAAGAGAATAATTGTTTCACCATCATGGCTATGAGGGCGCAAATGTAACTTTGTTGCAAGATCATTCGTCCCACCAGACGAAGAGGATTATCGGCTGTAGCCTCTCCACTGGGAGCTGCACAAACATCACAAGCTCAGAAACATATAAACTGGTGTCTTCTGTAAGTGTAAATGAACAACGTGCATCACCCTACCTATGTCATGGTGGCTTGAACCATTGGTCACAGGTTCTTTAGACATCTGTGATTCAGACAGAGGGGACTCTCCCGTGGTGAGAAGTGTTTGCTGAACAAAAGAAACCAAAAAACACAATGGTTTCACAAAACGGCTACATCTGACATTTTCATAAGTACTTAATCTGATTTTTATTCCTTTAATCTTACATCTTTGTGTTATCAGGGTTACAAACTGGTTAGGTGAGAATATTCAGCAGGAACACACATTCCCTTCTCTTAAACAAACAGTCCAACCAAGGCATAGATCCAAACTTGCATAATTGCTAATTATGCAAATAATTGATATGAATGACTTGATAAATAATAATCGTAACAGTTTTGGCTCCCATTGTTTTTCACTATACAGTATGGAACCAAAAGAACTAAGAAATGACAGAAGGACAGAAGTAATAAACTTGTTTACATGTATACAAATACATATTTTCTACTTTAAAAGATCATTTGAGGATCATTATTACCCTCTACTGCATAGTGTAGCCCTCACGCAACAGCAAGTTCTTCTTACGCTCGATGTTCAGTAAATGTTTTTTAGATGATTGCAACCAATTAAAATGTTTGACTAATATCAAAGAACAGTGCAATAAGGTGTGGGAGCACCATTTGAAGGTGGGACATCCTGTTCTGACACAGGAACACACGGTGTGAGAAGATCGTATTAGACAATCTTATTTAAAATGACATGAACTTTTGTCAGGTTTTTTTATTTTTTATTTTATTTTGCATGTTCAAAAATTCTTCTTTTTTTTTTACTGCCTCAGGACAACATTGTGTAGTAAGGAAGCAGGGGTTCGTGGCTCCCATCCCTAACCAAGATTTTCTATTGACAATACATACAGGCAAATAAAGTGTGACAAAAAGGGAAGATGCAAGGTTCCTGGTTACGCAGGAACACCCAGTGATGTGCAAAAAAAAAATAATTGCAAATGGAGATTTTTCTCTGTTATTCTGCACCATTGTTATATTTTTAGATGGGGGTGGTCAAAAAATGTTTTATCAAATACTTCACACGCCATATAAAAACACCATATCAAACTCAAACATTCCTGTACAGACACCTGCTAAAATTGTACAGAGATTTACATGTATTCTGAACAGTAAAAGTTGATCCACAGATATGGATGAACATGCTATTTTAAAATGTTATTATTGTTATATTTTTGCACTCAGCACTGTTGATTAACATACTACAGTATCATTCTGACTGAGATTAAAAAACTCAGATATACTTGTTTTTAATAAAATTGGGGGCTCGTCCAGGATAATTTTGGTTTTCAGGTTACAAGTGTGTTTTGTGTTGTAGGTAAAACTGGTAGGAGGAATCATAAGCAGAGTTTGTGAAGAACCACAGTGATTCAAGTCTTACTTTAGTGTCATCATCATTACTGTGTCTCCTTGCCTCCCATGACCTGAGCTCCACTTCCTCTCCAGCCTCACCCTGTGCCGCTTTAACTGCTCCACCCTCATCGGTCTCCACAAACAGAAAGACATTACATCAGTTAATATATGAATCACAATTGAACTCAATCTCCATCATTGTACACAAACAATGATTCAAATATTATCCAGTGGCTTACAAGGGTACAAACGTAATGTGTGATTAACTGAGATTACTGTACATGACATCTTGTTCAAGGAGCTTTTAAAAGAATAGTTCATCTAAAAAAGTAATTAAATTCAGTGAACAGTTGGAATATAATATCTGTTTTAGTGAACATTTAACTGATTCAAGTTAACGATGACACATTTTTGGGGCAAATTATCCCTTTAAATGAACAAATGAGTGTGTGAAAGCACCTTGTCCGTGTGGCCAAGACTGTAACTGTTGATTTTCAGCACAATAGTCACAGAGATGTACAAGAGTAAAAGAATGCCAGGATTGACGTACACCGGCCAGTCATGATGTGTGTTGAGGTTGATGTCAAAATCTGAACAGTTTCCAGGCTTTATTATATCCTTCAGGCCAAACAGTCTGTACCAAAAAAGAAAGAACATTAAAAATGTGAAAAAGACGCAACCTTTGACTTTCTGTGATAGCACTACATACGTCCCAAATCCCTTTCAAGGAAAGCGGCCATATTTACAATGCCTACTAGCAACTATCTATTTGAATATTCAAACTCACATAAACAACATGTAAATTAGCAACTAAAATGAACTTTGCATAAATGTAGTCTCTTATAGCAGTGGTCTTATAGCGATGAAAAAGCATGTATTTTAGGTTGGTCCACCACTAATTGGTTACTAGTTCTTTTATTTGGAAGACAGGACTTGTCTTTGTCTGTTATGTTTTTTTATGCTACACATACGTTTGTTCAAATATATGTACAGTGCAGTGATGCTTGCCTTTGCACACACTAAAAATCTTAATCTGACAGCATTGTGCATTTTGTATGTGACATGTTTAGGACAATAATGAATAACAACATTTGGTTTTCTCTCACTGTGACAGCTGTGAAAGTTATCTGCAGCAGCACAGAGGTCAGCAGTGATTTCTGTGTCAGGGAAAATGCACAGAGCTGGCAACCTTACCAAGCCAGGTTTTACGGCCAGTTAGTGTGAGTGTCACTCTCCAGATATCTAAGGCGTAAGTCTCAGTGTTGCTTTTCAGTGGGTTTTGCAAGGCTGGCAGGATACACCACCTTCACCTCCCCAGCCTGAGGCTCTATTTTAGTCCAGCAATAATTCTCGCATTTACATCACACCCTGCCTTAACACAAGCCTCATGTAATGAACACACATGAACACAGAACCTCCTGCTCATTAAAAAACATGGACAAACCACAGTAGAGTAAGATGGGCTAAGAAACTTGAAATCCTATTAGGAATTCAAGTAAGGGTATTTTTATACGAACAGTAACTTTAATAAAATCACTAAGCAATAAAGATAAACATTAACTGAAATAAAACATTTCGTCAACATTGATAAATTATAATAAGTAAAATAGTAGCTCAATTACACTAAAATAATAAAAAATAATGCTTAACATAAATCATGGTGTTATTATTTAATTAATAAATAATAATAATATAATTTTTTTTTTTAAAGAAAGAAGCTAAAATTGAAGGTTTTAGGTCTTTAACTGAACAAAATTAATAAATGTATTCAGCAAGAATGTGTTACAGTAAATTTTAATAAATGGATAGTATTGACTGAAAAAATTCTATTTTGTAAAAAAATAAATACAATTCTGTTTGTTTAACCTTTTCTTGCTGACTAAAAGATTTTAAATATGTATATATATATATATATATATATATTATCCCAAACTTCTGAATTTGAATTGCAATGTATTATGGTTGTCAATCGATTTCAACATCATAAGAAATAAGATTGACATAAATTATTCAAATTTAGTTTATACTGTGATTATATTATGACATTTTCAATTAAAATATGGAGACTTTCATATGTACATATTCTGTTTACAAGTAATAGAATAAGTTTACTATTATATATATATATATATTAGTTTTAATATAGTCATTGGTTTAACATATTTAGTATTTTACACTGATGACAGTTTAATAATTAATGCTAAATGTATATCTAAAGATGTTAAAATGGGGCACCTTCTCTTATTTTACTATACTGTTTGAATACATTGAAGAGCAATGCAATTTCAATATTATATGAATGTGGTCATATTAGAGTACCATGGTACGAACTCAAAGTACCAAGGTTTTAAAAGCGAATGCCACAACTGTACCACAACACTACCACAGTACTTTTCCAAGCAGTACTTTCCAAGTAGAACATGCTCCTGGATCAACATTCTTTTGCTGGTTCTGGAACAAGATTCCAGTCAAGAAAACAATGTCCTAACCTCAAGCCTAACCATTAACTTGATAGCTCCAAACCAAGTTGTATGCTTAATCTTAACTCAAACCATACTGTTTGATAGCAATGTTGGCCTAGAACCAACAAAAGATGTTGATTCAGTAAATGGTGCCAATGTTGTCCTCCTTCTAAAAATCAAGGTAACCAGCATCATTGGCTCACAGGAATGTTATTCCATGACAAATAAAGATGTTGAACTAGGTATGCATACTACTACAACAAATCAGAGTAAATATCCGGACAGTAAAAATGATGCCACAACGTTACTACACATACAGTACAGCGAATGTGAAGAGGATTGAGAGTAATGGACAATAATACCTGGCCCAAAGGCCTGCTGGGGAGAACATTTCTTGTGCGAACGAGCTCTGATACAGGTAAAGACACAACAGGTGTCCCCCTGTGAAGAAAGCCACCATCACGCACAATGTATTAAATCCCAGATGGCTGATGGGAAAGTTGCAAGCCCACCATGTGCACACTCCAATAAAGAGAAGGAAGTAGAAAGCAGAGAACGCAGAGGGCAAAGTGATTCCTGAAAAGAGAAACACATAAATTAAAATCAAATTCACATACACTTTAAAATTAGACCCTAAACATTCTCTACACAAATACTTCACCTGACAAGGTGCTCAGAAATGCACCAGAACATAAATCTAGCTCTTTATACATCAGCATAGTTTTATAAACATAACTTGTGGCCCAAGCGACATGTTATAAGGAAAGCCACAACAGTTAAGTGCATTAAGAGTTGAACACTTCAACAATTCTTTTTGAAGTGCACTTTCCATTGAAAAGTTTTGTGTAAACACACTGCTCAGACTATGAAATGCCATGGAGTAATGAGTAAGCTATGGCTATAGTTTGTTTTACTTTTTTAGGTCAACTTGTGTAATGGCGAAGCAACAGTTGAGCGTGTTAATCTGTCAGTGTGTTTATAGATAGCTACCTGAATAATAACGCATCAAGTTCACTGGCACAGACTTTTGAAGGCAACAGCGCAATGAGACACTTGCAAAATACTTCCTTTTGTTTACTTGCATAGAGTGTGTTTCTGTCCATTCCTCAAAAACAAAGTCTATAAGGAATCAGTTGCAAACTGGAACCAGCTACATGTTTATGTCCACTGAAATATAATGAATGCGTCCCAAATAATTACTTCTACTACCCAATAAAATATTTATTGATAATGGAAAAGTACATCCCTTTGAAAAAGGCATATGCCAGCATTGGAACATTTTATCACATTATCAAATTGCATCTACACTTTTAAAAATAAAGGTACTTCACGAAGCAATAGAAGAACCTTTTTGTCTTTTTGTTACATAAAGACCCTTTAACATCTGAAGGACCTTTCTGTTTCACAAAAGTTATTTGTGACAAAAGAAGGTTCTTCAGATTTTAAAGAGGTAAGAAAGAGATCATTTTTTAAAGAACCTTTGACTGAGTGGTTCTTTGTGGAACCAAAAATGGTTCTTCTAATCTATGGCATCACTGTGAATCACTGACCTCTGAACCCTTTTGTCACGTGCTGTTTTTTTATGTGCAAGCATACTGTACAGAGCTATATTTATTGTCTTAAAATACATAATCATCTTTTTTATTAATTATTCAGAATTATTACTACTGTGGGAGCTTTGATCTTATATTCAACGCTACGCTCTCTTACCAGCTAGTGCTAGTAGTGTGACAGCCAGGATGCGGCCCATGTTCCTGAGGAAGCGCTGTGCTGTGGCACGCAGGCGGGCAGCTAACTGTGCCGCCTTGCTGCTCGAGTAAGGACTCTCCTCCTCTTCTGTCTCACTACATGATAACATTCCCTCATCTTCTTCTACATCATCATCTTCCGTTTCATCCTCCTAAAAAGAAGAGAACAGAGACACAATAAAAACACACACACTGTGAAAGAGATACAGTAAGAGACAGAAACTCAGTGTTTAAAAGTGATGCATGTGAACAAAACATCAAAAAGGTGAAGGGTGTTTCTGCAGGCATGTTTTGTATGAGCATGTGAGAGTATATTACACTTGGCTCCTCAGGGTCATAGCAATCATATCTAGTCAGTCCTGCGGAGCAAGACAGGCATGTTTGCATCATGAGGTGTTTTTGAAAAACTGTTCAAACCAGTGACCTCTTGTAGTCAAAGAGGTCTACAATACCTGGAGATACAAAGGGTATTTTCAGAATCGGGCACAAAAAAAAAAAAATAAATAAATAAATTGAGGAATGTTGGTAACCAAACAGTTTCTGCTTTCCCTCCATACTATAGAAACCAATGGCTACTGTCAATTGGTTACCAACATTCTTCAAAATATATGTATTTTCCTACAACATAAAGGGAAGAAATGCATATGCAATGGGTACGGAAAGTATTCAGACCCCCTTACATTTTTCACTCTTTGTTATATTGCAGCCATTTGCTAATATCATTTAAGTAATTGTTTTTTTTCCTCAATGTACACACAGCACCCCATGTTGACATACCTGTCCCATCTCCCGGTCAGCTCTAGGAAGGTTCTGGTCGTCCCAAACGTCTTCCATTTAAGGATTATGGAGACCACTGTGCTCTTAGGAACCTTAAGTGCAGCAGAATTTTTTTTGTAACCTTGGCCTGATCTGTGTGATTTTACCAAGTGTCACAGCAAAGGGTCTGAATACTTAGGACCATGTGATATTTCAGTTTTTCTTTTTTAATAAATCTGCAAAAATGTCAACAATTCTGTGTTTTTCTGCCAATATGGGGTGCTGTGTGTACAGTGCATTGAGGAAAACAAATAACAAATGATTTTAGCGAATGGCTGCAATATAACAAAGAGTGAAACATTTAAGGGGGTCTGAATACTTTCCTCACCCACTGTATTGTAACAACCTGAGGGTGAGTAAATGATGACATAAAAAATAAAAATATTTGGTTAGCTATCCCTTTAAATCCCTGTTGTTAAAGCAAATGATCTACAGTACAAGTCTGAACGTGTTTATTGTTCAAAACGTAATTTGCTATAACATTACATTTTCGTCCTAGTTCGCTTAGTAGTTTGCTAGTTACATGTTAGTAAAACTGTCCTTATTTGTCAAAGCACACCTGTTTAGGTTCTGGGATTCCACTCATAGCATCAATCATTACGATGGATTTACAAGTTAGCCACATGGGCTTAATGTGGCTTTTTCTGTCATTATATATGCTTATAAGAACTTTCATGATATATATATATATATATATAACACAGTGGGGCAAAAAAGTATTTCTTCCACTTAAACAAATGAGAGAGGCCTGTAATTTGGTTTCATCTGACCATATGACATTCTTCCAATCTTATTCTGGATCATCCAAATGCTCTCTAGCAATCTTCAGATGGGTCTGGACATGTACTGGTTTAAGCAGGGGGACACGTCTGGCACTGCAGGATTTGAGTCCCTGATGGTAGCCTTTGTTATTTTAGTCCCAGCTCTCTGCAGGTCATTCACTAGATCCCCCCCATATGGTTCTGGGATATTTACTCACAGTTCTTGTGATCATTTTGTCCCCACGGGGTGAGATCTTTCGTAAAGCCCCAGATGGAGGGAGATTATCAGTGGTCTTGTATGTCTTCCATTTTCTAATAATTGCTCCCACAGTTGATTTCTTCACACCGAGCTGTTTACCTATTGCAAATTCAGTCTTCCCAGCCTGGTGCAGGTCTACAATTTTGTTTCTGGTGTCCTTTGACAGCTCTCTGGTCTTGGCCATAGTGGAGTTTGGAGTGTGACTGTTTGAGGTCAACCTGATCTCACAGAATTGCGTGTAATAACCACGAAATTCCGTGATACTAACACGTAAAAGATTACAATGTAAGTCAGTGAACGGCATCAGCAGTGGTCCACGCACGGATTTGGATTCAAATATTGGGTAATGATATTGCCATTGTTGTATATGTATTGGGGTGTGATTTGTCACTGTAAACTGTCACAACAGTTTTAATTATATTACTTTATTTATACATTTATGAGCAGGTAACCCAACAACTGCCCCTAAACCTACCATCCGTTAATAAAGCACAGGAGAATCCTTCATCAGCCTTGGTTGTACAATTCTACTGGCTCTCGCGTGTCTCGTGACCGATCGCGTCATACTGTTGTGAAATGTTATTGGCTCTTGTGTGTCTGGTGATCGATTTGCGTCATTCAACAGGATGAGAAAGTCTATTGAATGTGTTAACGGAGCGGGATAATTTCAGTGATTAAAACCTTGTAGAAGGACTTGAAATGCAACACAACTTGTTTGTGATGTTTTATTTTTACTGCTTATGGTCAGTTTTTGCAATAAATAACTGTGACTGCTCTTATATTGTCTGTGTGTGTTTTATATTGTTCAGAAGTGGGTAGGTTTAGGGTAAAGGTGGGGCTAGGTGCTACAACGAAAGTATACATTTTATATCAAATTATCTGTGCGTGGATCAGGGCTGATGCCTGTCACTGACTTACATTGTAATCTTTTACGTGTTAGTATCACAGAATTTTGGATGATTATGTGATACTAACACGGAATTACTCGTTAATATTTTGTGGTTATTACATGCAATTCTGTGAGATCAAGTTGTTTGAGGTTGTGGACAGGTGTCTTTTATACTGATAACGAGTTCAAACAGATGCCATTAATACAGGTAACGAGTGGAGGACAAAGGAACTTCTTAAAGAAGAAGTTACAGGTCTGTCAGAGCCAGAAATCTTGCTTGTGTGTAGGTGACCAAATACTTATTTTACAAAGGAATTTACCAATTAATTCATAAAAAAAATCCTAAAATGTGATTTTCTGGATTTTTTTTTCTCATTTTGTCTCTCATAGTTGAGGTGTATCTATGATGAAAATTACAGGCCTCTCTCGTCTTTTTAAGTCGGAGAACTTGCACAATTGGTGGCTGACTAAATACTTTTTTTCCCCCACTGTATATATTTGCACAGTCAAACCAAAAATTCAGGCACCAGATACAATTAGATTTTTTTTTACTAGTTGGTGCAGGGCCCTATGGTTCATTTATGCAACTGAGCAAAATAAAATAAACTGTGAAATAGTATATCCAAAATTCTTCATATAGTGGACTATTAATAAAAATTATAAACATTTGGGACCAAAAATTATTATTAAGGCACTTTGCCTTGACCATGTTTTGTTTCAGTGTTTTTTCTTAAACTTCTATTGTCATCTGGAATTAGTTCGGAACAAAATTAACCATTACTTGATTGACCTAAATGATTATAGTATCATCTAATTGTGTACTTAAATTTAACAGCTGAATTATTATTTATTGTGATTATGAATGACGATACAGCTTGGTTCTTTGGGTCTAACATCTAAAGTTAAAAAGTTGCTATTCAATACATTACTGAACTGAAGGGATAAAACATGGTGCAACATTACTGTGAGGGTATCAAAAAAAGTAGAGCTTCAAGGTCTGTTCATGATAAGATGAGAATTATGGCAGTAAACTTTTATTAAACATTCTAATTCTTAGAGAATAGTGGATTTTACATGAAAACTATAATGATAACACAAAGGAATGGTTCTTTTTTCCAGGTAATGAGTCCTGAAACCCAGAAACAGGTTATCACTTTCAGCTTTATTCTCTGGCATAAATTTAGTGGTCGACCCATATATCACCAAGGCGATGACTAATGAACATTTAATTTCACAAACTTTGCAAACTTAGTTGAATCCAGCAGTGAGATCTTGTGAAGTGTGCATTTATAACCTGCATGATCGCGTGTTCTCTGCGTGACGCTCGGTCCGTGTGAATTGAATGCTTTAAACTCATGATTTTAAATTATGTTGGGCTTTATGCATTTGCCCAATGTGTGCTGTGTGTAAAATAGTGTTGTCTTGGCTTTATAAAAAAAAAAGAAAATATATATATAGTAAGTAGTATAGTAGAAAAAAAAAAAATATATATATATATATAGTAAGATATTTAATGGTTTTAAAAGATGTTTTGTATGCTCATCAAGGCTGCATTTATTAGATTAAAAATCCAGAAAAAAATGTAATATTGTTCAATATTTCAATTTAAAATATTCAATTTGTTTTCTGTGTGAATATATCTTACTGACCCCAAATTTTTTGAACGGTAGTGCATATGTATATAATTTTCAAAATGAAAATTGTGATTTTTAAAATCTAGCATCTTAAAAAAGGTGTTTCTTAACTGGGACTGAAAAGGTTGTCAGAGACATGAAATATTATAGTGAGGAGGAAGAAAGACTTATCAACTCACTAGTTCGCTTTTACATTTGTTACAACTCCACTCTCCCAAACCATTTCAACAGTTTTTTTTTTGTGTGTGTGTGTTATTGCATAACCTTTGCCGCAGATAAGCCTGTTGTTTGCATTACTCTTGGGTTTTTGACCCTCGAAAACAGACTCTCGAAAAGCATAGCAGACCCTGTTTTAGATTAAAAACTCTGAGGTTGCATTTCAACGTAAATGGACCAAAACCTGGCTGCCCACCGTGTAAACAATAACTCCATGCTCATTATGGATTGTCATGTGACATGCATTTTCAGTTGTGTAGGGGGGACGTAGATTGTTTCTGAAACATAGTATAACTACAATATACCTTTTAAAGTTGCATTCATTGTAAAATAATCTTTAAAAACTAGCAAGAATCATAAACTGCTTTGAGTCACAGAGCTTATTTTCTGAAATAATATAAATGTCACTGGAAAAATCCTATAGTGAAACTAAGGTGATGTTAATTTTAGGACTGGCTAACAAAATTATCCCTTTAGCATTCTATAGTTAGCGTTTTTGGTGTAAAGGAGACTTTATAACTTTATAAATAAAGGTTTTAATGGAACAGTCCAACATACATACAACATTCATTTCAGAATATCAATGAGTCTTGATTTTTACAGTGCATTTCCAGAGCCTCAACCAAACTATTCTAATGGACACTGAAGTGGCAAGGGTTTTGAGAAAATTGCATGAAGTCAGCCAATCAGATTTGAGCTTGCCATATTGGTCAGACTTTCCGTGGGTGAAATTACAAGTCTGGCCATAAGACCGACCATAAACACAGAGGACAAGACGTTATGCCAAATGTCAAACGTAACTTTGTTTTCCTTCTTAGTCTATTTGGTCCTTCTGCTCTATTGACCTGCAATATAGTTTTAGACTCCTTCAAGGACACAAGAAGGTTGGATTCTTCTAGGCTTTTCAGCTCAGCGCATTATCAGTGTTCAGCATGCCCAGATCCTCCTTCATTCCACAGCCTCGTGTGACTCTATTAACACCCTCTCCAACAGTAAACATAGAGCCACAATAAGGCATCAGCTGCCCTCTGGATGGATCCATGTAACGAATCTTCAGGCCAATCTAAAACTTAATTAGTGAACTGGCTATACACTTACACAAGAATTGTGCGAAACCAGACTAGCACATGAACAACTGACTGAAAAGAAGAATTTATTTTAATTGACTGACAGAAATAACTACATCCAAAAACTAAAAACCATGTCAGAAGACCACTAAATCAAGCAGTTTTGTACCTTGGTGGATAACATTTTAAAATATCAGTATCATAAGCCTTGTGAAATTTTGCCAGTGACTAGCTTCTCTTCTGTTGTGCTCATTGTAGCAGCCTGGGAAGCTATAAACAAAACATGGTTTCCTGATGGAAAAATGCCGGATGTTGTGTGGTGCTTGACGTAATGAAAATGCCTGTTGTATTCTTAGTAGTTTTTCATTCGACTCCACGCATGTATGGTGTACCTGAATGTTCAGAGTTTATAAGATCTTTTGTTATTTTTCAATTTCACAACTGCCTTCATAAGTCAAATTGACAATCACGATGTTAAACAGTTTTAATCAAACATGATATGTGTGATTAAAAGCAAATTATCGCTTACATTTTATTCAGCATCAGTCAGTGTTTGCATTAAAAGTTACATAAAAACAACCATATTGCATTTTTGTAATATAGAATATACTGACATTGGTGCTTGTTGTAGCTTTCCTTTTTTACTTCAATAAAACAGCGAGTGGCAGGAAGTTGCCAGGCTGCTGTACAGTGCTGGAATGGTGCAAAGAGTCAAATGGAAAAAGAAATGCAAGAGCAAAAATCTCATAAACAAATCACAGGGTGGAGATGGAAGAGAAGTCAAAACTTGCACTATATGAAACATATTTAAAGAGAGCCAAACATTTTATGGCATGCAATCAGCTGTTAAAAATAAGTTTATTGTAATATAGAATATACTGACATTTTTTACTTCAGTAAAACATTGAGTGCTGAGATGTATAAACACATTTCATCTGATCGAAATGGCATCAGACTCCAAGTGCCATGGCCACAACAAAGTCCTTCTTTGCAGGCCAATGCTTTGGAATTGTTTACAAGGTAGGTGGTTGCTAGTTGGTCATAATGCTACAGTGCACAAAACTGTAGCATGAAGCGGTTTCTATATTGTTGCAGAAGTCTTTTAGAAGTCAGAATATAATTGTAATAGTAAGCAAAACATACAAAATAAAACAAAGTCTCAATGACTTCAAAAACACTGCTCAATACTAATTCATCTACAATAAAGAGATTGAATAGTTATTCTTGAATTTAAAAAAAACATGCTAGGCAAGGCTAAAAAAACACAACAAAACAAAACAAAACAAAAAAATACTGCATGCTTTTAAGTTTTTGCTACTTTAGTTTCACTGTAAACATGTTTTTTCTACCTTAAACTTTTTGTCTTGTTTCAGGCCAAAATATCTAAAAATTCTTAAATGAAGAAGGATTTTCTAGACTAATATCTAGAGTTTCTAGAATATCTAGAAATTCTTAAATAAAAAAGGATTATCTATACAAGTAAAAAATTATACTCTTTGCTTCTAGAAAAAAGTCAAAATTAAGTAAGTTTTAAGCAAAAATTCAATTAATTTAGACTTTTCTGAAAAAAAGAATTTTTTTTACTTGTATAGAAAATTCTTTATTTAATAATGTATAGATATTTTGTCGGGAAACAATACAAAAAAAATCTAATGTTGAATTGCTTGAATTTTTTGCAGTGTTGTAACTTGTTTCACACCACTTTTAACCATCATAAATTGCAGCTTGACAGTTCTTTTAAAGTTAGCATTGACAAAGCTGGCATAATCAAGCTGTAACAGTCCAACTTCTGCATTTTTCTCATTCTTTTGCATTCGAGGGTAGGAAAGTGTCAGATAGAGGTCAGCATTGGAGGTATCTGGAAATAATATGTATATAAGCAGTATATATAATGTTTAAACGGTTTCTATTGTTAGATTCCAGTAAAGTGGACACACATGCCTGGTTTAGCACTTTGGGTCTCTATTGCTAATTGATCTTATAAAGATCCTATTTTTCTATGCTGACACATAGCGAGCCAGCCAGCCGGTGTTTGTTGATTTTGTTGCCTTGGCAACAGCGGCAGGAAGTTGTCAGACTCTAGGCTGCTGTACAGTGCTGGAATGGTGCAAAGAGTCAAATGGAAAAAGAAATGCAAGAGCAAAAATCTCATAAACCATCACAGGGTGGAGATGGAAGAGAAGTCAAAACTTGCACTATATGAAACATATTTAAAGAGAGCCAAACATTTTATGACATGCAATCAGCTGTTAAAAATAAGTTTTATTATTACTATTTTCAACTTGAATATTTTTCAACCATTGAAGTTCAAGCTTTTAGCTAAAATGTTTCAAATTGCTTCATGCTGTATCTGCTAATAGTTTTATTCTTTCGGAAATCAACAACATTTTCTTACATATATTCCTACAATATGTTGAAGCACTATTTACACTACTAGTCTTTTGGAAGCTGCATTCACATCAGTTAGCAAATAATATTAGCCTATAATACAAACAAGATTTTCAAACTAATTTTCTGAATAAAACGTATGTGGTGCTGCCTGTGCAAAAGTCACTACAATGTGTAAAGGATGTTGTGAGTGGTTACTGGGTTGGTTACTCAGTGTAAGACGTTTACTTGCTGTGTGTGGATATTGCTATGTGGTTGCTAAGGTGTTTTTGTGCCGCTTACAGGCTGCTTACTACAAGTTTCTATGATATGTTATTGAGAATCTATGGGATTATTGTTCTCCCAATCTTTTTAGTCAAGCTGTCTGATTGTTGCATTTTTCTTCAGCAACTCTTGCTGCTATGCTTGTGACCTTGTGGTGATGATTTTGCCAATGATTTTGCCATACTGTTTCACACACACACACACACACACACACTCGCACATGCAGTATTGGTTCATGTTTTTAGGGACATTCCATAGACATAATGATATTTATATTGCGTATAAAACTATATATTGTATTTCCTAATCCTAAAATGACTGCGTTTTTAACTGTAACGTTTTAAACAGTGAAAATGCTACGGTAAAAACCATGTTATATGGTTAATGGTAAATTCCTATAAAAAATGACAGGGAAAAAACGTACACTGACATTCTCAGAATTCCCTGCTTTGCATTTTATATATATTTTTTAAACAACTATGTTTTTTCTTATTAGTTGTGTTTATTAGGGTTGTATGTTACATGTAATATAGTTGAATTAATGTTTATTGCATATATCAGTTTATTGAGTGTTTAGTGCTTGTGTGAATGACTCTGAGCACCTTCTAAAAGCTGCTCTTAAAAGCTGCTTGTGATGGGCTTTGGTTCATCATGTGACATTTTTGTTTTTTTGTCACCCCCTGCATTTGCTGGTTATCAGTGTATTTCAAAGGTACAAAACACATTTCAGTACTTTAATAGGTTGGTGTGTTAACATTATATCAGTTAATGAAATTACAGTATTTAACTGTAAATTGAACTTAAAATGGTAAAACCTAAAATGCTGTTACCATATTCTTTAAAGCCGAATTCCGGCAACCACAGCCACAGGTCACAAACACATACACTTGCATTACAAAGTATTTTCATTTCATTTGTTTTCAATCCGAAGTAAAACTTTCTGGGCCATAAATTTTGTGTACACACAATCAAAAAAAGTGACCACATATATACATCAGGTATACCTGATGTGGCACTTAGGGCTTGTCAGCATTAGTCTCGCAAGGCATTTTTATGTAATGTCTGAAGGATATAAAATACACTTAGACAGGAAGGTTCCATCTAACTTATAAAATGAGCAACCACATTTTTACATGACTTAAATAGACATATAATTCTCAAATGGATGATACCACAATAATATGGTAGCATGGTGCATGTACACTTTGTGGTCACAATTTACCTGCATCTAAAACTACTAAGTACAGATTATTTTATGGATATAAGACTCAGCAATAAAGCACATACAGTTGATCCTGAGGATATCTCATCTGCTTGCCAAAGCTTCAGTAAATAAAAAATAACAAATAATAAATAAGAATGAATTTTATAAAAGAAAAAAGAAGCAGTAATTAGCAGTAAGAAGCAGTGTTATTGCCATAAGTGCAATATTATGTTTGGTTTATGTGTCCAAATATTTTTGGGACCGCTGTAACATATGCCCCCTTTTTTTTTTCTTTTTTAGAAGATTATGAATCTTGTTATATTATGAACCTCTCTTTCCAAAATTAAATTAAAAAATGTTTTGCCTTTAAAACACTCTTTGTATTCATCTGGACGTATGAAAACAAATATTTGCTTCCCAGAAGAATGATAAAATCCTGGCTTCTATAGCAGCCAGCCAGTGAAATTACAATGTGTGTAGATTACATCAGCACTAGCCACCGCAGCAGGCCATGGGTGGGCTGAGTGAGGCTAAACCAAGTATTACTCGCCAGTGTCTCATAATAAGCTGCTCAAACATAACAACAGATCAGCAGTAGGCCTGGTCTATGCTCAGCTCACCTCCTGGAGAAGTGTAGACATTTGAGGTATGGATCCCTCCTCTCTCTTTTTCAACAGACAGCTACACAGTATCAGGGTGATCAGAGAGACGATGAAGATCCCAAGGTCTGGCGTCAGGAGCCACACCATGCTCCAAGGTTTATCCAACGGAAGCCTGCAGGAGCAACCACAAACTCTGCGGTTAAATGCTTTAACTGAGCAAAATGGCATTATACAGATCAGTAAAAAGCAGCCTTTCAGCCTTTTATGAAGAAGAGAAGAGGAGAGGAAATTTATTTTAGGAAATTATTTTATCAAAAATAAAATAAAAGTAAAACAAGTAGCCTTTCATATGAATAATAATAATAAACTAGAATAAATTAAAATAAAATAAAAGCACAATCTTGTATTTTTCTCCTTTGAAAAGAAATAAATAAATACATATTTTCATAAATATTGGTTTTCATAAGTTTATGGAATTTTTGCAATATGGTGAAAACCCAAAGATAACATGGCTGCATGAAATTTTTTTTTTTTCATGTTAAATATGTAATACAACAACTGCATTAAATGGCCTTACTGTTTCCTCCCTTCCTTGAACTTTGTGATCTAGCTCTGATCAGTTTCAAATCGGTCAGCATGATGCCTCACGTATACATGTGCTCATTCTTTGCATTCTCTACATACCTGGACACTCCAACGTGTCTTGATAGAGTCTCCCATGTGCTGCCTACAGAGAGAGCAAGAGAGAGGTTTGTATACTGAAGATAAAAGTAGGTCAAGTAGGTCATAAAGAAGAGCCAACCGCAAGTGCCTTTACAACGCTACCAAAACATTTCCATGAGCCACTGAACTCTCCTTTGGCAGAGTCAGCCAAAGGCTACAAGCCCTTGAAGTCTTTGCAGTCAGTCGGGCGACTCTTTAAAGATGCATGGGACTCGGGAATGATACATCCTGCATTGGTCTTTCCAATGCAGGATGTTTCAGAAGGCAAACCTCAAATAAGAACAGCTAATAACTGAGGCTTCTCAAAGGGATTACAGTACGTACTTAATCCTCCTCGTCCCATGTGAGACATAAGGCCGCTACATATCATGTAATTTGTGATTCTGGCAAGTTGAACAATGAATGACATTCCAGATAAACCCAAATATGAAAGTTCTGCTTAAGTTTCAACAGATCACTTACATCTGATTTCAGATGTTCTTTATAGTTAGTAATAGCAAAAAGGTTTACAGTTAGAAAAAATGACTTGGCTGACCATGCTGGTGTTTTGGAAGACAGCTGGTTTCTCTGTAGCTGGGTTATGGTTAAGTTTGTAAGTTTGATCAAGATTCAGTCTCTCTAAACACCTCATTTTTAAGAGTCAACTCTGCTCTTAATGGTCAGATGGCCCAGTCTGTTGTGATTGGTCTACCATGCATCAGCAACCACAGGCCATAACCACAGTTCTGTATTTTGAATGTTCAATGAAAATATCAGCATCTATTGTTTATCATACTTTGTTGTGATTCAGTGGAGCTGCTGATCCTAATAAACTAAGTACTGAACCATCTTGTAAGAGCAAATATTTTGTGTATCCTGTGCTGAACTCCTCAAGATTAGAGAAGCAGTTGTCAGTAAAATTACATGTTTGTGGGCGGGGTCAAGTTGTTTGCAACCAGCCAGCGTGGAACATAGTTGGGAGTTATTCAAATGTGTTACGTGGAAATGGGATTCAAATTGCTAATGACTCAATGAATGTAATGAAGTAAGGAAGACAATAACTTTATTTATTATGCAATTTAAATTTTACAGTTTTGCAGATCGTTTACATTCACATACAGCTAAATTATTTACTGCATGAAGGACAATATTGAAAATGGCCTAATAGGGGCAACTAATTTTTACTATTTTTTATATTTTTTTGGTTTGTTTGTTTTTAAAATAAAAGAATGCATCCTGTTTCTGAACGCCACTTAATACTAAATAGTTTTAAGTTTGTTAAAATAATAAAGAAGAATGCACTCAGTACATGCACTTAAAACAAGTCAGACTTACAGTTGTGTCCCAGTGCTTCTTCAAGGCTGGGGACGGTATAAAGACAGATCTGGAAGCTGACATGTGCCAAGATGAAAATCAGACTGGTGCTGAATAGGGCCTTGATGTAACGTCCAGTGTGTCCTGTGGAATGAAGAAGAAGAACACAAGAAAGTTAAAAAAAACAAAAATAAAACATTCATTTTGGTTAATGAAGGTTGATTCCTATTTTATTCCAAGGATGGCAACTGATACAACAGTTTGCATTAATAAATTAGCATAGTTTCACCTCAAAATAAGCCTGTGATTTACTGTTCATTCACATTTTAATAAAACTTTAAAAATCAAAAAATAGACACAATATGCCAACTACCCATTGGTTGTCATAACAATAGGCTTTGTAGAAACTCTCGTAAGTTTTAATTGCAACATTTACATTGCAGCCACCCAAAGATGTGCTTTCTAACAATGTTTTCCAACAACGCAGCAGGAGCAAAATGAGCACATGTGTGAGCGTTTAACTTTTGCGAGAATTAGGAAAATGGAATAGCAGGACCAGCTATTCTAATCATGGCAGGTTTGTCAAAATATTCTTTTTTTTTTTTTTGGTGGTGGTGGTGGTGGCTAAAATAATTATTTCTGCTAAAGCATAAATGAGCAAAGAGCACTGGAATGTCCTCTGGAGCTATAACTAGTCACTGCTAAAACAGAGGAATTATATTTTTGTTTTAAATAGAGATTTGACTTTGTAGCAATATAGGCAAGGACTGGTTGAGCAAAGACTCGTTTGGGCTGAACTCAGGCTTTACACTCAGAATGCATATACAAGTGTGGAGAATTATGAGAACATATGAAACACTTATTTACAGAGAGCACATCACTTAAAAAACATAAATAGAAGAAATGAATCTATAAAGAAGCTTTAAAGGAGAGTATTAATTAGGTTCAGTTATTGCTGCTTGATAAGGTGTCACTATTGTTATTGCTTATTCTAACTTTAGGATGAAACTCATTCCACGCTTTTGTGCCACTACTATGAATGGTACCTCAAATTTTGTGGCTTTTTGAACAAACTTGTCATTCTTTTTCCCAAGCTAGTATCTAATTATAGATACTACTAAACATATACTGTGACAGGTCTAGTTTGCAGATCCATCACTACAACACTTCATCTACAGCAGACAAAATACATGTTGAGTGAGATAATTATACCCAAATACTTTGATGACAACTTTGCTCCGCCATTTCAGAATGACCATAACAACACATAGATGCTGTGAACAAGGTCGGCCGGCTGCTAGTCAAGTTATCCCGTCTCATAACGCAAAGTCATATTCATTTTTTGATGCGCATGGAGAAACTGATTAGGTAAATGTGTTTCCATCATAGTTTATGTGCATTTTTCTTATCAGATAAAAGGTTTATCCTACTCAAATGTGCACATAAGTTTAAAAATAGATTTAAAAATGCACATTTTTAAAAATTATGCACATCTTGGTGCTTCCATCCAGCCTGTTTTCATGCAATATAAAATGTGCATAGAAATAGGTGTTTGGAAACATGACAAGAGTTCTGCACTGAGTTCTTACCAAAACAATAATCCTCTGCAAGAATCTTGTAGCTTATGCTTGAAATCACTAAGTGAGAAAAAGTTGAAGTGAAAGTGAGAACTGTAGCTTTATTAAAGTTTTAGTTAACTATAATAACCCTGCAATGCCGTTGTTATAGTTTTAGTGTTGCTATGAGGTTATTAAGGTGTTTTTAGAGTTACAGTTAATAAAATTAATATCAGCCAAATTCAGTTGTAGACACGGTTGTTATTCATAGCAGCGAGATAGCAAAATGTTACTATATTTATCCTATGCCTAGGGTAATTTTATAGCAAGAGGAGTTTCCATTTAATCCACTAGTCATATAATTTTATGCACATCCGTACCACAAATGGCCAGACTAAAGTTTAAGACTTAGGGTTAGGGGGTTTCACTAACCATAAGTACGAATAGTAATAGTGCCTTAGTAAGCACTCTTATAGGAAGAGAAAAAGAAAGCTGCACGGTCGACAATTACAGCCTGAAATGAGTACCACCTGAGGTCTGTGGTAATACTTTACTGTAAAACACTGATGGAAATGCACCGCTGCATAATGCAACCCTGTAAAATCAAGGTTTTACTGGACAGACAGCAGATGCGCCACCCCACTGCTCGGGAATTTCAAGTTGTTCTGCTCAATACAAACTGTACTTTAATTTCCAAAGTATATGTGAAAACGGATAGAATCACAGGAGAAATATTCTGGCCTAGATGAAGTGAATGAGGGCACCTGGGTAAGAATGAATACTCTGGACACACACAGAGGCCTCTGCAAAGCGTTATTTGTCTTTCCAGTTTGTCTTGGCATTTTCTCTGGTTTGTTTCCAGTGAGATTCAATGAAAGGCCACTTCAGGGCTCGCCACAGATAGCAGCACCACTATTTACCTCTAACCTGCCACGCACTATAGCAAGAGTGTGAAATCTGTTGGGCCATTATGAGATTTTCGTCAGAGCTAGATGACTGTGATGTCTTGTGTTTGGACATGTGTAGTCATGATTGTTTTAACAAGAATCAGGGCTCTAGAGCACTTGACACAGCTCCATAGACCCCAAAAAGGTGTAGAGTTACTGACTGTGGAAAGAATAACAGCCTGCCTTACCAATCCAAGCAAGAGATTTTACACATCAGCTGTTGGATATTTTTTACCCAATTTTAAAAGTTATCCTCTAGTTATGCGCACTGTTTATTTTGGCGTATCAATACGATCTAATCACAGGATTTTAGTATTCTCAATTTTAAAAAGCCTTTCATTTTTACACATATATAAACACACACACACGCACACACACGCACACATATACTTATACACACAAACACATACATATATATATATATATATATATATATATATATATATATATACGCACACACATAAACATATACTTATGTTACTACACACACACACACACACACACACACATATATATATATATATATATATATA
>JAUCMS010000127.1:24848046-24858157 GCA_032357445.1 Enteromius radiatus
ATCGAAGCTCACACGTACAGTAGTTTAGAAAACTAGTCCCGTCCGAATAAGGCTACAGTGTAATTCGGCTATACATCAAGGTAAAAGTCACTATAGCATGCGTAGTATGGACACCCAACTTTGTGAATAGATTAACGGCGATACTTTTTTTAATCGTGCGATAAGAGTCTCACATTAACGCGCTGCGTTAACGCCGATAACGGCCCACCACTAATATATATATATATATATATATATATACACATACACACACACCTAAGTTATATACAGTATAACTTCTCAAACATTACTGAGAAGTCACAGTCAAATCAAATTTACTGTTACTGCTCTTCGTTGTAAATGATGCGAGACTGTAGATCCTCGTCTGCAAAAATTTGTGACCCCATAACAGGTGCAGACCTCCAGTGCACCCATGCTCCTCTGGCACGGTCCACATTTATCTGTTTACCGGTCTGATGCTGCCCACAGCGGGAAGCTAAATTCCTATTTAATGGCCACAACCCACAAACAGGATAATGTTTTACTGCCACTTCAGCAATAAAACTGGAAGGACAGCCTGAGCTACAGGATTTGTACTTACTGACTAAATATACGTGTTTGATTTGGGACTTTACGGTATAAACCTCTGGCAGCAAAATGATATGAGGCCTGCTATCTCCATTCAGTATAGACTTACTCATCTTTCCTGCCAATTTTAAGCATTGGAAAGGTTTGTTAAAGTGTTTTTAAATTTTGAGCCAAATCAATAAATCAATAAACCAATAAATAAATACATTTCCAAAAGTTTTTTTTTTAACTTTTATATTTTAAATTTAAAATTTTTAATCATGACCAAACCTATCCACACAGTCATGGGAAATAGAAAGTCTTTAAAAGGTGTTAAGTTTCTCTCGAGTGGGACGTGAGAACATATTTTACACGAAACTTTGGCAAAATTACATACAGTATCTGGCCATTTCCAGACTCTTGCAGACGTTTGGGCTGTGCTGCTTTCTCGTCATCCTGAATTAAATTTTTACAAAGCTGAGCAGACCAGCTGTTTGCACTTCCAAAAACAGCACAAGGACTTTTTAAAGTCTCTGCCGTTAGGCTGAGAAATACCGCCACTAGCCCTCAGACGTTAATTACAGGCAACGCAATAGCTTGGGCTATATTTTCAGCCATGCCCCACTTGGCAGAATTTAACATAGAGAGGAAAAAAGATACACATATAAAGAAAAAATACAACTGTTATGATTCTTTTTATGAGAAGAAAATATATTTTAAAAATTGCAATACTTGCATAATGGACTTAAGTAGAAGTGTTATTAAGTTATTATTCCCAACTTCAGGTTCACAAAAGCAAAGCATATTCAAACCAATGCACGTTGAAGAAATTCTATACTTTGGTGTTACCCTACAAGAGACCTAATGATGTAAGCATGTTCCCAAAGGCACAAAAGACAACGATCGATATACAATAAACTGCCTTGGGTACTGTATCTCACAAAGCAATGTATTTGACATGTCTACCCATTTTCAGTATTAACTGTATTTTTAAATCTCCATAAGCAGCCTACTGCATTCCCAACATATCCAAACACACCTGATTCAGGTCAGTGAACCCTCGACTAATGAGCTGATAAGGGAGATGTATTTTATTGATGCATTATTTCAGATAAGGGAGACGTTCATTGCCCAGGAGCACAACTGAGAAACACTGTCCTAATGGAGAAATGCCAACTATTCAGGCTAAACGCTGCATGAATACCTTACTCAGCACAAAAAAACATGTCTTCACAAAAACATTATTATGCAGCTGCGCAGGCACCATGCATGTAGCTAAAGAAGGCTGGGATTTTTGTAAAGTAACATATGTATTGCTACAATTCAGGGGTGATGAGGTTTAATATTTGTTCCATATGTTTGTACAACAGCCAAGGAAAATTAATTGAAAGCATATTTCCCTCTAAATCTTCCCATATTCCATCAGTTATGAAAGAGTTCTCAGTAAGATATAGATAAATGACAGCAGGTATGTTTACTTATTTCCATAAATTCTAATGAATCAAATCCGATTTCAGATTCTGAAAACTTTGCAGACTGGTTTACATGTGCATTACATGTATTCTGAACAAAACTTCAGCACATGTGCAGTGCACGCGAACACAACACTACACTTTTCACAAGGTATGTTAGTGCGATTGGAGAAATAGCCATTTCCCTACTTTATTTTTATCCTATTGAGAATATTTTAGGTATTTAATTTGGATCGAGCTCAAGTAGATCGATTGAGGTGTTTACACCAAAACTTTTCACCCTTATTGAGCCATCATGCAATTAAAGCATTATCTAGTTTGCTTATAAACGATCCTAGCTAGTGAGAAAAATTAGTAAATAGATTAGCATGTGGGCTACAGAAATATTGGATTGCATGCAACCAGACAGAAGTTACACCATGCAGACAGAGTGAAGCAGTCGCGAAACACAGACAGCCAAAATATGCTTAGCTTTAATATAATAAATTATACTTCGTGAAATACAAAAAGGTTTCACAGTTATAACTGTATCCCATTGTATTTTCATTACTGTGTTGGACGTCCTGTACACAGGTGAAGGAAACACAAACAATAAAGTGTACTCGGTTCAGGAGGTCTATAGACTACATTGATTAGCGTCTCATGCACACACACACTCATTCACTTGTAACAATGGGCCTTAAAACAGATTATCCTTTCAATTGTTGGTGGAAGCCCTGAGCCACCGCACTCCATCAGCATGACATGCATCCTGTTTTGATGGAAAACGGTCACTTTTCCAGTCATCGGGTTGTTACAGCTATAGCTTACTGAGTTGCGTCCTAGTCTAGGGTGATAAACAGCCCAGTCAGGGGTGATCTATCAGATTTTTACGGATATGCAGTGTTTCATTGCTCTGTGCAAAGAAAGAGGAAACAGCATTCCTGCTCTGTTAATGGACACAGTTCATCTATACTGCTGGTCAAAGGTTTGAAATAATTAAGATTTGTAAATGTCTTTTGCTCATTTGGTCAAAAAAGAAATATTATTGCACATTTAAAAACTACTCTTTCTATTTTAATATATTTTCAAGTATAATTTGATCTGCTCATTTGGTGCTCTAGAAATATTTCTTATTATTATTACTAAAAACGTTTAGCTTGTTTTTGCTGCTTAATATTTTTGTAAAAATATGATATGCTACCATTTGAAGATTTGCAGTAGGAAAGATTGTTAAAAAAAATATTCAGCTAGGACACATTTAACTGTCACTTTTGTTTAATTTAGACATTTATAATGTTTCAAAGAAATTCTATAATTACATTACTTTTTTTTTTTTTTACATTTCTCTTCAAAGAATCCTGAAAAACACTTATTTCCACAAACACATTAAACAGCAAGAATGGTAATAATAAGAACCATTATAAATAATTGAGCACCAATGTTTATTTATTAAAACAGATCAACAAATCAGCATATTGGAATGTTTTGAAGGATTGTGTGAATTATTTACATTATATTTAAAACAGTTAAAATTCCACAAAATTACTGTTGTGACTGTATTTTTTTTTTTATAAAATAAAGGCACTCTTGGTGAGCATATATATATATATATATATATATAAAATATCTTTATTATTTCAAATGTTTTACAGGTTGTGTACAAATACCTGAATCACTTCAGACTAATAATCTATGATGTGCTTCAGATCCTCTTCAGTTTATTCAGACCCCAAAAAGATATTGATTTGTGGTCATTTAAATGTATAACACCATATCCTTATCAAGGAATGGCAACAAAGTACAATTTCAGTCTCCACTGAAAGCTAAAAAAATTAATATGACATACATTCAAATGAGAAGGAAAATGTAGGATGACGATTTGGTTCAATCCCTTTGTTGTTGTTGATTAGATTTTGAATGAGAATTACAAACTGCATAAAAAAATAAATAAATAAATAAATAAAAAACATTTGTCCCGGTGTCAAGACACATAGCTGTAAATGTAGTTTTGGTTTAGTTAGGACAAAAAATTACTATAAAAGAGCACCTGGAAAATTATATTCTTTTTAATTATGAACTTAGGAAGGCAAAACATGAAAGTGGTCAATTAAATCTGGCACTTCCATGAAAATAGTATTGAGGTCAGAACATTCTATGTCACACTAATCAACAAAAACAAGGCAAATCATTAGCATATTCATCTCCTGCTGTTTATCCCCACTAATTAGCAACAATAAACACATACTTAATCTCTGCCTGCTGGAAACTTCAGAAGAGACCAAGATTGAGTCAATAATGATTTAATCACTGTTTGATCTTTTGATAAATGCTTCTGCATCACATAAACTTACTAGCTCATTAATCAGCCAGTTGATTGCATCTATTACAATAACTCCCGGCCCAATATAACTTGCTGCCTCTTTTTACAAATGATCTGTGCACCCTGACTGAATCTAACAAAGAAACTGAAGTTTACAATCATAATAATTTATTACATAATCAAAAAAATATAATAATTTACTATTACTAAAAATATTTATACAATGTAAAACATTTGTTTTATAACTATTTATAAAACATAATATAACTAATATAACTATTTTTCACCTTAAATTGTGATTTTTTTATGCTAATAAGAACTTGGCTGGTTCATTATATGGTTCATTCTTATACATTTTTTTTTTTTTTTTACTATGACGTAGACATGGTTGGCAGGTTTCAAGAGATTTTCCCATGAAGGCTAAATCACACTCCAAATCAGATACTGTACATGTAAAACACACAAACACAATGGTAAGACAAGAATATCTCATTGCACCATCACTTCTAGGTATTTCCCATCATGTAAAAGCATCTCCTCTGGTCTGATCACAAACAGCATGTTTCATGGAGGCCACAGAACTATTTAATGCCTTTCCCCGAAGCTATATGAATATTCTATGAATTGTTAAAGAAGATGAACCACAAATCTGCAGAGCTGTGTAAGGTAGAAAGCTGATACACTGAGAGCGATGAATAGCTCTTAAACTGTTGATGTGGCTATGGTTTGAGAATGTTTCTGGGCAAAGTGTGCTGAATTACCCGTCTCATTAAACATTATCATAGAAAATAAGAAAACAGCAGCATACTGGCTACAAGTGAAGTTTATTTATGTGTGGTTAACTCTACTAAAACTCCACAGGATTTAACATTTACAACTGTAAGCAACAATGTACACCTTCTATTGTACGGTATAACCTACTGCATTTTGCACACTGTTAATGAAGAAGAGTGATTAAGCTTGCCCGAAAATATTACTCATTTAGATGATTTATGAGGCAACAGGCTCGCACACAAAGAGTAGTTTTCCCTCGAGTGGGTATTCCCGTAAAACACACAAAGTATCAATTACACCTAATGTGCATCTTTTGTCCATTCATTTGTTGCAGAAGCACTAAAAAGCTTCCTGTGTTTGTCAGGAAGTGAAAAAGAGAGAAATAAAATACGTTCATCTTATTTAGTCCAAAATAACCTCATATCACAACATGATTTGGATTTTTAGCATTATTCCCAAGCAGGAACCTCCCAGGTGTACTTCAAGGCAGCATAGCAGTAGGTGTAAAGCAGAACAAAAGGAACCCACTCAATACTGCCCAAAATGCAAATGGGCTCTGCAGATTTGGGGGTGTAAAATATACAGCAGTGTGGTGCCTGCTTTCTATGCACAGTGAATAAAGGCATAAAATTTACACACAAAGAAATCATGCTTTATCTGAAGGATATATGCGGTGTGAAGTCTTTGTAAGCCAATAATGAACCTAAAGACTTTCGTTCAATTGAGGCCTTTATCTTTAGTTTAGTACAGTCAAATTAGCTATACAAGTAATATCAACTCATTTTTATAAATCCTTGCCTAGCTGAATCTAGTATAACAAAAATAGCTGAAATTGTTTAAATTATGATGATCTGTTAAAGTAATAGAAAAAACATGTTGCCAAGTCTGGCAGATAACATTAAGTGTGGAAAAAGTCGTTTTTTTAATGCTTTAAGGATTCAGATTTAAGGATCCTGGCAGTAAAATAGCACAGATCCCTTGAGCAGGTACAAAAGGTCCAAAGTGAGAGGCATGCTGGAAGGCCTAAGCCATGTCAGGACTCTTCAAATCTTGCTGTGATGCACACTTTCCAGCCTCAGGACAACTTCAGGCATGGCAGTTTCCTTAGGGGCGCACTGAGGCTTTGTAATGACAGCATACTGGTTAGTGTGGTGCTGCTAACACACCCAGGTTTGTATGGTTGCTCTACTTTAAAGTACAAGAACATGCAACACATACATTCAGAAAACAGAAATAAGCCAAAATCCATTCTAGCTACTTCCTATAAGGTTTAAAATGAAAGATGATTGTTTAGGCGTGAAAAGTTAAACAGTTGCCACTGAAGACCGTGAGGAGGGCTCAACAAATCTGGCTGACCGCATGCGTGAGTCTGAGGGGAACCCGAGACACTCGCCGCACGTTGCCATTCTTCCTGTGTGCCACATGAGTCCCACATGACACAAGAAACCACATGTTCAAACAATATCCTGTCAACAGACTGTGCCTCTGGCTAATCTTAACCTGCCTAGTTTTATATGTTCTGTTTATGAAACATGGCAGGATTTCAGCCTATATAATTCTCCTGCATTTTTTTGTAAAGTCGGGAGAGAAATGTTAAATATAGAAACTTGTCTGGCCAGACGGCAAACAGACACTTTTCACACTATGCTAATGTTTATGTCAAGGTTTCATATTTTAGCACATATCTAACTGCAGTACTAACAACTAAATATGTTACTGAACATAAACAGTGTTATAACAGAGTTTAGCGAACTGTTTAGCAAGACATCCAATTTATGCTTGCCTAATTAAATAGCCTTGCATATGCCATTGCGTTTTAGCATTGTAAAATAGCCATAAAAGACATTAACAACTCATTTTTCTTCTTTAAGGTGCTTTTCCAAGTGTAGAATGGGATTTGATTTTTCAATTGGGAATAGATCAGGGCGGCATCTCCCTAAAGGCTGGTATACACTACATTACATTTGCCCCAAATTGCAGCATGGATGAGCTGATGCTTGTTTCTGAAATTCAGAGCCGGTCTGCAGATTTAAAGCACTCAGATATTTTAGTTTTAAAACATGATTTCATCTTGTCAAAAGATATCAAAAATGTCTTACACTTTCACTTGATTCTAAAACATTTATTTGTCATGCGTCTCCTAGCAAATCAACACATGTTAGAAGATAAGATGTGTATTTTAAAATATATAGTGTATTCCAGACAGCTGATTGTAGAGACCATTGGATTGGTTGCTGTGTATGCATGTTTATCATTTACTGGAGTGTAAAGTACAGGACAGCCCCACTTGGGCTAATTCAGACAGTGTCTATTGGCCCCACCATAAAACGTAAATCAGTTTACATGCCTGACTTCTCCGTTTAATATTATTAACACTCTAAATCTAAAACTAAGCATGTTAACCAAGGGAATACACATGTGCAGTGTGAAATTACAAGATTAATTAGGAACCCAGTAGGAACAATGACCTTGGGTTAACAATTTCAAGTGTGAAAAGCCCATAATTTGACTCTTCATGGGAGGGGAGGCTTAAACACTACAAGCATGAAAGTATTTGTGTTCGGTAGAATGAAAGCAAATTATGCAGAAAAATAACTGTGAGAGGAGACAGTAAAACAGGTCTGAGAAAGAAAACAGATGTGAGTTGCAATCCAGATAGCAGGAATGCATGATGCATCCTTAAATAAGTTTAGGCCCTGAGGAAGTGAGCTGCTCGGGTGTGTCTGCTAAACAAACACCTGAATGAGGTGAGATCACCCACTCCTGTCAGCGGGGCACATACTGCACAAGCATTGAAGATGATGTGAAAGATGGTAAAATAGGTAGCTGGCATGACACATATACATCGATTCACCTGATATAAAATTTGCGAATCATTTATAACCACGTATGACCCCCAAACTTATTTTTTTAACTTAAAACGTATGTTTTATGTCATATATTAGTTTATTCAATGTGTATGGAATGGTCCAAAAGTTTCGAGGTTGCACCACGTGACATTCTTGGAGCCAGAGACTCATGTTGTTTGTATAGAAGTATAGACGTTTTAAAGACTCTACTTTCTTTCATCTTTTACTAAATTGCTAAGGCAAGGCAACTCAAAAAAAAGAAGAAAAAACATATTATTAGGTATCTATTTTAAAATAATAGGCTAAATTTTGGTCTGTTTTGTGTATAGGGCGGATCGAATACATGTTGAGGTCTTACCTGCCAGTAAACAGATGGGCAGCAGGCAGCAGTAGAGCAATCCGCACACCACCTGAAGCTCCATGAGCGACACTTCCACTCACATTCCTCCCACGGCACAAATCCACAACACAACCATCTCAGAATCGTCGGGGGGAAAGCTACATGACGGAAATGTAGTATCTCGATGTCGTTTACAAGTGTATATACATGAAAATGTCGCTTCTAATCGATTTACTGACTAAAACTAGACAGTCGAATAAACTATTAAAAATATCACTATTATCTGCAAAGCGTTGTTAAATATAGGCTACCAATGAACGAATAATTTCTTTAGACGTCGCGTTTCGATACAAAACTCAAAAAGCGGCTTTATGAAAGTCGATTATTCATTGTACATCTTCATGGAAAATGTGATTCACCGCCTCGGCGTTTGTTAAAACTTTCTTCAGCCTTTCTTCCGTTCTGGCACTATTCTGCTCCGACTTCACCAGCATATGTCCACAAGCTGCTATACAATGTCACAAAACTCATAAAGAGAGTTTGTTCTGTTTGTGCGTGTAGTCCGCGCTGCGTCCCAACAGTTAGTTGAAAGTAACTCCCACTCTGACAACAGATAACTTGTGCCAAACGAGTAACGTCACTTTCAACTGAGAAATACGACTCGTGCTGTGCGCCTGAGCAGCTAAACAATGTGTCACCCACAGAATTATGGACTTTCAAATGCCAAAGCATAGGAAAACCAGTTATACAAACATTTTGTGTTGTTTCAGACATTTCAGTTCATGTTTTGCAGGTCCGTCTTTATTAAATTAATTTGGTAACGACAGTAATGGCTATTTGTTAGATTATTTTTTTTAAAGAAACTGTATTATTTATGCTATAACTTGAACTTAAAAACCATCATAGAAACAACACCAAGTGTACATATTGTGTAAAGAAAACAAAATGTGCTGTTTACATTTCTGAGCATGTGCAGTAGCCTAGTGTAACGTGCACGTGCCTTAAATAAGGCTAGCCTACTTCTTTTACACTTTTATTCTGAGTGTCAGTTCGGTGCAGCGAAACTGGGGTATATGCTGATATCCTCAAATCGCAATGCATTCATTTTAGATACCCAAATTAATTATTTCAATTATAATTTCTTGTAGTTTACCCGTGGAGGGTGTCAAATGCTGGCACTGGGAGACATCCTCTGTATCTCTTTTATGTTGGCTCCATCTAGGGATGACTTCTGGTAAAATATCATGGCCAAAATATCATAAAGAACATGTGTTTGTTTTTTTGTTTTGTTTTTTCTCCTGTAGCTCTCTCTCTCTTCACTCATTTTTTCTCAGCTGATCCTCCACTGCCGTAATTAAATATTATTTAACAGCAGGGCGTGCTACAGTAACGCCAATGTTTGATTTCCACGGAAGTTTATCAAAAATAGTCTATTCTACTCTAATAATATACTATATATACTAATAATATACTACATATACACATAATATACAACATTTTCTTTAATTTAATTTGGTATACGGCTTTTGGCACCTCTTCTTATTATTATTATTGTTATTTTTTAACATTATTATAGTACATATCTTTCTAAGACATACTAGGATATATAGAGTGATACATGTTTTTTTTTATTATTATTATTTTATGTAAGAAGTATAAAGAATAAAGAAAAGGCTGCATTAATAATTTAAGGTTTTTAATGTGCTTGTATTTTTTTAATGTTAGAGCAATTTTAATGTTTTAACAACCACCTTTTAGCAGTTGTAAACAACTGTTAGACTACAACTGTCGTGTCAGTCACACTATTTGTTGAATTGGTTGGGGTGCT
>JAUCMS010000127.1:24858257-24871445 GCA_032357445.1 Enteromius radiatus
CTTTTAGCAGTTGTAAACAACTGTTAGACTACAACTGTCGTGTCAGTCACACTATTTGTTGAATTGGTTGGGGTGCTTTCGACATCTAAGATGATTGATTTATCTTGGAAAACTGCACATTTACAATACAATAAGGAACATTTCCATTCATTTCACTAACCAACCACATAAATGAAGGCTAAACGTGCTACAGTATAGATTAAAACAGTGTGTGTGTGTGTGTGTGTATAATCAAATAAATCAATAAATTCATAAGTATTTTATTATTAAATATGTATACAACACCCAACATTATCTTTTTACTGACAGCCTATGAATCTTGTTTGATCAGTGGTTGAGGGGCGTGGTTAAAAGCCACGCTCTGCCTACATAAGTCACGTGGTACGATTTCGCGCGAAAGTTAGTCTAGGAGGAAGAGCCTTAGAGGGAAGTTCCGGTGGGATAACAACAATTACTGTACCCCAATCGAGAAGTGCAGGGACCTTGATCAAACTGAAAAATGGCTCAAGCTCGGGTTACCGACTATTTTGCACAGAGTAAGAAGGGTGGCGTCGCTCGGTCTTTACGGTCCAAGGGACAGAAAGTCTCAGCAGACGCTGTGGAATCAGCGGTGATCGCTAAACCAAAGACATCGTCCAGGTCTACACGCTCTTCGCGTAAAGCGACGCGCGATCCCAGCACACCAGAGCCTCAGAAACATGTTCAGCAGGAGTTTCTCAAAGTCATCGACGAGGCTTTATCGACACAAACAGATACCGCGACTGACTCGCGAGATGTGAGTAACGAGGGCTGTACTGCAAGCCCCAGAACTCCTAAACGGACGGCGGAGTTTGATGTGTGTTCCGTGCTGTTCCCGTCTACGACCGAGAAGCACAGCAGCGCCAAGAAGCGTATGAGGGTCAATGCTGGCCAGAACTGCAGAACTTCACCAGAGGAGCGCCCGGTTCAGAAGTCTGCGAGGAAGAAGCTCGATCTTATCACAAATGACCACAATGAACAGGTATGTATAGCAAGATGTCAAATTTATTGCGTTTAAAAACGTTATTGCACGAGGCGTCTTAAAACGCAAACGCAGAGACGCGTTTGTTTGTTTGTTTTTTTTAAAAAAAAGACCTTGATCTAGTACTGTTGACACCATAACTTCCATATCTCTCATTACTGATACTTTTAATTAACCAAGTGGTAATTAGGTTAAATGTAATTTGTCAGACTTAACAAAGTTTTTAGCTGACTTAAAAAGGAGTTGTTGTTTTTTTTTTTGTCTGCAGAGGTTTAACTTTTGACTAGCCAAAAGCAGTTTATGTAACTGGCAACTGTCTTGTGAATGCATTGTGTGCTTGTTTACATGTTTAATGACTGCTAACCCAGTCTGTTTTATTTGAATGTAGAGCGTTGAGCTTTTGGCCAGCAGCACCCCTCAGGCACCTCAACAAACTGCCAGCAAAGAGTCTAAAAATACTGTTGATCATAATGCGAATACCTCCCCTGTAAACAAAACGAGGGGAGACGATAACCCCAAGCGGCCAGCCAGGAGCAAGGTAACGCATGGGGGGGTCGTCACACCTATGCAGGAACCTCCTGGTGTTTGCGAGCTTGACATTAATCAAGTTTCTTTTCTTTCAGAAAACATTTACAAGAGAGGATGTGGCGGCATTGAAGTCCAAGCTGCAAAAACTGAAAGGACAGTCTGAAACGGTGACGACTCCCTCACCTGCCCCACTGTCGACGCTAACGGAGCTGAAAGCAAGGTTCGATGCAGCCCGGGAGATCTCAGCCAAAGTTCAGCAAAGAAAGGCTGAGCGAGTTGCAGAGGATGCTAAAGCTGCTGAGGCACAGGCTGAGCCTGAAGCAGAGGAAAGGTGAGCTTCACTGGCCAATGTACTCGTGTTTGATGATATGCTCAGATATCATTTCGTCAGCCTGTGAGAGCACAGATACACAATATTTTTAATGTATTTAATTATGCATTTACTTGTTTTCATTGCTGGGAGCCTAATTTTTTTCAATAATTTGTATTTATCATTATATCAATTAAATACAAACATTGTAAGTTACTAAAACCTCCCTGTTCGTATACTTTACAGGTTTTGGCACTATTACTATTTTTCTGACATGACTATGTTGGTCAGCTTTTAATTTGTTTATTGCTATAAATTAATATTGATGTAATTATTATTGAGTAAACCATGTAACATGCAGTTACCCTTGTATGTAAATTTGGTGGAGGTCTTAAAGTTCTACATCTGATTTAAAATATTCTACAGAGACCCCGGACATGCTTTGTCTCATTACTCTTCTGTAGTTTAATTTCTCCATTCCCATCTCTTTGTTTCAGAGCGAAGCTCCCAGCTTATCAGCGTTACCACACTTTAGCTCAGGATGTGCTGCCTGGCCTTTCTCTGCCCTTCCAATACAAAATCCTCTCTGAGATGTTCCGCAGCACGGACACCATAGTCGGGATGCTGTTTAACCGCTCTGAGACGGTCACTTTTGCCAAAATCAAGCAAGGGGTTCAAGATATGATGCACAAGTAAGAGGCTGAATGAAAATATTACGATAAAATGTTTGTTCCAGTCAGTCTGCTGGTTAACAGTGTGGCCAGTCTTATCAAAGGTAACCATATTTTACTTTTTTCACAGGCGTTTTGAAGAGAGCCATCTGGGGCAGATAAAGGCTGTGTACCCTTCTGCCTATACTTTTCGTCAGGAGAAAAACATTCCCTCTTTCAGTGCTACTGCTAAAAGGTCCAGCTATCAGCTCACAGTGGAGCCAGTCATTGAAGAAGGTGAGAACATTAATGCAGTAATGTCATTTATTACTCAGACTCTGCATTCACTCCAAATCGAGTTGCTTTTAAAGTAAATTCGAGAGCACAATATGCAGCAACTATTTTTACAGTGCAATATTATAATGTCATTCAATCATTAAGTTAATAAAATATACATTTCATAAAATGTTTCTGTTTCCAGAATTTAACGGTACTCGTCCAATGTTGTCTGCCTCTCGTCTTTTGGAAAGAAGGCGCATATTTCACCAAAATCTGGTTGAAATTGTGAAGAGACACCACGAGGTAAGTACAGGATATGCCTTGCTTGCATTTTAGAGTTCTAGACCTTGATTTGTGTGAATTCTAATCATGTTTTGTTTTATGTTGGATACAGGTGTACCTGGCTTCCCTAAACCCTCCCATTGTAGTTCCTTATGACAAACTAACCCGCTGGCATCCTAGATTCAACGTGGATGAGGTTCCCAACATCAAGCCAAGTGATTTGCCTCAACCTCCTCAAACTGAGAAACTGACCTCGGCACAGGAAGTGTTAGACAAAGCTCGTGCTCTCATGACACCAAAGGTGAGCATTTAGACATTTTTTCAGGCATTACTGGCTCCCTAGTTTTCAAGTCTTTAAAGAGTTAGTTCTCCCAAAAATGAAAACTGTCATTAATTACTCACCCTCATGTCGTTCCAAACCCATAAGACAGTGGTCCCAAGCTCAATTCCTGGAGGGCCGCAGCTCTGCAGAGTTTAGCTCCAAATCACACCTGTTCGGACGTTTCTAGTGATCCCGAAGACCTTGCTTAGCTGGATCAGGTGCGCTTGATTAGGGTTGGAGTTAAACTGTGCAGAGCTGTGGGCCTCCAGGAATTGAGTTTGAGACCAGTGCCATAAGACCTTTGTTTATCTTTGGAACACAAATTAAGATATTTTTGATAATATCCATCCATCCCTCCATAGACCGCAATACAACTGAAATGATCCCAGGTCCAGAAACATGGTAAAAACACTGGGTAAACAGATGTGCAGAAGAAATAACCCTACTCACAATAGCATTTTAAGTACAAAAACTAGACGCATACCTTGAAATCCATCATCTGATCAATGTCTTGAGATGTGGCAACTGTAGTACAAGCGGAATAATTGCATGAAAATGTAAAAAGTGAATGCCCATGTAAAAAAAAAAAAAAATTGTATCCTTTGTGCAATCAATTATAGTGTAGTTTTACATGGCACATTTCAAGTCATCTATTCGAGTCTGTACAAATGGCTATATATATATATATATATATATATATAATAAAAAAATAAAAATGTGCATTGTATAATTTAATTGATTTTTGTGGTTTGTCATTTTTCTAGATGGAGAAAGCCTTGGCTAACATGGCCTTGAAAACAGCAGAAACCGCATGTGCTAAGGAGCCAGAGACCTCAGCTAAATCGGTTGCCACACCAACAGAAACACCCAGTGCCCTTAAAGGAGTTTCCCAATCACTGCTGGAAAGGGTGAGTCAATTTTTTTTTATTTTTACCCTTGTGCATTTACAAGAATCTAATCCTTTTTTTCTGTGATTCAGATTCGTGCCAAGGAGGCTCAGAAACTGCATGCTGCTATGACACGGAACCCACAGCAGGAGGAGCGCCTGTCAATGATGTCACGGCTGCCAGAGTTGGCCAGGATCTTGCGAAATGTGTTTGTAGCAGAGAAGAAGCCTGCCCTCATCATGGAGCTCACCTGCAACCGCATGATCGCCAGCTACAGATCTCCTCTCAGTTCTGGTTAGTATAGATGTTTCTGTTGGTTTTCCAGACAATATTGGAGTTCCAAAACCGGAACAGTGAGCTGCCTTTTTAAGATTACCTCATGCCTTCATTCAAAAGCAATGTCTTACACACATTAAAGGAACAGTTACGTCAATTGCTTTCTAATGGATCTGCAGTGAGTGGGTGCCATCAGAGTTCAAACATCTGATTTAAAGGAATCGTTCACCCAAAAGTGAACATTTTCATCATTTACTCACCCTCAAGTAGTTCAAAATCTGTATTGAGTTATTTGTTCTGTTGAACACAAAGTATTTTGAAGACAGTTTGTAACCAGGCTGTTTTGGCTCACCATTGACTTCCATTAGTAGGAAAAAAAATACTATGGGAGTCAATGGTGACCCAAAACAGCCTGGTTACAAACTTTTTCAAAACGTCTCCACATGTATTCTAATGAAGAAACCCATTTATGTTGCTTACCTAAAAGTGATAAAGTGCAAATATTCAGACATTTGTTACTGTTTTATTGGTTTTTGTTATTAACTAGTTGTACAACAGTCAGTGCCTATAAATATGGGATTTTTTTTTTTTTTTTTCCTTCTAATTTAGATGAAATGGAGAAACATCTTCGCCTGTTAGCCGAGTTGACACCTGCCTGGCTAACAGTACATCCAATCAGGAAGGATATGTACCTAAAGCTGAATAAGACCATGGATCTTAACATTGTGCTGGACAAACTGAACCAAAAGATGAAGGAAGAGGAGCGCATTTGAGAAAATTCACACAAGACTATTGAGAAAATGACATGTGCAATATTTTATTATGGATTATGCCTGGATTTTAACATTGAAATGACATGACCATTTCTTAATTTGTTCAGTCATTTAAGCAAGACTTAAGTTTTTAACTGCTGTGTTTTACACTTTGCATCTTAGCACAATAATTGTTCATAAATGTAGACATGTAAAAAGTCATTTGTATAAAGGCAGTTCAATGTAGTTCTATCCAAGTTCAGCTTCTTTTGTAACTCTAAGGTTCATCTAATTAATGAGCATTGATTCATTTACAATAAACAAGTTCATGCAAGCAACAGCGTTTCATATATGTAGCTATATCTAAAATCATAAACTTTTGTATAAGGAGTTTGGAGTATTAACATAACTAACGAAAAACACCTAAAAGCACCATTTAAAGTGTGTATACAGTACAACAAGCAGTTTTCCCTTTAGCCAAGGGAGTGCAGTTATGAAGCAGCATTACTGATTGCCACCCCTTAATGATTTCTTAGTTGAATCAAGACCATCAAAACATGATTGAAATTTCTTCATATTCCTGAACCCTAAATAACAATTTCACGTTGTCAAATAAGCAGTACTGCTAGTATTGTATTAGCGAGAACAGAGGGGTCGACTGCAGCTTCTCAGATCCATTGAGATATTTGAGTTCAACCACCACCAAACAGCCCAGCACCTCTGCCTTCTGCTGTCTGATCAGCTCACACGCCGCATACAGAGTTCCTAACAAGAAAAAACAACTTGGATTATTGCTGTTGGTACATTAAGCTGCACTTATAAACAACTACCTATCTTGGTGAAAAATATATTTTCATTCACGTTTACACATTTTAATTCAATTAAATGTAATGAAAATAAAAGGTTAAAACAAAGTATTTGTTTATCTGCAGATAATGTCACATTTTTATGCCATTACATAATTTAGAGAATAACAATTATATATACATATTTGATCTTTTATAGAGGATATTGTGACTTTTTTTAATTTTAATAAAAAGACATGAATGACGTCTATTGTTTTTGTCATCACCAGTGCATTTTTAGTTTTGGAAAGTGAGCCTATACAGTGCACCTTTAAAACTGTATAGTCTCAGAGAAATTCACAAAAATATGATATTCTCATATAAGGACACAGGGTCTCAGAAGGTTCAAATCAGAAGTAAATATATCTGCTACAGAAATAAAAACACAAGGTTGTGCATTTTAACATAAATACATATATATAGGCTTTTTAGAAGGAAAATTTACAAGGTGAAAAAATTATAGAGAAATAATAATTTAGAAACAAATTGCTGGCATACTCCCGTACCCATACTCAATCTACTCACTTTATCCAGTAATTTAACTGTAGTATAGTTCAAATACACCAGTTTTAAGTCTCACTCACCTCCAGTAGCCAGTAAATCATCAACGATGAGGACCTTCTGTCCTGTAGAAACAGCGTCTTCCTGTATCTCTGCCTCGGCCTGAAACGATACTGCTGAATTACATAATGAACAAAGACCTGCATTTCTGCTCATAAACTAAATACGATACTGAATCATTTATAAACTGACATTACCTTTGCATACTCAAGACTATATGCTACTGATAACGTTGGGCCAGGGAGCTTCCCTTTTTTTCTGATTGGAACAAATCCTACACCTAATCTCTGAGCCAAAAGCGGCCCAAATAGAAATCCTCGAGCGTCAAGTCCTAGGAGAGAATGAAGAAAACATCACTTATAACAATACTCTACCAGCAGCTACTGTGGTGTTGCTATGTTGCAGTTTCACTTTGGTTGCAAGGTTGTTAGTGTACAGTTTGGTTAATAGCCGGTTTCTAGAATGTTCTGGATGTTCTAGAGCAGTGTTTCCCAAACATAAGGGAGACATGTGTATGGCAGGGGGTCCTCCAGGAGAGGTTTGGGAAGCACCGTTCTAGGGTATTGCTATGGTATTCTGGGTGGTTGCTAAGGCGTTGCTATGCAGCGGCATAATACTTCCCAAATAAGTCCATTATAATCACAGTAGGATTTAAAAAAAAAACAAAAAAAAAAAACATTTATATATATATACACACACACACACACACACACAATATAAACCATGAATAAGTTTCTGCCTAAATCCTCATACATCTTTCCAGGTTTGTTTTCACACGGATTCTGTGAAATATAATTGTTAAGAAACACACACACACATACAGATATTGCTATAATGACATTTAACACATCCATAATATTGTTGCGGATAGGAGGTCCTTTAAGAGTTATTAATGGCATGTTCGAAAAAAAAAATATTCGTTTACACTTTCAAATTTCCTTTTAATGGTCGACGGCTGAAATAATGTCACGTCATTTTACCCAGTTTTTGATTATTAATGGTTACAGATATTATGCCTACCATTTCTTATACATTATTCTTATTTGTTTAACCTTTTGCTTATTGTTTACAGTGTAAACGTAAAACACCTAACGTTATAAAATTACTCACGGGGCGTAGGAAGAAGTTAATCCAAATAACAACATGCATTCATTACACAATATCACACTTCCCAATAAAACTGTAACTGTATTTAATCACATTAAATACTGTAAGAATCCCGTTTCATTTCACCAGTATCTTTATTTTTTTTTTTTAAACTTTTTTTTTTAACCTCTCGCAAGGGTTATCAGGAGTTTTGCAACTCTGAACCCTGTAACGTGCCGCACGCATGCACTCTCTTACCGACTATAAGTTCCACCTGAGGGTACGTGCGCCTCACGTGCTCCTCAAACAGGTCTGTCACTGCAGCCAGAGCCTTCGGATTCTTCAAGATCGGACAAATATCCCTGCAAACAAACATAAACTATCTGAAGCTGCAAACGTTACTGCTAAACTCGTGCATCTCTGTCCCACTCTCCCGCACCGCGTTTAGCGGAGCGCTCATATTTAAACGATATTGTATATGAAATACTCACTTGAATGGAATCCCTTTTGTAGGAAAATCATCGAAAGTTCTAATGCACTTAGAGATAATATCCAATTTCTCTGCCATGATGCGTTGTGAATATTTTGGACTGAGACGGGAAGTTGTCCACGTGCTCACAGGCCAACCAATAGCACACGCTTCCTCACCACGTGACATTTACGTCATCAAACGTTGAACAATTGTACCTACATAGTACCTGTTTTTAATCAGCATATTTTGAATTTTACTTTACTTTGAAAAGGAAATGTTGCTAAAAAAAATTAGGCGTGGTCAAATATGATAAAGTAGGTGTCAAAATGCCATTGTTTATATTTTTCTAAAGTGGCATTATTGTTATTATTTTTTTTTTATACACGCATTTATAAATATAATTTACTTTCGTTATATACAAGTATATATAGTCAAAGGATTGTTCCACTTGAAAGAAGGGGAGCACTGATATGCAACCAAAGAACAACATCCCAGTGGATTCTTTAGATCTAGAGAAAACAGACCTATTCTACACAGGAGAAAAAAAAAGAAAAGGAAAAAAAGGATTTTTGTATACCACAAGGATCTGTCCTTAGGTCCCCTGCTATTTTCAATATACATGTTGCCCCTTGGAAATATTATTGGAAATTGCAGGATCTGTTTCCACTGCTATGCACATGATACTCAACTATGTACTGTATATCCACAAGACCAGATGAAATTTCAAAATTATCTGAGCTAACAGAGTGTATTAAAAATGTAAAATATTGGATGACCAATATATTCAGACACACTCTCTGTTTAAATATAGATTAGACATCTCTTTAGCTAAGCATTCACATAATGCATCTCATAATATTTGTACTATTATATTATTATTTTTTAGCTAGGGTCGAACAAATCATTTTTGCTTGGATGGAACAGCAGCTACACTAATTATGTCTTTATTTGTTTCTCTATTACTGCCACAGGACTAACAAACTATGGTAAGAATTCCAACCCTTTAATGATCTAATATGACCGAACACCTGAGAAGAGATGATGTCAACCCCGCAGAGGACCTCAGAGGATGCCAGCTCTCAGACAACATGCAGAATTACTAAATTTGTTGTTTAAAAAGTTAAATATATTGTTTCTACAATATATATGCATATTGTAGAAACTTAATTCCTTGTAAATTATTTCTATCATATAAATAAACTTGAATTGGAACTCAAATTGGATTTTTTTTTTGTCAGATGCAGAGTCACACATGGGTTTTAAAGATATTTTATTGCCCCTTGAGAAAAAATCAAGTAAGAGTTAAAATTGATTTAAATACACTATACAAGTCAAAATAAAATTAAACGGTATAATTAACGGTTTAATTTGACAAACAAATTCACAATCTTATATAGTCCGATTTATGTTTCTGTGAAAATAAATATGCATGATTATAGTTTGTTTTTAGTCTGTCTGTCCGTCAGTAACTGAAGCTGTCAGTATTTATTTATTTTTTTTTTTTTAAAGAATACTCAGACAGGATATTATAAAATGAGAACTACAACAAATCACTTCTTCTCAAAAAAATCCAATGTTGCTTCCCTTTTCTGTGTACAACAACACATTAAACACTTAAAATGCTAAAAGTAGCATTACAGAAAATACAAAAATCATCTGATTGCAAGAGATGCCTTGATATATTTCTTATGGAAAATTAAATTAATGTGGCCAGACACACTTCCATGGATTTGACTCTGGGGGGTTAAGACATTTGCCCAACCGCTCACATCCAGGAGGACTCCAGTTCTGAGGAGGATGAAAAACACACATGAACACGTGAGGGCGCTGTTGCACCACGAGCTGCTAAAGACACCCTTCTACTATGACCCTAAACGATCTTCCAGCGCATTAAAGACACAAAATAAGACAATTTAGGCATTGACAGAAACATCACAAAGGCAGCTAACAAACAAAACACTAACTGAACAAAGAAAAAGTAAAAATGTAACTGAAAAGTGTTTCTAATTATGTTTAACGTACTCCTTTATATAGATTTTACATTACTAAAACAAAGTTTAAACTGTCAAGATGTAAAATATTCAGTTGTGTGCAAAATTGTATGTCATAAGTGCCTAGCAGTACAGTGCCAAAACATCATAAATAAATAAACGCTGCAGCTTGACAGGTTTGTGACTATGGTACTATTTTATTTCATTTAAAAGATGTCTCAACAGCAGGTTTGAAATCAAAAGATGCCTGCTAAAAAAAAAACACTATTTCACATGACGACGAGCAAATGTAAAATGTAGGTTGCATTGCATCAGTTACAACTGAAGAAAACACTCTGAAGTGACGGTATCAATCAAGCAATAACCATCTTACCATGACAGCCAGGTCACACATGTTGAGCTGCGGCATTCCTGGGATCAAAGCCTTCTGATGCTGCTCCACCACTGCAGTCACCTGTCCATGAACGTGCCGGTACTCCTCCGACTGGACACTTTAATGTAAATAAAAAAGGCCAATTACAATTTATTTTTTCCACATTACAGTAATGAATGGATTCAGACAAAAGACAAAGCAGAAACAGACAAAAAGATTCCCTTGCTCAACAAAACATTATTCTATTAATGCAAACATATATTTTCAATGTCTTTGTTTTCATTTTGGGGTGAAACCAACCCTGCCGAGTTTTGAACAGGTTTTGTAAGACACACTTAATTACCATATACGTGTACCACAATGTTTACATGTTACTTCCAGACTGCTCACAGAAACCCATGATACTATAACATTAAATTAACACATCTTACAGTTATGATTCGACTTCAAAACAATAGCTGATATTTGCACTCACCTGCGTCATCTTCTTCACAGACTCATCTTAACGCCGAATATAAAACCCTTTTAATTAATTATTCGCTCATGCATGGTTATTACAACATAATGCATGGAAAAAAATACGTGACAGACGGGCAATCCCACCATAAAACACATAAACACACACACGCAGAGGTCCCTGAGGGTTGCCATTTCCAGAGAAGCGGTCATGTGCCTTCTCATTATTTGTGTTGGACAGCATCCCACACCCCTGCGTAGTGCACAGGGACCCTGATGGTTTCAAAGGAACGCTGTTTTCAATAGGACCTGTAGGCTTAATGGGCTTCAGAGAACGTGTGTCTGTGTGAGAAACGCACACAGACAAATATCACCGCTGCAATTATGGCCGTAATACAAAGGCAGGCAGCACCTGTGTCAGGCCTGTCCCCTGCTCTCAAAGGCAGCTTTCTGATTGGCCCCCGGGGAGGGGGTGTGTACGTGTGGGGTGAAGTGTCAATTAGTGTAATTACTCTAGGCGCTGTCCGGCTCACACCTCCGGTCTCTACACTTCTGCCTTCCCCCCGGGAGAATCGGGCATGAGCCGCACGCTAACATCTGCTCCCCCATCTCTCTCAGCTCAGCCTGGACCAGCAGTCTTCACCCCACTCCCCAAAACACCCACGCACATTACTTCACTTCTCGTTAGAAGTTAAGCGGTTGACCAACACTGATGACTGATCAACGGCTGATTGGAAATAGAACCACCATAAAGGCCAAAACCAGAACGTTAACTAGCATTTTTAGCACGTTCCATCGTCCTGAAGACAATAGGTTTTTGGTGAAAATAAGGTCTGTGGTTAACACAATCGCAAAATATTTTCACGTTTTATTCTAAGGCATTAAATACATCAATTATACCCCTTTGTGATTTTTAAAGCATTTACTTGTCTCATAAAAGTGGCTAAATGGGACTGCTAGGCTGTTGGGGATATTAAACATCACACAGCACAGAATAGGTAACTTGCCTACTCGCTAGTCTGCTTTCACAAGCTTGTGTTATTGTATGTCTGACACGGAAGATAATAAATTGTTTAATAAAAAAAAAAAAAAAAAAAACTTTATTATTGGTTTCTTTGTACACAAAATTATGGTGAGATCTAACTCATAAATTGTTATTTTTGTCTTCTTTGCGCGATAAAAAAGTATTATCCTAGCGTTGCAAAACTAAAGTTGAGCCACTGATGTCACATGGACTGTTTTATCAAAGTATTTATTACTTATATGGATAATTTCAGATGTGTTGCTCTCTATGGAGGGTCAGATAACATCAAAAATATCTTTAATTTATGATCCGAAGACGAACAAAGGTCTTACAGGTTTGAAACCACATCAGGGTGAGTAATTAACAACAGATTTTTCATTTTGGGGTGAACTATCCCTTTAAAGGTGTATGTAAGATTGACAGCTAGTGATTGAAATGGGTACTGCAAAAATAAAGGCATTCTGCCCCGGAACACACATTTCAGATTATTACTGGCTTTAGCGTGATTTTTTTTTTCCAGAGAGACAGCTATGTAAACACAAAATCATTCCTTAAAAGCAATATGTTGTGTTTTCGGACAACTGAAAGCGTCATCATACAACTGAAAGGATCATACAGTTTAAAGGTGAAATATGTAATATTGCCAGCTAGTAGCACTGCAATTCTAGCCCAGAATCTACCCAAAACGCACATTTCAGAGAAGAATTACAGGCTATAGCATTATTTTTCAGAGAAACAGCTATGCAGACATAGCATGTTTCCTAAATATCATTTACAACATACACATTTCGAAATACTTGACTGTTGTAGTTGAAAAATAATGCTTGCATCATCCAATGGAAAAAAAAAAAAGTTGCCGACCTATTGGATTCCATAACTGAGCTCATGTTTTCCCTGACACACTTCAATCATTTAGACATAAATGATGAAGCTGACATTTACACTCATTCACTCATGACTCTGCAGCTCTCAAGCATAAAACAGATCTATGCACGTTCCCATTTGCGTGGTCGTATGTCACTTCTGCATGCTAGTTTGTAACAAAAATGTAAATCAGTATTTGTTGTATAAGTACTAATGACTAATTGTACATA
>JAUCMS010000127.1:24888360-24924041 GCA_032357445.1 Enteromius radiatus
TGTGAAAAACTTGTTGCATCTTTCCCAAAAAGACTCATGGCTGTATTCGATCAAAAGGGTGCTTCTACTATATACTGAGCAAAGGGTCTGAATACTTAGGACCATGTGACATTTCACTTTTTCTTTGTTAATAAATCTGCAAAAATGTCAACAATTCTGTGTTTTTCTATCAACATGGGGTGCTGTGTGTACAAAAAAGATTAACAAATGATTTTAGCAAATGGCTGCAATATAACAAAGAGTGAAAAATTTAAGGGGTTCTAAATACTGTCCGTACCCACTGTATATATGAAATTCCTTAATTTCTGAGACAATTTGTAAATTGTGAATACATTTATGATTTGATTTTTGTAAATCTGCATTAAGTATAACCCCACATTTTGTAAAACAAAAAGGGCATCAATGCTTCCCAAGAGAGAAACGGACGAGAAGATACACATATCATAAAGAGACACACTCGAGCGGAGCAGGATGGGCAAAATCCAGCCTGTCGCTGCAAGACAAACATTAACAGTGTGAAACACCTGCTTATCCCACTCTGCACTGCTCTGGCACTGCCCAGACACCTGGCACACCACACGCCTCCATCCCAGCCGCATACCCCAGCACTCCTCTCTGCTCTCCTCTCCCTTTCTGTTCTTTATCCGGCACGCCTGGCATATTCAGATACAGAAGCCCTCATTACAGCTCAATCCAACCTCAGCAAACACACAAACAGATTAGCCGCTTAAGACGTTCCCAATCCCCCTCTCCCTCGTCACTCCGCCGTGCTATCAGGGCCCCGCACACCCCTCAGATATGAGCCGGGGGCAGGCTTAGCGCGGCTCCCGCGCTCCCTCCTCCAAAAATCCCCCCACGCCACAGCCCCATGTCACAGCTGCCCCTAATACAATTAAAAGTCATTTGCAGAGCACACAGCTTCAGCGGATCAGGAAAAGGAGGCTTCCTCTGCCAAAAAAAAAAAAAAAGGAGGGAGCAAAGGAGACCAGGGCTGGGAATCATAAGGAATTTCAAAAATAAATAGAAGATATTTGGTAAAGAATTTAACCATTGTCCTGACAAAGGTAAACCTTAAATTGGACTTGCATCATAACTGTTATTTTGGTTCCAATATTTTAAATAAAGAAATAATTTTTATAACAACCAGTTCTATTTAAAAAAATGGTAGCAAAGATCTGATCAACCTTGTTAAATTTATTATAAAGTTCTCTGAAATGCTTGATTCTGATTGGTCAGTCAAGACATTCCTAGGTCTGTTATTCCTCATAATGACTGTTTTCAATAATAATGCTGATTAACGGACCACTCATCTTGATATCTGTGGACAGCGCTTTTATCACATTGTCTTGTTTGAAATTGCTTGTTGTATTGGCTCAAAGGACTTATTTTGAGCTGTGCCACTCTTCATGGAAGCTTTAAGTTATTGCAGTATAACACCCGGCTGTATGTACATTATCCCTTAATTAAAGTTAGTATTTGTTTTATTCACAAAGATGCAAGGTGAATGTTTTGCTTCTTTTTTTTTTTTAAATCAAAATTTGACTGAACAGAAACGCTGTGTGACGTAACACAATCACTGCCACTTGATGTTTAAGGTCCTTACACATTATAGAATGCACGGATGGATATGTAAGGTGCATTTTGAGGATGTGGAAGTAAGAACATTGTGAATCAGTGAACTTGGGATCATTCTCACTGTGCCAGCAGGGATCTTTCCAGGCCACCAGGCAATGGCTGGTTCCCTCATGCCGCCTTCAAACGTAGTCTCCTTCCCACAGAGAAATGGACCATTGCTGCCACCTGAGGATGAAAAGGGACAGAAGAGAAACTTAAACTCAAAGTGTGCTGTGGGCTGCAGATGGCAATTCATCTCTAACAATAATCTTTAGAAAGAGCTCCATGACTCCGAATAGGTGTATTGAGAGTGTAAATGAAAGATAAATTAAAAGAGAAGATTATAGAACAGAATGGTCCTGAGATACATTTTAAAAATTAATACAGAATTCTAAACTTAATTTAAAAACTGACACCACCTTTCTTAAAATTATACACTGTAATGTTAAAATATATCTGTTGCATGTGTCCAACAATGAAAATAAAACTAAGAAAACTACAGTAGCACAAACATCTGAGCGGAGGTCTAGCAGTTACTGCACATAATTCAGATATATTGAAAAGCAGCACTCTGGGTGAAGCAGGTTTGATTCAAGCTTTCGCTTACTGATGGGTCACTAAATACCACAGAAGACCAACGAGGCTGAGCTTCTTCTAAATATTTATTAAGAATAAAGAAAAAAAACAGTACTGGAGTGTAACGAACTAAAAATAATCACACATTTACAGCTACACTCTGTAACTTTTGGGTGTCTAGCTGTAAAAAAAAAAAAAAAAAAAAATGTTGTGTTTCGGCTCTGCTCATCTACATTGATACATTTAAATCCATCCTGAAAGCTCTGAAAAATAATTATTGTAGGTTTATCTAAGTGCATTTGGCTAAAGACATGGTTTGGAGGATTTCTCTCATTAAAAGCGTTTTGGTATTTATTTATTTATTTTTTTAAATCAAAAGGGTAACACATCATAGCTTTTACTTAATTGAAGTTATCAGTGGTGTGAAAGTCGCTCAGTGAGGCTCAGAGCAACGCTTCATCCCTAAAAGTAATAAAAAGTATAATAAAATAAGAATTGTAACAACATTTATGTTTATATATTGCTATACATTTGACTGTTTTATTTTGCTGCTACAAAGACCGAAAAAATATATCAAGATCTATTTGATTAACGTAAAAAAAAAAAAGTTTACATTTTGCTTAAATTCTATATATTAAAGTGCCCCTATTATGGGTTATGAAAGGTTCATATTTTTGCTTTGGGAGTCCCAGACAACAGGCTGACATGCGTGCAAGGTCAAAAAACACTTTCAGTTTCTGATAATATTCATGTATTTTTACTTTACTTGTTCGTCTTTTTCAGAAGTCCATAATATGGGCACTTTCAAAAAGAGAACAAAAAATTTAATTCAGCTTCCTCAATCTAACAAATCAACACCATCAGCAAAGGAATTACAAGAAATTATTTGGATAAAACATAAATAATAATTTTTGCAAATCCCCTATTGAAAAAAGTGTCAGAAACACCCCCAAAAAACTGTGCAAGCCCTCTTTGTGAAGTGTAATTGGATTCCCACTTTGATGCGGTCCAGACATCACTGCTGCCCCATTATCCGAGGTGAAGAACACCAGTGTGTTGTTGTGGATTCCCAGACTGTCCAGGTGAGCCAGAATCTGACCGATGCTGTCATCCAGTTCCATCACCGCATCACCATAACTACAAAACAAACCGCACAGTGGCTTCCCACCTTAATCACAGCAATCAAAGCACAAAAAATTACCCCAGATAACCCGTTCAGTTGCGCTAACCCAGACAGCATAACATATTCTGTCAAATTAGCCCACGTTTGAAACCTGTCCTGTTACAGATGGATGTGATATATGGAGGAAGATAGATGTCTCTGATAGATGTGCGCTGGTTATAAAACTTTAAGATGTGGCGTGTCAGGCTGAATCCCTTCACTGCCAGCACCTGGCTAATACCCCTCAGCCTTGATCCATTCCTCTGTCAACACAAACCTCATTTAGCATTCTGAAGAAACGTATGCTTACTGAAGCCCCAGTATTCCAAAGCACTGGGCGGAATACTAAACAGTTGCAGACAAGACTACCAATGAAGCCTTCAGCCCTTATTCTTGCCTCAGAGCAGGAAAAATAACATCTTATTAACCAATCATTCAAACACAAAACTGCACAATGCAGAATTTTTGACCAAAATGATAATTAGGTTACATAAAATAGTGACTGATTTTATTAAATACATGTTTTGTATTTTTTAAACGGCAAAACTATGTTATTTCAATACATTGGGCTTTTCAAAATATGTTTCAATCAGATAAATAAACATGCAAAATACACTTTGATTTGGACTGGTCAGTCAAGACATTCCAAGGTCTGCGATTCCTCATAAGGATAGTTTCCAATAGTAATGTTGATTAACACACCACTCATCTGAATCATCTGAGGCCAGTGCTTCTATCATGTCTTTTCATAATGTGTTCAAATTAGAGGAAAATAATTGCGCAAAATACACTTTGCACTTTATCTACTTCATCCGCTTTCAATATATACTGTACATTTCCTATTTTTATTTATTTTTTCCTCATCTCATGCACAGAGCCCAAAATCACTCCAATACACCAAATTACTTGTTTAATTGCAATTTAATTACAAATGGGTTTCTTCATTTGCTCCAACAAATTAATAAAATGAAAGAAGAATTCAGAATAAATCCTGGCTTTATCTAGTGTTCGGATTTCTGCTCTAGAAATGTATAGAAATTAGGGGTGTGCAATATATATTGTCTGCTACAATATCTTAATTTTTGTTTTAATGATGTGCGATTTGACATTGCCAAAAAACTCCTCTACAGACACACACATTACGTGAAGTCTAGACTAGTACGTGTGAGCATATGGAGCATGTTCTTTGACTGTGTGATTCAATCTAATGAAATGCCTTTACGCTGATCACAAATTCAAGACATGGGGGTAGAAAATTTACATTTTTATACCATTCCATATAGCCGAATCAATCAGTTTCACACAGATCCTCCAAAAACATCCACAATTACAAATATGACTATTATTTTTTTCCAACAGTTCAATTAACAAGTAAATTATGTTTTAGACACCATATTTCTTGTTTTCATAACACTCAAACTAGAAAACATTATTATAAGCTAACCACTGTGAATTGGGCTAAAGTAAGGCGATAGTTTTGAACACTGGCTGGTTATGTACTTGCTCAAATATAGATTTTGTATCATTTTCAACCAAAACGATTTACAGACTGCAGCTTTAAATAATTTCAAATATCAGTTTCCAAAACACAATGGACATTTTTAGAAAAAAATTACTATATAAAAGGTAAAAATTACCATACAATGTAAAAATCAGCTAAAACTTATCAGTGTGGACCACAGAATATGAGGACTATCAAAAACTTTAGGAGTCAGCAGTCCAGCGGCAGTCCTTAGGGTGCTAGCACAATAACACAGTCAGCAAAAGTTTTTAAAGTAATTATTGTTATTGATAAAATCCCAGAAAATACTGAGATATTATTTTTAGTCAATATCGCAAACCTCTAATAGAAATCAGTGCATATTTAATTAAACACCTATCAACTTTGGAAATATGGTGGTATTGGTTACATTTTCTTTCCTATATTAACCTGGTCTGCTTTGCCTCAAAGCATTTTTACAAGCAAAATTCCACAATAATTTTAGCTACATTATATTATATAAAAGTTTGTTTCAATCCTCAAATTTGTTTGGGTGAAAACACTGAAATTTTGTATCACTCCGCATGAATATTTTTATGTGTTTATAACAAGATAGGCTGCATTAGTGGTGAAAATATTTTCTAAAGTATTGCCAATATTTAAAGAAACAGCACATATATGGCATTAATTAAGTGGAAATAAGGATATATGTTTTTCAGTATTTTCAAAACCTGGTGAACGAATGAACCACTTTGAAAAAAATGTCAGTTACAGTATGTTAGCTGCTAATAATAGCATTGAGAAATGCCAACACAGTCACTGACTGAACGTGGCATTTATTAGATGTATAAAAAGCATAGTGTTTTTAACAATAAAATAATGTAAAAATGCTATATGTTATTTGGCTAACTTACTGTTTATGGTGAAAATCTGATTGGACATATTGTATAATAAAACACTATTCAAAGTTTGTTATTTCAGATGTGAAAAAGAATGAATCATCTGAAAATTAACATTCCCTAATTTACCTATAATCACATTTGTTTCTTTTTTTAGATACTAAAATCAGTCAAAAACACCTAAAAACAAGCATTATTTGATTAGCACAAACACGCTGGATGAGTTACAATGGATGAGATACTTAGCAATGTTCGCATACCGCCCCCTCTGGCTCTTTCCCAGGAACCGCTCTGAAGCGTAGACAGGAGAATGGGTCGCATCTGGAGCCCAGTAGAGAAAGAAGGGCCGCTGGGCCGCTGCTTGCTGAGAGATAAAGTCCAAGCCTTCCTGGAGACAGACAGGATCAAAAACAACATCAGGCACATCTATCCACATCAACAGCTCTGATCCACACAAATAAACATTAATCAAGCCGTTGAACAGGAAAACTCACCTTCAAATAGATTTGGGTGAGGTTGGATTCCCCTGTTTTCACATTAATCTCAAACTCTTCGTAATACCTGCAAAATAAACAGATCATCTAAACGTTCTGCTGCCTGCAGATCTAATGAGAACGTCCCTACAAGCTCATTTCAACACCATATGAGTTCCTGTTCCAAATGATAAGCTTCCTTAAACGAGGGCTGCACCAGGGTGTGATCACCGAGTGAATTTGAAGAGGTAAATTGCGAGATTGTGTCTCAGAAGACACACGCGTTGTGAGAAGGTGTTGAGGCGTGGAACGGTAGAGGCAACTCTCTTATGCTCCGGCTGTTCCAGGTGTCCTAACATACCGCTAACGCAACCTGCCATCTCTTGGGTGTGAGTGTGTGTGTTTATCTGGCCAGGCTCAAACACGCCATGCTGATTAAACCCACTGCTAAGCGCAAAACCAGCCCTATCGCCAAAGCCAATGACCCAGAATGCACATATGGCTGTTTTGGAGTGAACAAATGGGCAGAAAATGAGATAGTACACTGCAGCTGGTATAAAAAGATGAAAAAAACGAAACGTCGCCAAAAGGACGTTTATGTGAAGCAGAACCAGATTTTTACATTTGCTGAAGAAAATTTAAGTGGAGCCTGCCCGTTTAAATCTGATTTTGCTTATAACATGTGTTATATTTGCACCTCACCTTCCCGTCATTTCAGAGTTGTTGTAGACAGGTATATTGGGACGAACGCTGGTATTGTAGGGGCCAAAATGGCAGTTGGGGGAACCAAACCATTCGTCAAAGCCATGCTTCAGAGGTAAATATTGAGTTCTGTGCCCAAGGTGCCTGAGGAAGGAGATAAAAACGAAACGTTTCAAAAGGACATATGGCCTGTGCAATATGCAGTATATATGTATATTTTAAATTATTAAAAAACATTGGAATCAAATAACATTAATAACTACAAGCATAACTTGCATACAAATTTTTAACTATTATAAATTATAGATAATTATAGGTATTTTCTCGTAGAAAATAGAAAATGCGTCTTAGAAAATATTTTATCCATAACTTATTACAGTTAGTAATAATGTTTATACAAAACACAAACATAAAAAGTTTTCCAAAACATCTTTAAATTATTTTGACATTACATGGAAGATGCAAAAATGGGTAGTACAAAAGCAGTGCACATTGTATGTGATCAGAGCTGGTTGGTAACTCAATACATGTAATCTAAGCTACGTAATCAGATTACAAAAATTGTATAACATTTAATTTAAAATACATTTTATCAAATCCCTGTTAGTTTTTTTTTTTTTTTTATAGATAACTGTACATGATGATTACATATTATTTTCACAAAAGCAATAAATTATTAATACATTATTCATCAATTCTCCCTAATTCCTTTTTATCATCTGTTAAATTTCCAATTCTATAGCCTACCAATTCTACACACTCACACAGTCTTCAAGTTTAGTGGACAGTCACACAGAGATCAGAGATTAGTCATTAGGTTACTACATAGCATTGGACCACTGGACTTCATTTCCGGTTTAAGACGTGTTTCAACATTGAATCAACCAGTGATAAACACATTATTATTTCTTTCAATTATGACTTTGTAAGTTATTTAACCATGTATTTCTATGTCTTCGGAAGGCTTTTGTCTTTCACCTAATCATGTGAAGTACACCTGAGATTTTAAAACAATTATTTTAATAATAAAATATAATGTTTGCATGTTTACAGTTCCGTTGTGTTTTATCTTGACTGATTTTGAATTGATTTATTTTAATTGAACATACAATTTAATTATTAGCTTCATTAGCACTCATCTCTCCCTGCAGTTCATTCACAAACCGCAGTTTGGGAAACCTTGGAATAATACGTTAAATGCACTTCATATTTTCTAAATTTTTGCAATATTTGATTGAACTAGCAATATTTGATTGAACTATTGTTTGACCAGACCGCCAAAAGCTAAGATATTTTACACAAAACTGGAATAAAAACACAAAACAACACACAAAAAAAAAAGTTCTGTGAGCCTAGATGCTTTTTTGTGGAATTAAAATGTATTCTACTGTTGTTTCTCTTTGCATCGTATACTTCATACTCTATTACAGCTCATATCACTATTCTGAGAAAGACATCTCTTGAGAGACGCTGCAGGGAATCTCACCACTTTCCGACGATCTTGCTGACATAGTCTTTCTTTTTCAGCAGTTCTGGAAGCAGGATTTCGTCCTGAGATATTCCCCCCACTATCTCCTGGGGTGTGTATGCTGGAAGAGAGAGAATCCATTACAAAAGCGCACCATAAAGTTGTAAGAGTAGATAAACTGATAATAGTGAAGGAGGGCTGAGGAAAGAAGGATATGGTTTACGATCATACCGTTCCTAGAATGAGCATTGGTGGTGTAGAATCCATTTCGCACAGGAAGCCTTCCAGTAAGCAAAGCAGCCCTGGCTGTAGAATACAGATGAATTATGAAGTAAACATCAAAGATACAATGAAGAACCAATGCTTACACAGATTGTTTTAAAAGAGCAAACATCCCCAACTAAAAAGCTATTGAATACAGGGTTTGGAAAAAAATATGTGCAGACCCATTAATAAAGAGGTTAATATAATTATGTGTAGGCTACCAACATATACATATTTTAGCAGTATTTAGTACAAGCTATGGGTGAAATGGAAGTTTTGTCTCCAAAAAAAAAAAACAAATATGGCAGCCTGTTTAACAGGGGCATATGTAAACTTAACAAACCAATGATTTCATTGTTTAAGCAAGTTTTTGCGATTATGATAAGAATAGTAGGCAAATAAACTAAAGTGAAAGACGGGGACCACCAAGAACTAAGGATTGTGTCCAAACAACACCGAACTACTACAAGAAAATGACCTTAGTATTCATTTTGAAGAAATGTTTCCACTAAAACTAACCACAGAGAACTTCACAAAGCTGAGAGAGCTGCAATTGCTTAAACTCTGGATAGAGTCACCAAAGTTAAAATGTGAAAAAGATGGTGTTATGATCACAAAACATGGAAAATTATTAAACCAATGCGGGCCGTTTGGAAAGAAGAATGAGAAATTCACTCCTCCATCATCTATCTAAAGCAACTGGAAGATGCTTTTATAGACAGCATTCAACTGGCAACTATTCAAAGTTTTACAAATCTTAAAAAGATGAAAGTTGTATTAAAGGCAAATGTTTGTGTTGTTATTTTGTCCAGTTCTGCACTCTATTACTGCAAAGACTTGCTCTTTAGAAATAAGTTTTAAAATCTATTCAAAGTTCCAAACGCTCATCCACAATACTTCTGCATTCTCTGAAATTAAAATCACGGTATTTAAGACTTAATTTCAAAGGGAGAGAAAGGGAAGAGATGTCGGACATGAGAGAGCTTACCCTGCATATTTTGATTAGGAAGTTCTCCACTATCTACTTTGTGATTAAAATTCTAATTAAGGTTGTGAAGCAAAGCTCTATAATAACGTCTCTCTACAGCGGCAGGTACGAGTGCTCCAGGCACTTTCATCTCACACATTCGAGATTAACAATTGATTAAGCCTTATTTGCTTAAAAATTAATTAGAATTGAAAAGAGGACTAATAGAAGGCCTGCTCTGCATAGCAAGTCCATTCAAAATCCCAAATTATGCATAATTAGCATATTTCGGTACTATTGGTGTATTATCCTTATTAGCATAATAAGTTGTCCTCTCACTATCATGCAGCCACACACGTCTTGTGTTCTCACGTGGAATTAAAACAGCTGAAGCATTTGAAGATTTTTTTTTTCAGTTTCCTCAGAAGGAAGAAAAAAAAAAAAAAAGAGAGAGAGAGAGAACGAAAAGGAAAATATTTGCAATTGCATTGTAAATCAATGTATTCAATGTAGGTCACCTCAAACTAAATATGTACTTTTTTTACTTATTCAGAAAAAATATCAGTTTTTGTGTTTCATGTTATTTCATTATAAATGTAGTGGGCAATCGCATTCAAAAGAAAAAAAAAATCATTCTGTACTGTTCTAGCACTTTCAACAATGTTTTATAAAATTCAGGTAAATTACAAGATAAGTCAATTTGTCCTATTCAACCAGAATCAAAGGAAAATAGCCCTGTCTAGACTCTGGTTAGACATATTTAGAACAGCATACTGCAACTCATACAATTTAGATACTATGCACATTTTCCATGTGCATGAAATACCCAGATGAGTTACTTCATTGGCAAAAAAGTGCAGTATGCTGTATAAGCAGAGCACACTGCTGTGACTACTACAACACCTAAATGAAATAATTAACACATCTTTCTTTACTTTATTGTTTGCTTGGACCAGCAAAATAAATAACTACATGTACTATGTGAATTATTAAGCAATGCAACGTAGCCTACAGTACTGCAGCTAAAAACATTTATCGTAGGCAGTATACAGTAATGTGCAGTAAGCAGTATGCTAATATTCAGACCTAAAACAATGCGATAGAGAGATAAAGGCAATCCCAAAAGCAGCACATACAGGGGGAACACAGAGGGTTGGCAGTGTAGAAGTTTGGAAACAGCATCCCCTGAGCAGCCATCCGATCCAAGTTTGGAGTTTCCTTGGAGGGCTCCCCAAATACTCCCAAATCGCCCCAGCCCATCTGCAGACAGAAACAGAGAATATGGTATGAGAGCATGATTCTTATTTAGGGTGTAAAAAAAATTTAAGAATTTATATATGTGATTATTTATTTATTACATGGAAGTAAACTATAGCTCAGCAGACTGACAGACTTATGTTAGAGAAATGCACTTCAGTTTATACGGATGCACAATTTATTGGCGTATGCCTTCATTGGTATTGGCACACTTTCTGTAGACCAGAGATTCTCATCTAGGGGGTCTCAGCAACTTGCACAGGTAAGTATTACATTTATTTATTAAAATGTAAAAAAAAACATAAAAAACAAAAAGCTATTTAAAATTAATGTAAATTACATTTATTATAAATGAAAATAAATGTCTTTAAAATAAAATAAATGTATAGCATTAAACTGACATAACCTCTTTTATTTTTAAAACAAGCCTTTTTTGTCTTCAGTGTTAGGGGCTTGGAGTCAAAAAGCTTGAGAATCACTGCACATAGGCTATACCATTTTACTATGCCAGGTTTCAAAAGTATAAAAACAAAATAAATATTTTACATTAACATTGAGAGTCAATTTTATCCAAAACATACGCAGTCTACTATATTCAAAACATAAATTTCCTGAGAATCAACCTGAAGACCCTAATGTTCAGCATGAATCATACCATTCATCCCTTCAAACGCATTATAAATGTGTTGATGTCTGATTGCACTTAAACCGTGTGAGCCTGCTTTGTGTGAATTGTATTTATTGTTTACAAACAGGTAGAACAGTATTAATTCATAATATAATCTATTTTGGATGTAGCTGTCAGAACTGTATATTGCAACATACACTCTAATAAATACAAAAAAGAGAGAATATGCAATTTATACACGATATACAATTTAAACTATAACAAAGTACATCCAACACAAACGTATGCCACACACTATAAATAGTGTGTTGCAGATATGCACATGAATTGCTCGTACCATTGTATATATATATATATATATATATATATATAAACAAAAACATGTACAAATCAATAAAAAAGTAGGTTTTAGTATCATTCTGAAGTTAGCTGGTCAGTCAAACCTCTAAGAAAAATACATCCAAAGGACTTACATCATCCATAAGCATGATGATGATGTTTGGACCATGCTGGCTTCCTGCAGCCTGACCCACACATAACGTTACTGCCCATAAGACACAGATCACCGCCTTAAAACTCATTGCAACTTTGTTTTAAATCTTTAAACAACACATGCTAACTTTCAGGAAGTGCACTCTAAGCGGAACTGTTAAGTGTACCAAACATTCAAGCGTGTTTGCTCGCATCACGAGAAGTATTGCATATAATCACAAGAGCTATGAAACTAAGAATCATGTGACTGTGCGTGTCACGTGACCGTGTTTGTAGCGTCATCATGGCGGTGTGCATAGCAGTCATTGCGAAAGAGGTAAGTTAAAAAGAAATCATATTTTTTTAAGACACAGACAATTATTTATTGGTTACGGTTGAATGTATCTGAGATCCGATGTGCTGGATTTATCAGATTTGATGGATTTATGCGAAGAGTTGCTAATACATGTCGATGTCAGGGCTGAGTAGCAACATTCATATTCGTACAAATATATTGCATAGCTTTTTAATATAAATGCATCGAAACGGCACGACTACAGTATATATAATATGGTATGACATAAAATATGCCATGGTTAACAAACTTATTGTTTTGAGCGATGTTTGTGTCATGGGAGACCTAACGTTAGAGTGTTTGTTTTCGTGTCAATGTTTTCACATCACTAACTTGGATATGATTACCGTGTTTGCGTTATAAAGACATTTAGAAGACATTTCAAAGAGTGATGTGGCACTCTAGCACACCGCATGAATTGCAACAGTGTGGGGCGAGTCTTTTAAATCGAAACACCCACCCCACATTTTATGGAAGCTTTAACATCAACCAAAATTACAGAGATACATAAATACACAAAACATATTTTTGTTGTTTTAACGTATCGTAAACATGTTATGTATTGCTCATGTCTTATTTTGTGCAGTCTTTCGAATCCAGTCATTTGAGTTCACCTGGTCAGCTTATTTCTGATATTGTAATCAAATGAAAAATAAAACTTTAGTGATGACTGGTTGATGGCCTGCTTATTATACAGCTTCTTTTATAATTGCAGGCATTAATAATGGTGGAGTATATTGTATTAGCTTTCTTGTATTGATTGTAGAAAGATAAACAAGCACAGCGGTATAGAAATCAGGCTTCCTGGATGAACAGTAGGTGCTACAGTATTGATATGGACATAAGTAATATTTTAAAATGTTTGTTTGCTAACTGAGGCAACTGGCCAAACTCAAGTATTTTAGATACACCTTGTATAAAATGTAATGAAAACCTGCTTCTTATTAAGATAAAAATAATAAAATAATCTGTTGATCAGTGACATGATTCATGCACTGATCAACAGATTATTTTAGTGTACATCATGTTTAATTCTAAATTTATGTACATTAAGTTGTAATAAAATTACGATCTGAAATTGTGATCTTCACACTGATCTCTGCAGAACTATCCCTTGTACATTCGGAGCGTTCCTACACAGGGGGAACTCAAGTTCCACTACACAGTGCACACTTCTCTGGATGTGGTGGAGGAGAAGATCTCCGGTGTGAGCAAAGCCTTGGCCGACCAGAGGGAGCTTTATCTGGGACTCCTCTATCCAACTGAGGACTACAAAGTGTATCCTTAAAGTCGGCATTAAACAGTTGTAAAAAAGAAATGCATTTCTTATTGTGATCCATTTCCATCTTATCAAATAAGAAAAAAGTAGAGCCAGAATATCACATTTTATTAATCAGAAAGTGATTGGATTGTTGCTACATTTACAACATTAGAAATCCAGTGAAAGTGGATGTTAATGTTTTTAATGTATTATTATGAAGGCACAATTGATATCAATAGTGATGAAATAATATATCAGTTGATATTTGACCATTTTAAGATGATCACACTGAGCAGCAATTGTAGTTTTTCCGTCCACTTACAGCCTTGTCTAATTTATTAGTAAATAACTTCATGTATTTATAGAGATTATATCAGCAACCGCTCCCGAGTAAAACTTGACCACTAATCTTTAACCGAAACACTGTGACTGACTGAGATTTAAAAAAAAAAAATGTCAGTGGTTTTGTGAACTTTTAAACTTATGTTACTAACATTTAAAATACCATCTTTTGTGTTCCACGGAAGAAATTCATATTGTAACATGACATTTTTCAGTTTTGATTGAACTACCCTTTAGGATGGAATGCTTTCTAATGCATTTGCAATCACTATTAAAATGTCAACACCTTAACAAAAATGACAGATATGGCTACGTGACGAACTCTAAGGTGAAGTTTGTGATTGTTGTTGACTCCTCCAACACATCTCTGCGAGACAACGAAATTAGAAGTGTACGTTCAGTAGATATATTATGTCAGTTAAACAACAAATGTCAATCAGATGCGTGTAATGAGCATTTTGTCTTTCCTCAGATGTTCAGAAAGTTGCACAACTCCTTTACTGATGTAATGTGTAACCCATTCTACAATCCTGGTGATCCAATTCAATCCAAGTAAGTGCATTTAGTGCATCATACATGAGAAGTATTTGCTGTGCATAGTGAATGACCTGCTAATACAGGGGTCACTAAACTTGGTTTCAGAAGGCTGATATCCAGAGTTTAACTCCAACTTGTCTCAACACACCTGCCTGGAAAATTCTAGTATGCCTAATAAGCGCTTAAACAGCTGGTTCAGGTGTGCTTGATTAGGGCTGGAGCTAAACTCTGTAGGACATCGACCCTCCAGGATAGAGTCTGGTGACCCCTGCGCAAGTATAATACTAAAATATCTTTCTTTTTTTCTCAGGGCTTTTGACAGTATAGTTTCAACAATGATGGTGCAGGCCTGCTGATTACCTTTCTTCACAATTGTATATATTTACATCAGTGTCTATTGTTCGTAAAGTGAAAATAAATATTTAAATTTGTGTTTCATGAAATGGCGTGTGATAATGTTATTTTATTTACATTGATTTGACTTAAGTTTAAGCACTGAAATTCCAAAATAGACAAAGTACTGAAATTCACAAGACATCTCAGCCTCTCACAGGCATAGCATTTTAAAGAAATTGAATAAAATAGAAATAAAATAGTAACCAATCAATACAAATCATGTCTCCGTTTTTGTAGTGTCATTTAAGCTACACACATAGAAAAATAATAACTGAGCTCCCGTCATGCAATTACTGAAACATAAATTAATCAGCACCAAGAAGTGCTTGGAAGAAAACAGAAAAGTCAAAATTGATTATCAAAAAGAATCAACCCAAGGATCAGCTCTTCCATTTTCCCTAAAACAAAAATTACAGTTTTATAACATCTTAAAAATAATAATAATAATAATAATAATAATAATGCTCTAAATGATGGATGTACAACAGTTACATTTGCAAGAAAGCAAGTACAAATGTAAAGATACCACTATGATAACTGAAATACTGCATTAATGTTAGTCTTCACAAATCTGAAAGCAACAGTTTTACTTTAAGTTTAATGTGTAAGGTTACTAGATCAGATCGAGTCAGTATATATGAAGAGTGCAAGTCATGAACCGCTGCTCTCAGACAATTAATGCTCTATATCATGTGAGGTACTGTTATGATTTTTGGCAGAACTGACCTAATGAAGTGACAGCCCCTGAATGGGTTGTAAATTCTTGAGGCACGGAAACCTCGTCCTCGGGACCAACCTCCACGCAAGTATGTGTCTGTAGTCCTGAAACCTGGAATGTTTGTTCTTTTTGGCAATACCTAGTGCACAAAGAGCTTGATGTGAAATGGTCTTCGGTCACAGATTATAATCCAAAATAATTTAATTACAAACAAACTGACACTGGAGCCTACATTCACACCACAAGCAATAGTGCCCAATAATGATTTGAAGATCATGTTTTTGTTTTTATGTAATAATTAATATGTGAGAGTCACTAAACTGAAACATGCAGCCTACTACACTAATAAAAAAAAAATAAGCTACCAGCAGGTTTTTTCCATAATCTTGGACCACAAAACCAGCCAAAAGGGTAATTTTTTTATTGAGATTTATACATCATACAAAGCTGAATAAATAAGATTTCCATTGATGTGTGGTTTGTTAGGATAGGACAACATTTGGCTGAGATACTACTATTTAAAAACAAATTGGAATCTGAGGAAGCAAAAAAAATAAATAAATAAAATAGATATAGATAGAAAGAATAGAGAAAATCATCTTTACAATTGTCCAAATGAAGTTCTCAATGCATATTGCCAATCATAAACTAAATATTGATATTTACGGTAGGAAATATACATAATATCTTTATGAAACAGGATCCTCACATCCTAATGATTGGCATAACATTTTTGACCCATACAATGTACTGTTGGCTATTGTTACTTATGACTGGTTTTGTGGTCCAGATTCACAATTATGATGTATAAATCCCCTTTCAGACCTCACACAAATACTATAAAAGTTATAAAAAAAAGAAAATTGTTATGAAAATTGTTTTCAAAATGAAAAACTAGAGTACACATCACAACTATAACAGAAACACTATGATATGAAGTCACTTTCAGATTTTTTAAAATTTAAAAAGAATTTAAAGCGGCAGACATGCGCTGATGTGGACGCTAATGTCATTATTTTTATATTTATTCTTGGTGTGAACAGGCCTTAAGAACCATTTTTAGAACCTCTCAGTGAACAGTTCCTAAAAGAACCACTTTTCTTCTTAATGTGGAGAACATATTAATCAGAAGAACCCTTTTCCTCTGTAAAGAACGTTTGCGCAAAGGAAAGTTTCTAATGATGTTAAAGGTTCTTCATAAAACCATCAATGCCAATAAAGAACCTTTATTTAAGAGTAAATGCATGTATAAAATAATATCAGTGTTGGTAAAGCTAATGATACTGATATCATTAAAGACTGGCATGCTTAAGGTTTTCTTTAATTTTCCCTTGGCATTATATATTTCTGCTCACTCTACCAACCCCAAAACTGATTTGGGCCATATCCAGCTGTGGTGCTACATTGCCATGTAATGCATAACCATCTTATTGCAGTACATTTCCATCTCACCTTAATGACACGTCCTCTGAATAGTGTTTCATCTAAAGTCATGGCAGTCCTTACAGACTCCCTCTCTGAGAACTCAATGTAGGCAAAACTACAAGGAAAATATACTCATAAAATGCACTCATGTTTTGTGTTAAAATCTTTTTGTTTGGAAGCCAAACTGGTACATACCCTTTTGGATGGCCTGTGAATCTATTATACGGGATTGTAACTCTGTTAACGTGGCCACAGCCGTTGAAATACATCTCCAGTTCATCTGCAGTAGCTCCATAATCCACCTGTAAAACAAACAACACTGCTTGTAGCCTTCCATAAACATACACTACAAATAATGGCATCCTGTAATGCATGATTAAAATACAACACCAAACAAAGTTCAAATCTCTTCTGCTTATTTCAGTTATGCAGTAACTTGGAAAAGGAAGTCTTAAGAACGTAAGCAGCTTACATTCCCCACATAGATAGATCTCCTATCGGAATCTATTTTCTCCTCGTGGTTCATACTGAAGAATAATCCTGAGGAAGGGAAGATTATAAAGTTAATTATAATCATATAAAATATTAACATTATATTTTAAATAATGGATGTCATTTAAGGTGATACATGATAGGGAGGTCCAGGGCTAGTGCTATATTTGGGCGATATAATTCAGTGACTGTAAGTCCAATTGTACAAACTAACTACAGACGATTTTCAAATTAGTTGCGTCACAGATCTTTTCACACTGCATGACTATCTGGGGTATCATTCAGTCGCTTTTGGAATCGCAGACAGGTCCAGATATTTAGCATGCCAAATATCTCACGGGTGTCGGCGATTCTCTCAGGCCGTGTCTTTAAAAGTTCACACTGTATGATTGTCACTCGCGTGAATGAGCAGCGATTTGCCTGTGATTTCGGGAATTCGTCTGCAATTTCTCAAAACCTGTCTGCGAGTCAAAATCAGGGCCAAAAATCGTGCAGTCTGAACATTTGTAGCACTAGTATAAAAAAAAAATTAAATAAAATTAAATTACAATATTTTATATTAATTAAATCCAAACATGCCTAAAAGTTTTGTTTTTTTTGGCAGTAATGTCATGAAAAAAAAACTTTCATTCATTAAATTGTTAGTTATATATATATATATATATTTTTTTTTTTTTTTTTTTGCGCATTTACATACAACATTTTCATTGTATTTCAAATTACCTGCATCTTTTTCTCTGGTAAAGATATTAATATTTACAATAAAGACACAAAACTAACTTAACTGCTGTTGTTAAAATTTAGAAAACTTGCCCTACATAATTCAGTTTCATTAGTCAGCCAAGTCCATGTTTTGCCATTTGAGGATGGTATGATAACAGACAAATGGCACTCTGTATGTTACATACATGGACTTGCCAAAATGTGTAGGAACTCTATACATGTGTGTCGTTGGAGCATTGAAGTGTTCACAGTTGTCATAGAAGGCTGTCCCTGCGCAAGCACAGATGTCCTTAGATAAGACTACGCACCGAGCTGCAGGACAGCCCTTCTGGGGCATGCCTCATTGGGCAGTGATAAGACGCTGTGGCCCAGCAGATGGGCTCAGGTGTGGGCCAGCTGGCTGCTCACCTGCCTGAGGGCTGTAGGGAAACGCTCTCTCTGCCTCATACTGCATGTCAGACTCGTCCATTTCCAGAACACAAGTTTGAATCGCATCCAGCTCCTAAATGAACAAGATGATTTTTCACACAAACACATTTCGATACGTACTAAAAACTGTGCATGACATTTTTATTGACATTACATATATTGCAGGATAACTTTTCCCCCCTATGACCACATTCATTTTGATACTACATTAACATACGAGTTAAAAATGTTTATAGAACTACTTAAAGAGAATAATTCACCCAAAAATTACAAACTGTCATTACTGTATTTACTAATTTTATATTGTTATTTTTTCCCCATTATTATTATTAATTTATTTATTTTATTCTATTTTTGAGGAACACAAAAGCACAACGACAATAACCTACAATAATTTGGGTGTAATCTGTCCCTTTAAGTGAATGAAAGGTTATCAAAATACATTCTCCTAGAATAGATGTATACGAATATAACCTTTAATTAATGTTTTAAATAATTAAATGTTTAGTAACGTCGGATTTGTTGAGCGCATTAAAAAATATCAACCCCTCAGGCCGTTTTAACGACGACTTTGTGTGGATTGGAAGTTCCTGATAAGACTGACAGACTGCAGTAAGGTAGGCCTAACGTTATGTGTATGTTCGTCGCGATTTCACAGTATTAGTTGTGCAATTTAAACAACTTTATTATTCTAAGAACTAACTAACTATTTTAATATGCGATGAAAAGGCAAACAATATTATTTTAGAATCGACTTCTGGGTTCTGGACTTTGATAGATTTAGAGATTTACGCAACCATTGGTAATTTGATCCGCCACGTTTATATGCAAAACGTCCCTTATAATCGCCTAATTTAGTAGTGATATCTAAAGATTTTGCTCACCACATAACGTATTACTATTCACAGCAAAGTAAATAATACATAATACAATTCATATATTTGTTTTACAGTTTGTCCAACTTTACCTGGTGGATATACGCTGGTTTACAACATCAGCCCCAACAACAGCTTTCCTGTTGCAGCCCTAAACGAACACACCTGACTCGACTAATCAGGTGCTGTTGAGTGTAATAGAAGAAACAGGTGTGATTTTTTTTTTTTTTTTTTTTAAGCTTTTATATACTTGTGTGGTATTGGAATAACGTCTTTGGTTCCTTGACTAGGAATTCTGGTCAGTAACTATTTTGTGGTTCGATAGATGACAAAACTTCCCATATTAATGCATACAACTTCATACTTTTAACTGATGTCTATAAATTCATAAACATGGCTTCTGTTGTACCTTATTGGGGACCGCCTTTGATAAATCAATACAGGCATATCTCACATTCAAGATTTAAAAAATGTAAAGTAGTCGTGGAGAAAGGTTTTCAAAGTAAAAAAAAAAAATTCACAAATTGAGAAACTAGTCATATTTCACTGTCTTTTTAATTACACAGATACGTATCTCAACACAGACAATAACCTGATTTAGAATGTTTACAGCGTCACATGTCCAACAAAGCGCACAGTAAGAGAGGGTGAGGGAATTGCAAAAGGGGGAAAAGAGCATGCAAGAAATAAATAAAACTCTCCTGGCACAGTTCACATCGTCTAGAGAATGATAACAGGACCTTGAAAGAGAACAAAAAAAATTCTTTAACACATCAACCTTTCCTATTGAAACAATGCCTTTTCCTGTAATGATGTATTGCACAATACAGTATATCATGTTTGCCTAAATGTATCCAAGTGTCTTGCTGTTATGGCATTTATCATGTGCATGTTCAGTGCCCTGCCCACTCTGCTAGACAAAGCAATGTTTAGTTCTACAGTAGTGTTAGGTTTCTGCTACAGCCTTGTTTGTTCTTTGATAAAAAAATGTTTCCATTTTACAGTTGTTCTGTTAGTCTTAGTGATGCTGGGCAACATTAGTGATATGCAGGGATATTGTATTAAAAAATAACCAGCCCAAAATGGTTTGCTGGTCTTGTATTAGCTGTTTTCAGCTGGTTTTGGTAGTATCGCTAGTATCCCATCCAGAAACCAGCTTGGTGAACTTACGTTGGTTTAAGCGGTTTTGTTTTTTCAGGAGGGCTTTTGGGATGTCGAGATAAACAGATCATAACCAAAAACAAGTTGTTGACTAGTGATCCTTCAGGATACATTTTACTTCAAAGTATGTTTGCTTAATGTGTAGAATGTAGTTTCTCTCTCTCTTTCCCAAAAGTCAATCTTTGAACGGAGCAGCTGCCCAACTCACTGGCAAGGCCAAATGCTGACCAAATCTAGGCATCCACAAATTTGAGAATGACGGCTTTTCATATGCCAGATGACAGCAGAATTACAGCACACCGATGCATTTGCATGTTCTTATTTTTGGTTCGATTTTGGTTAGGAACAGAATAGCCAAAAATATTGCAAATACATATTTGTATGAGTTCTGGGCTAGCAGACATGCAAAGCTCAAGTGGAATTTATGGAAGTTCTCTACCATAACTTTGCTAATGGTGTTATTTTAAAGCTCTTGAGATTCAAGTAAGTTCCTTAGCAAAATCATTAATAGAAAGTATATCTCACTCTATTTCTCTCACTCACACTCATGCATTCCCATAATGAAATCTTTGAGCAAGGTTGGTTTAAATGTTAGAAGCATTTGTAATCTTATCTGACGCTTTGGATGCCAGGAACAAGCACTCCCCTGGCTTGGAATTATAGTACCGATCTCTTCTCTTAATGTGTTTACTGTCGTCTTGTGCTTTCAGTATGGTCGTTTTGTACACTTTGGTTTATGGGTATAGTTGCTCACCCACATTCAGGCTGCTTTTTTAGGTGACGCAATGTCCAAATGGCTTCTATGGATGTGCTGTTATGCTTTGGTCTGTGCTTTTATCGTTTTGGATATTTATGAGATATGTTTATGTTCAGGGCATCAAAACATTCTGAGCAAGTGCAACTACACAAGCTCGATTTCACTCATTGTTGCTTTCTGAATATATCAGAACATAGCAGGCATGAATGTAAACACTTTGTTTCTACAGTCAGTACTCTTCTACAGACAGATAAATGAAAGTCGTAGCAGACACATTTTAAAGAGAATTTTGCTGTGCAAGCTAGTTAAAGTTAAGTTCAACTGTCAGCGTTCAGCTACTTGAATAATAACACATCCAGTTTAACGGCACAGACATTTGAAAGTAACTTTACTTTACACCCTTGAGAAGTGAATTTGGTTACTGCCGCAGTAACACAACAGTAGCACAAGGGTGCATCGCTAAGTACTTCTGTAGAGTGTTTTTGGCTTAATTTGTTGTATAACAGCCCATGAAAAAACAGGTCTTTGTTGGACCATCACTTGTGTAGACATGAAAATGTGGACAAAACATACATATAATTTTAGTTTCTATGTTGAAATGTCTTGTTTAGCTTGAGCAGGATGATAGATTTGCATGTCTTCTAGTGGTTTCATTCATTCACACTGTCTTGGATTTGTTTACAGGAGGTAGTTAGTAAGGAAAGAGGGGATGGTTCATGAAAAATCCTCCTCAAAATGGGTGAGAAAGAGAGAGAGACCTATTACATCAAATTGGTGTAAGATCAGACTGGTTTTTAGAACACATGTTGCTGATATTTCCCAGGTGAGTTCATATATTCATTTAGAAATATGATAGGAAGATAGATAATTTGCACATGCTTTGTAAAAATTAAACCATCGACCCACCTTACACCTGAAACTGGCCTTTCAAGTTTGGTCCATATCAGAGGTATGCCACGTAATCAGCAAAACCTGCATTTCAATTAGACTGCAGAAAATTATATCTGACCAAAACAAAGGCTGTAAACAGGGTTGCAAGTGTAAGCTGGTACTCTGAGGGGTACTCTTGTCTGTTGTAACTAATAACCCTTAAGGAACATGAATGTTGGGATCAGCAGAGCTTGCTCGGTGCACACAGCAACCTCTACGGATATTATCCAGACTACATTAAATATGGATTACGTTTCAGTACTATGTTGGATCACAACCTGATGTCCAAAGCAAAATCTGGGAACTGTAGCAAAACCAGATGAGAACCAGATAGTGTTTACTTGATTCTTAGACTATGAATAATGGAGGGTTTGTGATTTTATGTGCATGCATGCGTGTGTGTGTGTGTGTGTGTGTGTGTGTGTAAATTACACATTGGACCACTGCAGTGACACTTTGGCCCAAAGGATGGCAATGTTTCACACAGATTCTAGCGGCTTCCCTCCCAAATGCCAGTCTGGGAACTTCTCTGCGGGGCAACCTAGGTCAGTCTATTGTGGTTTGGTGTGTCGTTAAACTGATGCCATTTGCTTTGACACACTTATGGCTACAACAACGTCTCGTCCAGCGTGTCCATAAGCAGAGTCTTCTGGCAGTAATCTACATGAGCGGTGATGTGAACACCTCTTTCTCTCCCGCCGTTACAACAGACATTGTAAAATGATCATTCAGACAGAAAAGATTAAATGGAGAGAAATTAAATTCTAGACATTATACTTTAAAGGTTTCTGTTATTTGGCAAACTCATTTTTGGACCTCTTTTTAAATACTATGTACATTCACATTAATTTACTGTGGTAATTTTAGATATATTTATATGTATATTTATATTATAAGTTACCCTAAGGGCCGTTTCTGAGGTTCCATTCAGTAGCTGAATTCTCTTTTCATATTGCACCTCCGTTCTCTCACTGTCTTACAATGCGAGCAATATAAAATATTCTACATGAGGATTCTCATCATCAATATTGATACAACAAATCGAACAATAGGTACAACACAGCTTCTCTCCCATTAGAGTGTCTTTTTCCGTCCAATGTTCGGCTGAAACCTAAAAGAAGACAAAGAAAGAATGCGTTCCTCGTACGCACACAAGCAGATATTGAAGACAGAGACATCCAGAAACAGAAAGTAATATCTACAAGCAACGTTTGATCCCTTCATGGATATCTGCTTAGAGCTTCTGTCAGGAGACAAAAGGGATGAACATATAGAAGATGGGGGGAGGTAGAAAGAGCGAGAGAAAAGAGAACCAAGTCTTCGCCAGTCTCGTGAGACTCTACAGTCTTTGTCATGCTTTGGAAAACGAGGGAGAATGAAATCGTACAACAAAATCAAATGTCTCAGCATTCAGAGAGCTTTTGGAAAACCAAACCAAAATGTTTCACAAGAAAAGGCTAGTTCTTAGTGTACAATCCAATGAGGTTTTTGGCAGTTCCGTTGCCGTTCGTCTTTCCTTTTGAGGCTAATCTCAGTCTCTTTTTCTTTACTCATCCTCGCCTTCTCTTTCGTTTTCATGTCATTTCTCTTTGCGGCGGACTGGGTGACGTTCTTTAAACATCCCAGGTGCGACCCTCCGTTGCCATAGCCATGGATCCTGGGCTAAAGTCTGCGTTCCTCAGCATCTGAGTGGGCAGCACAGTGGGCACAGTGAAGGTTTGAGTGTCTAATCACCATGCCACCTCTCCACAGACTGTGGAACTCTGGGCTGGCTTTACTGCTGAGGAGGTGAAGTTGTTTGCGTTTGGTTACAAGATGAGTGCTTCTTAGTAACTTTGGCAGTGTAATAAAAAGGTTTGGATCATGTTCTTTTTTTTTTTTTTCACTTAAAATTCATTTGGGTTCACGTCAGTACAGAGAGGTGAGTCTGGTGTAGATTTTCTTGGCTCGCTAGCAAGGTAGTTAACAGGTTTTATTCTTCTTATTAATCATCATCATTATTATTTCTTTTGGATTTTTTTCTTTTGTTTTAATTAAAGCCAAAAAATGAAATGCAGTGTGTCATGTTGTGAGGAAGTAGCTCTGTGGTGGATGATTCGTCCTAGAGGCAACGTGCTCTTGTCCGTTATTGACATCCCGCAGTGGCGGCTGTCAGCCATTTTAGAGCAAACCATCCTACGCATATTTAGTCCTACCTGGGTCAAGACATGTTCACCCCATTTCACACAGAGCACACCTCACTTAAAGGGTGTAGGTAACCGAGGCCATGCCTAAAATTGCCTTATACATGAATAAAACATGTAATGTGTAACTATATGTGTTTTCCTGGCTTTCTCTGTGACATCCAGTATAACAGACCCTGCTCATGTTGCATTAAACACAGTAGATCCTTTGTGAAGGAATCTGAGCCTTGATGGGTTTTTTGGAGACTGAGAAAACAAGATCTTAACGTTGATGTGGAAGCCAGGTTGCCATAGTTCATTTTGAGAGGATGGGAAGTATGATGGAGGTTCCTCAGCTTGTTTTGGATGAAGGATGCTGTAGCAGCAGTAGACGTGGCTGGGCATGGGTTAACATTTCATTTTGGGTTCATCAGTCAGCGGGATGAGGAATCCATCAGGGCGGGTGTTGCTGGAGTGGTTGAGCGAGAAACGCTGCTGGAGCTCGCTTCCTTGGGACTGCCACTGTTGCTGGTTTGCCCCACCAGGGACAGGGGGCCTGGAGGTGTGCTCTCAGAGTGGGTGGGGGGCACACTGGACGAGGACGAGATGGAAGTGGTAGATGGTGTCCCGAGTGGCACGCCGCTGCTACTCCCGGGAAGACCCTGGCCGCATACGTGATGGTGCTTCTCCCAGTCCTTGTGCTGGCAGAAAGAGCCACAGTAGCGTGCAGTGTTGCATCCGCTGCATGTCTCGCTAGCCTTGCGACCACAGTTCCAGCAGCTCTGTGGGAGAAAGATCAACAAGGAATGTTTTATGATTGCCGTACAAATAATTATCAATCTCCATGCCATGAGAAAATAATGCACATGAATTTGGGTGACCATATGTGCCGCTGGCTACATGTGATACTTACTTCACTGGAATCCTCTTGCTGGTTAATGACAGTCAGTGCATCCTCAGAGGCCTGTCTCTTAGCCTCGGCCAGAGCTCTCTCCATCTTGGAGCGCTCAGCAGAGATCATCTCGTGAGCTTTCCTCTCAGCATCCGACACCGCCTTCTGCAGCTCTGACATGGCCTGTCTCTTCACTTCATTTACTGCCTCCTCTGGAAATGAGGAAGGAATATAAACAGAAAAAATAAGACATTATCCCCGTAGACCACTGTTGTTCCTCTCAACATCCTTTATTGAGGCACTCAAAGCTTTCAGCTTGTTTCATCTCTCCAAACAGATGTACATCATCCAAGATTTAAAACATTCTGTCAGAAAAATAAGCTATTAATAATTGATCCGAACGACAGTGTTGATAGGCAGTAGACATCTTGAAAGGTTGTTCACAAGCTTGCATATTTACCTAACAATACATGACTAAATATTTCATATTTTTTACTAAATGGATAAATGGCAGAGCTTAATTACTGAGACTGGGTATAGAAGGAAAACCAGGATGACTTGTGGCAAACTTTGTACCACAAATGCCATTTTTTGAGAGTAAATGTATGTGTGTGGGGGGGTGTGGGTGTACATGTTTTTTCAGGACATGCAGGTGTGAATGTGTACTGAGGTTGTCTAAAATAGAAATCTAACACCTGACTCATTAGCACTCTGAACATTAGGGTTTCTTGTGCTCCATTGTCTTTTCTTGGCCTTTTTAAATATGAACATTTAACATAAGCTCTAAAATCTAGTGAGCTGGCCCAGAGAGCACACGTCCGTCTGCAAGGTGTCTGTTAAAGATCTCTTGATCTGGAAAGCATCTGCTGTCTACAAACTTCTGGCAGATGTCTTTCAGATGTCAGTTTTATATACATTTTAAATCATAAACATCTTAAAGGCATCTATTTGACATCTAAAAGGAAACGTCCTATAGACGTATTGCAAACAACCTAAATACGACTTGCAGATGTAAATGTAGACGTCAAATATACACTTTCTAGATGTACATGTGCTATCAGGCAGGTGACCTAAACCACATTTTAGGGCGTCTGAGTAACATTTCCAATGTGAAGGGCCAGACTGTTCATGCATGCTGCCTTAAAAGATTTGACCAAAATCTAACGCAGCACTGCTTCCATCATTTGCTGAAAAAGCAACCCAGTTTGTGTTGTGACGAGCAGAAAAAATGTAATCTTAAACTTAATCTTAAATGGTAGATGTTTCAAGACTACACATGATTATACATAAACATTGCATTGCAAAATATAGTTTTTTATTATTTTACCCAATATTTTTTTGTGAAACATTTTTTGTGGTTCTTTTAGTATCATGCTGTTAGCTTAGCAACATGCTAACACCAAATACCAAATGAACTAATTCTCATTCGCCTCACATGTAGTGTCTTTAAAAACAGTCACTTTTAAAGTTCCATTTTGTTAGGATGCTGTCTACTGTTTTGTGGGGTAATGGTTTAGATAGTATGTGGGTGATTTCAGAATTTGACAGGATGTGATGTGCTTGGTGAATGCATGTGTATTGCTGCAGGGGGTACAAACACACACATACACAAACAGTCTTACTGCATATTTTTCATATGTCTGGGCTCTATACTCTTTGCCCCATAGTGTGTTTACTCTAGAAAGCTGGTTGTGAGGAACCCGATCATAAATATCTGTCATAACACACCCTCCATTCAATTCTCCATAGAGTTCTGCCTCAGGCTACTGACTTACTGAGTGTGTGTGTTTTCATCTACATCACTACTGTCTCAGCTGGAAAGCTAGTTAGTATTCAGTTTGTTCTCTCCGCACCTCCCACACACATCTCCTCATTTTTTTCATCCCGTCTCTGCCTTCATTCTTCACTTCTTTGCTTTTTTCTTCATCTTTTTGGTTCTCGCCAATTTTTCTGTATCTTTGAAAACACTAGACTGCTTAATCAGAATCGGAGCATGCACCACTAAAATTAGTTTGCAAATTTAATTAATTTTTATCAAGGAGACTTGGGAGCAGATGCTAGAGCAATTGGCACATAATGGAAAACATGGGGCGGCAATATTAACGTTTTAATCCCACAGGGATGTGATAGCTTTTTTTTTTCTTCTTTTGCTATTCTCTTGCATTTTCAAAGACGTGCCTCACCAAAGGCAGAAGGATGAGAAAATCTAGACACCCACAGGTAAGAAAATTCGTGATTGGCCCTTCTTTAATATCTCAATTATTTCTCATAGACGGCAATGTATGGATAAAAAAACAAAACGTTTAATTCTACATGAATTATCAGTTTGTAAAAATATTTGTCCTCGAAAAAAACATCCTAGTCGTTTCACTTTGAGCAATCTCAGTTTTCGCTTTACCTGTGGAAGTTTCAGAAGAGACCTGTCAAAGCTTTAAACTAAAGGCCAAAATCGAAATATAATATTTTTCATCAAGTCTGATTAGTTTAAGCTAATTAATTACACATTAATTGCACTCTATATTTGTCTAATTTGTTTGCATTTTGTATTCTTAAGAGAAAGGCAAACTAAAATGAAAAAAAAAGAGTTGGTTAGTTTGTAATGCGGGTGCTGTTACTCACCCTGCTTGTTCTGAAGTTGCTTTAATGCTGGCGAGAGCGGGATACTTGTAGCACCTGCATGAAAAACAACTGCAGTTAAAAAGGCTTTTGTCACAGTGAAAATGCAGCTAAGTTTTGCAGACAACAGCAGCATCATTCCAGCATTTTAAATTAGTAATGGCATATTGATTTTACTCAGCTGTAATGTTACTAGTGTAGGTCACAGTTTATAAGTGCCCTTTGATCTCTGACCTTTGGGTGAGTGACACCACCTGTGCTCTGGTTGACCCCATCAGTATTGTGTGTGCCCTACATTGCACAGAGGGCAAGCAGGCTTATGTATAGCCCCCTAAACCTTTTTACTATATATCTAACTAAAGTAATAAAACAAGAACAATCCAGTCGTGCTTTTCTCTCACTTTTCTTTCACTCTTTCTTTCTTCGGGCAGGGTCAGGTTTATTGGCCCTACCTGTGCTGCTCTGCTGTTGACTGCGGCAGGTTACTGCATTCTCACTGCAGCTTTAACTGCAGTTGTCTTTCATAGTCGTGACAGATGGAGAGCTCTAAACAATAACGGCATTCAACGGTCTTTCCCACTCCTGGCCTTGCGTAACTACGGCTGTGAGGCCCTGCAGGCCAGTGTGCATATGTTTGTGTGCAAGTGTGGAAGTAGGTGACAGTAGACAATGCATTGTCCAAATGTACTTACCAGCCTTCCTCCAGATCTCCTCGGGTAGGTAGCCTGACGGGGGGCGGTGCAGGAAGTCTCTGTGGATTTCTGTAAAATACCATGAAAAAGGTGACTTGAGTTCAACTGGATGAGAAAAAGCATTGTATACTCCCTCAGACGTGAAAAACAAGAAAACAATTCTAGTACAACTTTGAAATCATGACATGCTTTTGGAGGTTGACAACCATATCCTTACCAAATTTAGTCCTAACTACAGCAATCATAAATATTGATATAATGTTTTGGGGTTTTTTTTCTGGGTAGCTCCTCCCACAGTGGTACAAAATCTCTCTTAGCTCTACAATAAATACTGAAAATGTTGTGCCTGGCAATGATAACAAAAATTACTTGTGCTTGGTTAGGACAGTGTTTTCCAACACCATTCCCAGGAACCTACAGTACTGCACATTTTGGATGTCTCTCTTACATGACACCTAATTTAAATCATAGGTCACTGTACTAATGACTTGTTGAGTGGAGTCAGATGTGCTAGCTTACAGAGACACCCAAATACAGTACTTTGAGTCCCTAGGAACAGAGTTGGTTAGGACACGGTGTGACGGACAAGAATTAGCTGCCCCATGCCTTGACTGTGGCTATAGATTAAAAATGGAAGGGTAAACTGTAAGGTAAGTTAAGTAGGCTAAATGTGGAATCACATGCTAACTAACTCTACATTGTCCATTGTAACTGACATATTTATACAAAGAATTTGAAAGACACTTCTACGTCTGCATTTAGGGCATTATTCAGTTTGCTGTTGCATTTCTACTGTGTCATTCCTATGCATGTCTACACTATCATGTCTGTACTGGAAGCTCCTGACTTCTGACTGGTTACCTAAAAAAAACTGATCAGATTTAGTTTTAAATCGCATTTATCTGAGCGGTGTGTTGGCTGGTGGAAACCACTTAGACAAGGGTGGTGTCTGCAATCACTAAGAATGTGTGAGACATGCTGCGTGCCGAGCATCTGCGCCTGCATCTGCAGCGGTGCATGTACCTAGCGGTTGTGTGTCGCTGCTGTTAGGAGTGTTGGAGGAGGAAGAGTTGTGGTGGGGAGGAAGAGGAGGAGGCCGCTGGGCGGAGCTCCCACCTTTTTTCATATCCTCCACGTCGCTATAGCGACGGATCCAGTGGTTCATCTCCTCACGGTCCGCCTCCTGGCAGCGTCGCAGCACGGTGAGGGAACGACGCGTCTTCTCCACCATATCCATGATACAGTTCAGCAACTATAGAGAGATAGAAAAGAATGGGAAATAGTAGAAGAGGATGTTATGAACCAACATTAGACCAAGTCCACATTAACACTTCCAAATTGCATCTTCTTTGGCCATCACTAATAAAAAAATGGCTGATGCATTAGTGAGCAGCACAAGCATGAGCTATTTCGAATGCTTTTTGTTAGATAGTTTGTGTGTGTGTGTGTAATCCAGTGGTGCAGTGAGCGGTTGAGTGGTTAAGCAACAATAGCCCTGCAACAGCTGTGCTGCCAGTGGGAGAAGCCAAAACAATTCATTCTTCCCCCATGCTTCTACAGCCTTCTCTCACTCTCGTCCTCTCTCCTCCCATCTTCCCCAACCACCCACCTCCCCCTCAATAAGATCTCCCCTCATCCATGTGATGCCATTCTTCACTCTCTGAGTATGTTGTTGGCTGTATTTATTTCAGATTTGGATACAGTCCAGAATAAGCCTGATTTCACAGACTGCAAGCCTAGTCTCAGCTGCTCTCTCTAGTGGGAACGTCCTCCACTGGGTTCCTCGCTCCATCTGTGGCCTTTTTATTCAATATGTGTTTGAGTGTAAGTCTGTATGGAGGCAATGGCGAGGTGAGTAAAAAGCATAAGAAAGGTCTTGCTGTCATTTAGAAAAGGTCTGAGCTAAGTCATTTTCTATCAGGTGTCTATCGAATAGTTGACACAGCTTATGTCTGTCAACATCCACTTCACTATGGTGCTCTTCAGTTTTGACTTTCACAACTTTCCCCTCCTGTACCACTTTGCTATGTCCATTAGCTGACCTTGTTGCACCATCTTGGTCAAAATGGTTATGCTTGTTGTTAGACCACATTAAACCTGCAACCAAAACTCATTCTAACCACATTAATATAGCTAACTTGTTTTTTTTCCCTGATGGGGGAAGTGTGTGAATATATTAATGTGCTCTCAGTTTTATGTATGAAAGATGACAAAAAAACACAAAGCATCTGGTCACACATACGTTATCAAGGTGCTTCCATTCCTCAGCCCACTCGCGGTCTGTCAGTCGATGATCAATCACTTCCTCTTGACGTGTTCCATGCACGGCTGTAAAACAAGAACAGCACCACATTAGCATGCGCACAATCACAATAGAGAAACCATGTCTATGTATGTGCAATTCTACAGTGCTTTGCACTCCTAACATCTGCAGTTGGAAATATTACTCAAATTTAAAAGTGTCTATTAGGATTAGCCATATTTGTTGTAAAAGAACGTGTATGTATGTACACCTGTGACTGTGTATAATTTTAATTATTGTTTAACCACTTAACTATGGTAATGTCACTGTAAACATGGCCCCAAGTAGCTTATTGGTTTATTTTACTATAGACTACACCACCTGTCTGCCGGTGACGATCCCGGACATCCCTGTGCTCTGCGTGTCTGTAAGCATCTCTGTAGTGGTGGGCGAGTGCCATGTCTTCCAAACGGTAGTGCTGTGGGGCAGGAGGGTTAGGATGTGGCAGGCCATTGGGTGGATGCGTCGGTAGGCCGTTGGGTGGAGGGTGAGCAGGTAAACCACTGCTTGGACTGAAGCGCTGACTGGGGCTCACTGTGCATGGACGTTTGGCCAGGTGCTCCGGGTGCAAGCCGTCCCTGTCCCCTGCAATCTCTTTGGTCCTGTTATAAAGATTGTAGAAATGCTGTAGAAAGGACATTTTCAAGAGGAAAGAAGGATATTGATAGTTTTGCATTCTTGCAGTCTAACCCATCCCACCTCCCTCTTTCTCTCTGCCCCTCCACTCATGTGTCCAAATGTTGAGGCCAGCTGTGAGCCATATGTGGACTCTAGCCTTCATATACCAAGAAACAGAGTTAAATCCCAACCCCTTAATCTTTCCCGTTCTCACCCGTTTCTCTCTCTCTCTCCTGAGCTGCTGTACTGTGAGAGCTGCTCCCTTTGGCAGATGTTCAGTGACACTGGCGTTTTGGAGCCATCTGGCTGGCCTGTGCTGCAGTGTTGATAATAATCTGTTTAGCTGAGTGCAGCAGCCAGGCATTCAGGGCTAAAGCTCCTCTCCGTTCTGCGAGCATGAAATACATGTGTGTGCGAGGACTGTGCAAGCTTGTTTTCTTGCACTCGAGAGTAGAGTGCAGTTGGCTTGGACATCTGAATCTGGCTGCATGTACGACACCCCATCATGCCCGCCTCCACAACCCACCCGAAAACGTCCAACTTTTTGCAGCATTTCTGCAGTTGTGGCCAGATATCCCACAAATCAAAGCAACAGCTGGAGCTCCTGCCGTGATATGGTAAGCCTAGGCTTCAGAGATGGAGGTGTATGGATTACAGTAGGGGATTGCCCATTCTTCTACCCTCACCCCTCTCTCTCTCTCTTTCTCTATCTCTCTCTATTCATCCCTCCCCCCGGATCAGTTTAAGCAGGGGTTCAGCAAGATCACCATCTGGACACATCACTGACATATGGACAGCTACTGGGGAACTAACAGGAGACAGTGCGGATGAGAGAGTAGAAGAAAAACAAAAGGAGGAGAAAAACAGAAATATTGGTGCTTTAAATCCCAGTTATTTTTTTGATTGTCATGAGAGTCCTAGTGGCCCGCCAATATATGGACTCTGACGGTATGCATATGCTTTTGTGTGATGTAAGAGCATCTCAGTCTGCTTCTGCTGCACAGGCAACTGGCAGCACCTGGCAGACACGCCACACACACTTCCACTTTCTCTCTACCCTCCTCATGGTCTCCTTCTGTGTGGCCTAACCTTCCCACACCCTCCACTCATTACATTGAGTGTGTGTGCATTTCGAAGCTAGACAGGAAAAAGTATGCCCAGGGCAAGGTTGTGTTGACATTTACCGTAGCTGTCTACATTTTTGCCTTTTGCTTGACTTTGTAGATATTTATGACTTAAGGTATTTGTTATGAAAATGGTACACAGAAAGACAAGTTTGTGTGTTAAAGTGTGTATACCTGTCCGGAGTACGTCTCTTGCCATGCTCATTGAGTTCCAGCATGATCTCGGAGGAGTCCAGGGGAGAGCTGGCGTTGGCATCCAGCAGGAGCTGTTCGTGCTGGGCCAGATACTGGGCTGGGGTCTGCTTAGCCATCCGAGCACAGTGAAGCAGCTCCCTTTGCAGGAGGGGCAAGTTAGCCTATCAGATAGAAAGAGAAATTAAATGTGGGTGAGAAAGAAGAGCATTTCCTTTTATAAGATGAATGCAAGTCTCCAGGATCGGTAGTGCGGGCTTGGTGCTACTGGATATAGGCCCGGTTCTGTGAGGGTGCTAGAGGGTACTAAGGACCCTGAAATGAAATCAGTTGCGCTCCCAGTTAAAGCTGTAATAATGGCATTTCAATGCAAGCTATCTAGTGTGTTATGATTTGCACTCTGGAGATTGGTTTCTATTACAAATTGTTTTGTAGCATTGAGCAATATACACATATATGTAGATTTCTTGTACTCAACAATAAATCAAAAGCATTTAACAGCATTAAGATAACTTCGTGAGATTGCGACAGCTTTTTAGTGATAAACGGTGCACTCTTTGTGTAATAGTAATGGACGGCACTAAAACCTTTATGTAGCCTATATATTAAGGTTAAAGCACTCTCTGCGATTTCATCTGGAGCCGGGCCTGACTGGACCACCACCAAAATCTAGTTAGTGAAGCTGGTTGACCAGTTCTTTCTGATCAAGCTTAGCTACTTAAGCTAGTTAGCAAGTCGATTGGTGAAACAGGCTGGTTTATGCTGTTTAGTCCTAGTTTGGAAGCAGATTGACATTATTGGGGAATGCTGACCAGATTGGCTTTCTGCATAAGATGGTTAATAGGCAATTATTTGATTATGCTAGTTACTAGTCTAACTGGTTTAATACTAGCCTGTTAAACTATAATATATTTTTCTGAACTAAAGAAGTCTTGCCAATAAGGTTAGTTAGTCTGGTGGCGACATCACCATCCCAAGCTGTATTTAAAACACAGCACACTCCGATAGCCAGTTATGTTGGTCTTTTACCAGGGTTTGTGTTAAGAGAGAGAGAGAGAGAGAGAGAGAGAGAAAGAAAGAATATGATATTAAACAGACACTTTCTCTGGCCCACCATGTGTTTGTGCCTTGCTGAGGTCTGCAGGAGAACTGTGCTGCCTCTCTCTCTCTCTCACCCTTGCTTTCTTGTTGTCTTTTTCTCTCTGGCTGTCAGTATAACACTACACAGCTGGCTGATGATACAGATGTGTAACATCAACACTCTGCAGGCCTTTGACAGCAGCCTGTGAGCAATGTGCTGGGTGCCATGTACCACAGTGCTCTGCTTTGAATAAAACACTCACACTATGAGATATGTCTTGTGTAGTCTATATCTCACTAACATGCGCACACGCATAGTCTAAGATGGGGGGTAGGGGGCTTCCAAGGCAACTTTCCACACCAAACATTTCCTTACTCCGTACCTCTGTACAAACAGTTATGGGTGATATCTATATGATGAAATAAGAGTTTTACGTTTGTGAATGTGATTTCAACTCTAAGGGTCTCTAATATTTTATGGGGAGTGTGGCATCTGACTTGAGGCCCCTTCAGTACTAGAACATTCTTTCAACACCCAGCTTGGGACTGACATTTTAAATTTGTGTTATCACAATATGTATAGCTGCAGTAAAGCATGTTAATGGGTTGTATGTTTACCAGACACAGAGATGACATATGTATGTCAGTGTATTCACATGTGTATTTGGTGTGTGGGATGATTTAGGGAGTCACGATGCACCATTTTTTTTGCGATCGACATTGGGATTTCCAAGTGATTTAATTTCACGTTCTGATTATGTATTTGTGTGCATCAATGCAGAATCATTTGAGAAAGAATTACAATGCATCAGAGAATCTGTGTATGTGTCTGAGCCCTGGATCTATGTAATGTCTGAGGACAGAAAGGGATCAGCGTAAAGACAACAGCGGCAGAGAAACGGAAAGCTGTGCTGCTTACAGCACCCACTGCAACATCTGCCAGGAAATCTTCATTGGCCCACACCACTCCTCTCCACTCTGGGTAAACACAAGTGTGCCAATTTTAATGAATCACAAATGATGGCCATATGGAGCACTAGATCAGCACAGCTCAGCCACAGCAGAGGCTGAGGATGCTTTATGAAATGGACTTCACTTATCTGCAAGTACAGAAAACTATGTATCTGGGGTCAGGGAAATACCGAGTGAGTTTGTTCGTATGTGTGCTGCTTCTGGCTGCCATCCATCTACCTCCTTTTTGTTTGTCGCTTTGCCTGTCTGTCTCAAAATCCCACTATCCTCCTCCTCCTCTCCTTCCCATATGGTGCACCATAAGGAAGAGCTCATCATACAGATAGAGAAAGACTTTTAAGAACTCTGGTGGAGTAGTCTGTGCTTCAGACAGCACATCCGCAGACTATTCACCTATCGTCTGATGCATATTGCGTAAAAATGCCAAACACTTTTTCTGACATTCAAATCAGTTGGCTGGTTTTACAAGGAAGGGTGTATGCATTATCATTCTGTAGGGAAAATATTCCCTGGCTGTTATAATGAGCGTGTCCAAAACCAAACTCTGGATCATTAGACAAAATGTACACAGTTCATGCTATCAAAACTTTTATTTAGTGCTGGGCAATGATTAATCGCGATTAATCGCAACCAAAATAAAAGTTTTTCTTTACATAATATATGCGTTTA
>JAUCMS010000127.1:24924141-24947545 GCA_032357445.1 Enteromius radiatus
TATATACAAATATATTATGTAAAGAAAAACTTTTATTTTGGATGTGATTAATCGCGATTAATCATTGCCCAGCACTACTTTTATTATATGTAAGTTTTGTTTGTTATTAGAAAGTCAACAAGATATCCTTGAGCACACTTATATATTCCACTTTGCTCTCTAAGAGTCGTATGCAAGGCAAAGTCTAGCTATACATGATTACTGGGAGAAAAACTGTGTCTGCATGTGATTGATGTTTTTCTGTCTGTTCTTACCTTGAGAAATGGAATGACAAAGGGGCGCAAAGGAAAGTTTGTGGCTTCCTGAAGTTTGGAGTGGAACTCTTCAATGGTTAGAGTTGAGTTCTGATAAGACAAAAAAAGAAATCCACTTAACTCCCAGTGAAGAAAAGATCTGTAGTCAGCACAGAGTTCAACGATAAAGAGGCGTCAGACACTCACCACTAGCCCTAGCACCAGGCTGCGTACGCGTTCTCCAATCTCAGGTGAGATGTCGTTGCCAAACTGCTGCAGTGTGGTGAGGAAACGCTTAAGCTTACAGAGTTGTCGGGCTCCGCATGCTGGGGGAAGCTGCTGGGTCGGCAGAGAAGCGGTAGAGGAGGTGGCCGGTCCATTGCTGAAGCCGTTGGGAGTTGAGGGAGCTCCGTTTAGTGCCGTGGGGGAGTGACTGCTCCCGTTCAGCACTGAAGAAAGAGAGCCACTGTTTGTATTAGCATCATTTAAGTCACGCCAAACTCTTTTGCTTTCCTTTTTATCCATCTCAGTCCTGGGAAGCGCCCTCCAGGAAGCTCCAACGTAGCACGAAGAGGGCACATGCATTCCGAGAACAGTCAAAAACCTACACTATGACAGTAACGCAGCACGTTGCTCTGTACTCTTCACTTCATTCTCTGCTTTGAACAAGCACAACGCAAATGGGACTATCAGCAACCTCTCTCTCACCATCTCTCTCCATGACATACACACATGCCGCCCACCCCGTCTATTGCTCCCCACTGCTCACCCACTCACTCACTAAGACACAACTATAAGAGGGACGTGTTAAAGAGGTTCCAAAAATAGCCCCCTGGACTGGGTTACTTTTATTCCAACAGCAGGTGTGGGTCTAAATCAGGCTGTGCACATGTCCACCAGCTGAGAGCAGATTTGCAGCTTTCAGAGTCCAGGGCGTCCCATCTACTCTTCCACTCCATCCCCACTTCTGCATCTCATCCCTGCACTCTTTCCTCTTCCTTCTGATGGTTGAGTGCCTTCTCCTTAAGAGTAGGCCTTACATCTTATGTTACCTGCACCTGAAGCCATGACCACAGATAAACAAACATTACGCAAGCAGTGGACACAGCATGAGGGCTTAGAGTTACAAACCATAATCCCCTGGGACACTTGGAAGCACGTGTTTGTGCAAACACACCTCGGCAGCTAACTTTGGTCCAGGTTCGGTGGCATGTTCACACTGCTGGGTGAGTGTGTGCATGGCTTCATGTTGCAGAACACAGGGTCTTTCATTTCGCTTGTGCCCCGTTTTATCTTGCCATTCCAGGCTGGACACATGTGGGTTTACCATGTGACCCCCACACTTGTGTTCTGGTTTTAGAGTGGCAAGCGGGCTACGCTACGACCCATGGAACAGGTGAAACAACAAGGCCCGTCATTGCTATATAGGGTAGCGAGATCTGCCAAGCCCTGTCAAGCCTGATGCTGCCTCCGAATCCCTCCGTATGCAGTAAACAAATCTCTTGCTGTGTATCCTAAGCACTCACACACCCAGACAATGGCACAACCTATCATACACAAACACTCTCAAACACTCTTGGTCATGTTACAAGGGCATTCTGTGCAATATGAATACTCTGAACGTGACAGTAACTCTTGTTGGCTCATTTAAATTATTTTATGTTCTGGCATTGCTCTAATAAGCATGTTTATGAACACACAGTGCACTGTTCAATTGTACTTTAATTGTACTGATCAAGGAAATGATCAAGGTTCAGAAATGTATTAAGGACATTCCATGTGACATTAGTGGTTCAACTGTAACGATACGTTTTGTGCACAATAACAACTTTATTTAACAATTCTTCTCCTCTACTTCACCTCTGGCACCATTTTGGAGAGTATCACGGTGCAATACATGTGCGTGGTGCTGCTGACCTACAACTTGCATGCATTGTCATACTCTCCAAAATGGCATTAGGGTGATGCGGAGAAGACGAATTGTTGAATTAAGGCATAATTTTTGTTTTCTTTGTGCACAAAAAGTTTCCACGTAGCTTCATAGCGTAGACTATTTTGTCAATGTTTTTTGTATCTTTCTGGAACTTGACCATGGTAGTACACTTGCTGTCTATGCAGGGTCAATTTTATTCAACAATTTTATTCATGTTTGTACTAAGACAGCTTACTTGTTGTGGGTGTGAATGATGCGTTGCGATTGGCTGCCTGGCTGACAGCAGGGGGTGGAGGTGGCATTGTGGGCGGAGTAGACCTGGGCTGGGTTTTGACATCAGCAGGTGAATCTGGCATCGTTCCAGCCTTCTGTCCTGTGCTACCTGTGGATGACATGACATTTACCCTTTTAGAGCTTTAAAAGTTGCAAGACTACATGCTAACTGCCAGGCCACAGTTCTGACCAATATGTACTTCTACTCTGCTCCATGGCCCTTGTTCAAACTGTATCATGTTCGACACATATGTTTTGTCTTGTTCACGGTGCTAGATCATGTGTGTGGCATTCTTTTTACAGCAGTACCCTTCTAGTGAGTCGTTCAGACAGACTTATAATATTTCATAGCAGTAAATCTGTTCAGTCTCCGCTGATAGAGATAAAGTGTGGCTTTGGCAGTCTGTGGCAGAGGGTAAATGTCACTGCTGTTGGAAACATCCAGTCACACCTGTTCTCCTACTCAGCTGCTGCTGACGGGACCCCTCTATCCCCCCCCCCCATCACTCTGACATCCACATCAATGTTCTACACCCCCCCCCCACCCGCTCCCCCGCCTGTTGTCCGCTCTTGTGCGCCGGATGGACAGGCTCTTGACAGCCAGTGACAAGTGCAGCTGGATCTGCTGCTGTCCATCACGGTGCTGAACACTTCAACAAGGCTGCGTTCACACTGACCCTCATCTCTGCTTCGCCGAGGGACCAAACATGGCAAGTCTTCCTCACTCTTGTTCGCCTGGCCCGCATTGGTCATGTGACAATCCCTTTTTCTACGCAGCTCCCTAACCACATGCTGATCTCCCAGTTCTATCTTCTCATGTATAGCACACTCATTGCTGTTAGTTATGGGATGGAAGTGTAGTTCACTAGAGTTCATGCCTTCAATCAAAACTATCAAAGCATAAATGCCTCAACAAACACCAGCGAACACCAACAGTTGTTGGATTTTGTTGGATCTGTGTTAAGATTAAGATGTAATATGTCTCTGTGTGTGTGTGTGAGCATGTGGTCCAGGTATTCCCTACATCGTGTCCTACCAAATGTCCCATAAAGGATAATAAATCAGAAATTTCTGATTTTATAGGAACAAAAGTCTTGATCCCCATTAGGAAAAAAGTTTCTAAAACACATACTAAATGACAAAATAGTTTGTAATCTAATGTTTGGGGTTATAGTTTATTATAAAAAAAACTTTCAACTGTCTGTTGAGAGTCCTCATAAAACCAAAACCCAATGCATGTGTGTGCATCAGTCTTTGAAAGCACAGATATTTCAAAAGAAGTACTATCAGATGGTACTGAGATTAGCACACAACATCATTGGTGACAGCTCACATTTGCTACTCCTTAACATCGTCTGTTGCTAAGAAGGATGCTTCAGATGCCACAAACACAGAGGAAAAAAATTCAATGCTCATTTATTCTAAAGTCCATAAGATTGCTTAAAGATCCCCTAAATGAAACCTGTATTTTCTATTTTCTTTTATTTTCTCATAAATTCTAAATTCATATACCATGGTATTTAGTACATTATGGTTTGGTATGGTAAAAAAACTGTATTCTAATAATGCATATTATACCAAAAAATGTTTTGTTAGCATAGGTTAACTAAATGCACGAAAGTAAGTATTAAACATGTGCATGTTTCACCTATATGTTGCGGAGTGTGTGTGTGTGTGTGTGTGTGTGTGAGCCTGTACAGCAGCATGTGTTGAGCAGCAGGCTCTCTGACAGGCGACTCTTGTCTCAGTGCTGTCACTCACTGTGGATCAGTTGCCCTTTCTTCTCTCCACTGTCACCTTCAGTCAGATAGACCTCCCGAAAAACAGCACAACACCCTGACCGTATGCTGGGGCCACCAGCCCAGGCCATGTTCGGAGAAAGCCCCCACCGCCTGGCTGAGATGTCATGTGCAAAAATAACTAAACGTACAGGGTCACAGCCAAACTACTAACAGTCAGATAATTGGTGCTCGACCTTAGAGGGATGACAGCTGCAGGAGGGTGACAGGGTATGAGGCTGGCCTGTGGGTTAGGGGCCACCTTGGCTCAGGGGACATGCTGAGGGTCCTGAGGAGTACAACATTTTGCTCATTTTGTGTTTTCCTGATCCTCAATCATATAGGGTGCTCTAAACGGGCATCATGTCAGTCTGTTCTCACTAATAACAAAAATGCACAGCAAAGTATTTATAACATATTTGATGCTTACACTGCCTTCAAGTAAACACATCATACATCGTTTAAAAATGTAATTTTGAGCTTTAATGAGCTGTATTAATATATCTAATACCTGTACAGAATGGCACTTTAGTTCAAGGATATTTCATGATGGGTGGAGCTACTTATTGTGACAGAAATTTTGATTATTGCAGTTACAGCTTGTAAGGACCACATTTTTTTATTTAAAATGCACATGACAGGATTTATCGTTCATTGATTTACAGTTGCAATCTGTTAAGTGGTTTGTTTGTTTTTTTTATCACCAACATTTGAGAAAAAGCAATTGTCTTGAAACTTTAATAAAGTGCGATACATGTACAACATGTACAATAAAACAGCAATAACAATAAAATATGTGCAAAGAGGGGATGTGAAAAGAGAAATTAGCTCTTAATTCTCATTTAAAGATTGACTGGTGCCCCAGGGCAATAAACATAACAAGGTATTAGGACTAATGCCATGCTGACCAAAATAGGCACAAGCTGGCCTGCCGTGCAGGGCTAACGGTGCACTGCTCTGTGCATCACTGTCCCTGTCATTGCCAAAAGTAGACAGGTAGAGCGAGATCTTGCTAAGGCCACAAGCCCTGCCTGTCCATCTGTCACTCAGTCCAGCAGCTTGCAGCCTCAGAGGGGCCATTAAACAAAGAACCAGCCAGCAAACATTCACACAGGCACACATCAGTCACAGGTATCGTTAACGTTTGTATTCAATAGAAGTCAATATCAATAGCTAGAGAGCAGTGTGGTCAATGGCTGAAACTATATGTATTCGGAGAGGTTATAAGTAGGAAGTCATTTCTGTGATTTGACATTATTTAAGCTTGAAAGATGAATAAAATCCTTTCCCTCTCAGGGCTGCTGGTTTAAAACTTCTTGACAGAAAAACAGGCCATAATCACTCCCTTTAATTTGCTCTTAGGGGAGCGGCACATGGTAATTCCTGCATGCATTCTCGGGGGACTGTGGAAGTTGCCATGACCTGGCTGCAGTGGCACAAAGTCCCACAAGAGGACTGAGAAAGAGAGGCTGTCAAATATAAGTGAACACAAGGGGAGAGAGGCAAGTCTGCCCAGCTCTGCCTGTATCCACTGTGGGATTACAGATATCTGATTAATCTGACCAGCTAAAGGACACCGTAGGACACACACACACACACACATACATCGGGCACTGGATTTCACTTTTAATACATTAGAAAGTCTGTGTATGAGCCCCTTCTGTGACCATCTGTGCTTCCATAATGCCCAAACAAAGAGATACTTAGATAAGATGCAAAAAGACAATGGTAACTGAAAAGAAGATGCAAACTTATGACGGCTTCATCATATTTAAAAGCAGCACATTCAATTGCTCACAACTATTTAGTAAACTTTTTCTCAGGTTTTGAGAGACAGAGAGTGATTTTCTTCACACAAAGCTCTCATGTTGTTATCAACGTAATTATACTTTAGTTATATATTGTCATTTTATTTTGATATATAGATTTATTACAAGACTTGAAGTAAGCTACATGTTTTCATCACATGCCTACTTAATTTTTTTTTTTTGCAGGAGGCAAAAAACTGTGGGTACCTTCTTATACAGCATACACATTTAGTCACTCATATCTCTATGAAATGGAAGAGACATACTGAGAGATCAATAAGCCAAACAGATCTAGCTCACAGTGCAATACGCTTTTAATAGACCTCCTACAGATGTGTGATTTCATCCCCAATGCTGAGATTCTGTAATGATGTTAAAGCAGTCTCTTTGGGCTGTCGCCTTGGCCATATGCTTGATGTCTACAAACACACACTTATAGGACAGTTAAAACTAACCTTGTCCATCTGCTTTTGTGTGCTATAATCAGATTGAAAAAGCGCACCACAAAAGTGCTCCAGTTTGTAATTCTGAAGCTTTTTTTGGAGTCTTTCGAGATCAGCGGACATTTGCTTTCAGTAAAAGATCCAAACACACAAGAATCCATCATATAATGACAAGTCCAGAATTTCGCTCTTTTTAGAGTTTGTGAGATGTGTGTATGTGGAGGGTTTTACTTAGCTATACTATACTTAGCTAGAAGTAAGCTAAATTTAAAATTAAGCTAAAACTTCTCTTTGGGGACATCTAGGGATATCCTCAAATATAAAATAATTCTTAAAAAAGAAAGTCATGTTTTGTGTTTGTTATATAAGAGAAAGAGGCAAATATATAAGGCACAAATATCTCTTTTAAGGACAGGATTACAGGTTTGGTTTGTCTGTTGACGTTATAATCAGGTTTATATAAAAACAACAGAAGTCTATCATATGACTGCATTTAGATATCTAGGTAAGTGTTTGCTCACACTGGCACTTGTTCCGACCATCGGTCTGTACTAAGCCACCTTTCACTCAAACACAATGAAAAGCCCCTTGAGATAACCCTCTCTCTCTCTTCACATGGCTTCTTTTCCGTGTCCCTGTATCTAACCCCCTCCACTCCACCCCTCTGTAATTCCCCCAGTCTCTAGGAATGCTCTTGTTTTTAATTTCTCCCAGCTGCTCTGGCTCTGTGCCCGACCGCCTGCCTTCCCACATCTGCTCCCCATCAGGCCGCTGCCGAGTCCACACAAACAGAGGCCTCTCATCAAAACAGCAGGATTACAGCCCTCGACCCCTGGCCAGCACTTCAAGACCTATCCATCCGCTATCCCTCTCCCTAGCCATCCCACCATCTTTCCTCATCATCACCCAAAGCTCCTCAGTAGATCCCTGGACTGGAGCCCACGTTCTAAAATCTTTATGGTAAAGAAACAGACATTGCCATAAGGCTTGGATCCAACCGGACAATATCCCAAGACAGACATGAGGCTGTCCCCTGAAGAGGTCTTTGTAGGAGACCGTGTGAACGAGTGTGGGAACTGCTATGGGAGGTGAGTACCTAGATCCCAGTCCCAATCCCAGAAAGTAATGCCCCTATTTAAGAACGTAGCATATGCTGGTTAGGCATGTTTTGAAGCATGATTGCTGGTTTGAGCTGGTTTAAGATGGCCATGTGCTGGTCCTGAGCAGAAGCTAGTTGCTTAGGACCATCACATGACCAGGTAAGGACCAGTTTAAACCAGTAGCCATGCTTTAAAACATACCTGGTATTTGCAAAAGGGGTGATGAATTGAAAATGTAAAAAATAAAATGACAAGGTCAAATTTTAATCAATTGCTGAAAATAAATATCTCTGATCAATAATGGATTCTTGCTAACATCAACCTTTAGTTGAATACAGAATACAGTTTATTTTGTGTATGTTAAGTAGTAGACAGTTAGTCAGTTCATTAGGTTTTGAAACAGATTTGGAAAGTCAGTTTGTCTGGAGTATATCTGATTGGCCAGCATCATGTGGTCTCCACACTGAACAAGAGAGCTTATCTTTTACTTATTTACAACTCATCCACTCATAGTATAATAAAAACAGGGTGAGAGAGCATGCACACACAAACACACACTCTCTGTGAGCCTAAGCAGGCGTCTTCAGCTGAGCAAATATGTTTTGAGAAAACAAACATTCTGATGGCAATAAATGCGTATTTAGTCACAAGCTGAACAGACCCCTGGGCCCTGAGACTCTGTATATGTATGTGTGTGAGAGAGACGTCCAGCGTGTACGTGTGTGTGTGGGAAAGAATGCTTGGGTCACCAAAAATGGTGCATGTATAACCGCAGTACAGTTGTGTTAAAGAGTGTAGAGACACATTCTCTTGTCGCGGTTCCAAAAAGATCCTCATATCCTTCTGTTATGAGGAAGCAGATATTCGCTAAACGCTGTTCCAGAAAGTGGTAAGAGGGGAATATCTCAACTCAGCTCGACTATAACACTTTATGAACATAACAAAAGAAAACTTGTTTATTGACAGATCATTTTCCACACTTTCAAGGTGGCTTACCCAGATTAGCCAAGAAGGATGCATTCTTGGATCGACATCCTTGCAATATTATTGGGAGAAAGACATAGTCATAACCCTAGCCTTAACCACAACCAGATTCCTCTGTTTTCCTCTCCCTAAAATTAAAGCTGGAGAATCCATGAGCATTCCCAGTGACATAATGGTTCATTATGACATCTATTAACAGGGGCTTGATGTTGATTCAGGAACTTACGTACCTGGCAAAGTTAGGGTCTATTTCTAAAGGTGCTTTCTTCTAACCCTGTTGGTTCAGACTGGTGTAGTGTGTAAGGGACCAGAATAACCATTCTAAATATTGGTGGTAAAGTTCTACCAGGATTGTCTTTTTGGCAAGCTGATTGGTTAAGGAAATCTTGTTAGTCAACCTGAGACGTGAGTTTTTCACTCATACTCGCTTGAATATTATTGTGAATATTGGTAAAACTGTACTGAAGTCTCTGTGCCATCTGTTCTCCGCAGGGAGGGCTTCATCAGTGGCCAGGGTTCTGGAAAGCCCAACACTACCCCAAAAGGCAAGAGAGAAAAAAACTTCCTCTTCAGATTTCTCCCAATGGCTGCTAATAAAATCCAGATGTAGAGCTGCTTTCTACCCTACTCCCTCCTATCCTCTCCTCAGCCGCCCGGCCTTAGCCATTCCTAAATAAAGGAAAGTATTTGTGACATTCAGCCGAGCCGGGACATGCCAAGAACAACTCCCCAGCTCGGCCCATCTGGAGTGTGTTAGGACAGCACTGGGCACCAGTCAAGATGCAGAGATGAGTGTATGGCCACTTCATTAGGAATATGGAACATGCGAGCACAAAAAGAGGTGCTTGTTTTTTAGGTACATCTAAGTGGTCTGAGTTTTTTTTTTTTTGTGGGTGTTTTAAAGTGGAGAAATCTGTTTCACAGTCCAAGACAACTCTTGTGTCCCTCCACCCATCTGTGGACTTGTTGCGTTTGTAGTTGTTTCCTGTGCTGCCTGAAGTAACCGTTGCGCTTGAGGCGGAGGCAGTGTGTTCACAATGTGTGTCGCTCACACACCTGAGCATCACTAACTGTCACACACTCTCACTAGCACACACATAAGAACGTCCTCAGCTCAGGCACCTGGGGACCAAGCATACAGTCATCGCCAGCACATCTGTCAACTGAAATTCAAAGAGGGAGAGTTCTATAGTGAGAGAGGAAAGCTAAAGCACAAGAAAAAGGAAATGTGTTGAAGAAAGTGAAAGACAGTAGATGTGACATACAGCAACTTTTAACCGCCAAGTCATTTTTCTGTCTTCACTGACACTGACAAAATCTCAGCCAATCAAACCACGTTTGACATTTAAACATAACACTATATTGTGCCAGTAAGATTTCACTATGGGCAAATTGTTTTGTTGCTTGTCGCAGTGGTTAACCGACACTCACTTTGACACAATTGACAGAAGGGGACCAGAATTGAGGTTTTTAATGGTTTGTGGGCCAAGTAACTGGCTAAAAATCCCTCTCTTCGTAATTGTACATCACATGTCTTCTGACGGTCTATTATTGTGTCAAATCATGCCTCGGTTTTGTGGACGACTGGCTTGATACAGTTAGGAAATGACATAAAGCTAAACAATATAATGAAACAATTTTGTTCTTCTAGGAGAGTAATAATTCTAATGACTGTTTTATTGGTGCTTGGACAAATAATAAGCCATGCTTGTCCTTCAGCCCTACAAGAACGATCATTACGGACCGATTACAATTTTCCCATCAAGGCTGATAAATAGTTATAATAGCTACGCTTTCCCTAAACTCGTGTATTACTTTAATAGTGGGGGAAAAAGAGACAAAATGATCTATGACAGGAATCTGTTTGCTCTCCGCACTTCCACAAACAAGCTCCCCAATCAAAACACCTGCAGCTTCACCCAACACCAATTAGCTCATCAAGCTTTTAATTACTCTGTTAATTGCATACAGGCAGCGTAAGGGGCGGCTGGGGAATTAGACACAGAAGCCCTCCAGAGGACCCGCCTTGACAATCCTAACAAACAAAGAGGACGCGTGCCAAGCAAAACACACAGGGCCTGTACACACACACACACACACACCACAGATCCCCTGCTCACATGACTAGAAGAAAAACAAGAGTGGCTATAATGCCATGCCACCATGCTCACCATCTGTTACTGTGCTAGAAGTGATGTCACATCCTGTCACATGGATAACTATTACCTGGGAGAATGATAAAAATGTAAATGTACGCAAAGAGTGCTTGTGTGCGGTTCTGCTGGTCAGTGTTTCTCATCTACACCAGTATACTCTGAATAGTAAAAATACAACTGCAATATACAGCACATGCTAGTATTTAATTCTAAAATATATACAGTATATATTCCGCAGTCCCTATATAAGTCAGGATCCAACTCTAATGAGTGTATGCAGACAGCACACATACTCTGTTCCTCTTCCTTTTTTCATCCTAATTCCCTGACTAGGATGACTATCTCTTTTTCCCTCTCTAACCCTCTCCCTTATATCCTCTGAGAAAACAGCAGAAGTGTTTGGCTGAGGAGGCGTATCCAGGAAATAGTGGCAGGCCCTGACTTCCTGTGTGACAGGTGCACGATGCGGGGCCTGACAGCTGCTGTCTCTCCACAGTATTCACTCTCTCTCTCTCTTTCTCTTAGGCTATGGCCAGCTGTAGCCTAGTACTGCTCTTGTTTGCTTTGGCTCTTGCGTCATTACAGCTTGCTGATTTATGGAGCACAAAAGACTGAAACCTGCCCAACTTGCACACATGCAAAAACGCATAAAATATATACATAATCTCGAGATTTGTTATTGTTCTCTTTTTCCATGAAATTGCTGAAGTAGTACAATGATAGAGGGATCCCCAAGGATGTCACATTGACATACACAACGGATAATTAACGGTAATAATTAATAGTATTGAATAACTGAATTTGAACTATTTCAGTGATTGCATGTACATTTCTTTTAGTTAAAATGTCTAGAAAATAGCATTTTATTAACAAAAAATAGTTAAGAAGGATAATCTGTGGAGAAAATAACATATGCCTTGTTCTAAAACCTAGTGGGCTGCATACATAGGCTCACTGGTGATGGCTAAATATGCCCTAATAATAATGGAAGTTTATTGTCTTTCTCTGTCCAGAGCGGGATCGATACAGGTTTCAGTATTCTTTTTCATCCCTCCTAACAGACACTTACGATACTATAAAGTCTCTGCAGGAATTTGTATTCATTTCCCTATAGGAACATCCTCTTAAAAGCATCCTCCTCTCCTCCATCTGGAACATTCTGGTATCAACAAAAATGTTTCTTCCAATTCCATTCGCTTTGAAAATGTTCCTTTTTTGTATGGAAATGAAACTTCCTTCTGGTGGATCCCTGGTTGTGGAACAATAACTTATCAGAGGAGACCCCTGCGTTAGATTAAGGTCTTCGTAAGAGACTGGAGCCGCAGTGAAATTCAGCTCAAACCCATTTCAAGAATGACAGGATAGTCCGGCGCTCTGCTTCTGTTTCCATGAGATAACGGCCGCTTTAATTTGTGCAAATACGCTACATCGTACGTCTCCCAGCCCCAATCCAGCCCAGAGCCCCTTCTCAATACTTTAACATCATTGTGAGGAGAATTGTATGTGTGTGTGAGGGCTTAATAACTGAACTTCATCTGTAGTTACCACTCAGAACTGTGTGATAAGTAACTGGCTGAGGGCGAGAGAGGAAGTGAGGAACTAGCTTTATCACAGACAGGAGCGGTGATATGAACTTCCACACTGTTTGATTAATAAACCCCTCAACCAGCAGGGATTACTCCAGCTGGTGCCCTGTCTCTCAGCCATACTTCCGCTGGCAATGTATCCTTACATCCTCCGATCTTTTTTTCCACCTTCTTATTTAGCAAGAGTCTGCTTATCATCCAAACAAAACAAGCCGACTCATAGTGGGAGCCGTTTCTCAAAGAGGTTTACAATGTTCCCTATTTGATCAGATCAGATCTGTTTTTCATTACAGAGAAATGAGGTTCCAACAATCTAGCAAAATCGGTCTCTCCTTTCTTTGAGAAGTTTTGTCACTTGCACTGTCAGTATCTTTCTCAAAATCCAAGCTTTAACCTGATTGGCTATTTCTGTGAGATCAGTCGGATGGGAGGCTATGAACACGTCAAGCCCTGATCACTGGATTTGACAATGCTTACAAACTTCTTAGCATTATTAAAGATATGCAGTTTTGCTCTTATAAAATTCTGATTTACACACTCTTTGACGCTGTTACTTCACCTGCCAATTCCTTCCTGTGTAAGTGGGTGGGTTTTGGCAAGAATAAGTTGCAGTGTGGACCAGACTTAAAGGTTTATTCCATCCCAAAATGAAAATTTGATCATGAATTACTTACCCTCATGTTGTTCCAAACCAATAAAAGCTTTATTCAACGTCTTTATTCAACAATTCATCAGCATAACCTCAACATTTTGGATAGTATCCTAACACTGGTGCCGAATTGTTAAATAAAGTCATTATTTTTGTTTTCTTTCCATACAAAAAGTATTCTCTGCGCTTCATAACTTTATGTTTGAACCACTGATGGCAGATGGGACTATTCTAATGATGTCTTTTATACTTTTCTGGACTTTGACAGTGTTCATTACTTGGAAGTCAATGGGACAGTCACAAGCCTTCCTGTTTCCATCCAAAATATCTTAAATTGTGTTATGAGGATGAGCAAAGCTTTTACATGTTTGGAACGATAAGTGATTAATGCCAAAATGTTCATTTTGGGGTGGAATAACCCTTTTTTTCCCCACACATTTATCTTTCCAATCATTAAGATAGGACAACACCTTTACTTGTGAGAACACACGGCAAAAGGGAAGAACGAGTGATTGTATTTGAGAGTGATGTGGTTTCTCTTTCGCAGAGTGAACTCCCAGCTCCTACGATGTGGCGTAAATGTGTTTTTTGTTACCCCAGATGTTTGGAAGCTGGCCGGCTTCTCTGCTCTCTGACATTCTCCTTCTCCCGAGAGAGGCCGCCATGTCACAGTAATGTCAAACACATGCGCTCACCACACCGTCGCCGTCTTTCCCACTGTTTGGAGGGATAAACAGGGCTGAAACCATGGCAAATGCCCCATTGCCCATCCTTACTGCTCCCTCTCACTGGCACTCCCGCTGGGAGCCTGGGGTTGCCACGGTAGGACAACCAGATGAACTGCTGGGACAATTTGCCATAACAGAGCCTTCACCCCTGAGTAAGTATTGAGACACTGAAGACTGAAATGCAAATGTTGTGATCATGTGAGTATATTTATCAGCTCCTCACTTAACTAAACGCCCCATCAAATATGATGTTAAATTTGAACTGATTGAGTCACTTCTCTGAGGCTACATTCAGACTGCAGGGAAAAGTGGCCTAAATCCTATGATTTGTGAGTTACATGTGACTCAGATCTGTTATTTATTTCATAACTATGTGAGAAGCACAAACCAATTGGAGTCTGATCTTTTCAATTCTTATTTGGTCTACTTTCATATAATCAGACACAGGTCCAGTTTGCAATGCGATCTCATTCTGAACAGTCATATCATAATTCATGACTTGTACGTCTCTCTAGATGGAGGTTTGTGGGACTTCTGTGTTGATGAGAGTCACTACAAATATTTTACATACCAGTAGTTCTTTGGACACTCTGTGAATATGGAAGACAGCTGAGAAGGTAATCACTGATGGGACAGTAAGGTGTTTACAAGTATTTTACGACAGCTCTACAAGACGTCAGAGAAAAGCACATGAAAAAACTTTGATCTCTTTACTCTCCTTACTACTACTCACTTCTCCTTATCACCTGCACACAAATTCTCTGGCTTCCACGGCACATCAGCTTAATGTATGCATAAACGCTATTGCTCTTTTGGGCATGCAGGTCAAATGATGACTGTGACCAGTTCACTCTTCGATCTGATATTGGCCACATTTTAAAAATAACAAGACCTGAGCAATAAGAATCAGAATTGAGAAGTAATACTCGCAATGTGTACATAACCTTATTCTCTTCATTTATCCATGACACACACACTGGTTTTGTTGTCCACGCTGTGCAGATATATATTTTTTTTATCATTATTGTGAAGTTTTCACTTTTCAGTGTTAATCTGGAAGGCATTCCTTTCAATACATGCAACTTTGGAAAGAAAGGGGGAAAAAAAACACACATATCTTTTACTCAGTCTGAGAATCATTTCCTCACACCAGGACGTAAGTGACACATCAGTGCTCTCTCTGGCAGCTAATATAGATAATAGACCAGGATAATCTCTACTGAGCTCTTCTAAAGATATCAACAAATAAACAAAACAGGTTCAAAAACCTCCGTTCTACCGTCCCCACCTGCTCAGGACTCATGTGTCTGCACAATTGCATTAATGCATTATAGGAATTAGGATCCGCGTGTGATCTGACAACTCTCTAGACAATGGAATGGGTAGATAGCCAATACGCTTCAATTAAAATTACATTTTTGTCAATTAAGTTTGAATTTATCAAAAACACAGTCCAATATTCATTGTATATAATTAAGGTAATTCAGTTTGGAGAAATCAAAAATGAATCATACAAATATTAATGGTCTTTTTGTATTAAATTTATATAGTCTACATAAAAGCGGAGCAAAATATACTGTTAATATGAAGTTTTAGGTCAATATGTGTTTTCCCCTTATTTTGAATTATGCATAGCATCATGTTGTTGTGCTTTACGGTTAAAGAGAATGTCTGTAAACCTACCAGTGCCTTTTCTGTTTTTTTACAGATTTTTTTGTTAACAGTGCAGCCAGGTAAAACAGAAAGGTAGAGTTGAACATTTTTATGTCGCCAGCCACTGCGCAACTACAAAAAACTTTTATTTATGGATTTCTGAATTCTTCCCATAGTATAGCTTTTGTGCCAAAGAGGTAAACTTGTATAAACTGACAATTTAGGTGCAGTGCTGCCACGTGTCGCTGGGGTTAGTTCTGTGAGTGAGGTCTTTCCTGCAGGTGACCGTCAGACTACCTGACCGATCAGGTGCCAGTGCTTATACTGATCAGTGCTTGACCCCACCCCCCTAGTTCTCTAGCTCTCTCTTCCTCCCTCCCCCTGCTGCTTTGCCGGCCGTCTGCCTGCACCCATCTCCCGCCCACCGCCATCTGCTCCTCTCGTTAATTACGAGACGGCAAACTTCACCTGCACCCGCACTCAAATTACAATAATTACCTCCAGTGCACACCATGTCCCTGCTCTCATTGCAGAGCACTTCCACAAGGACACGCTCTCCCAACCTGAATGCAGGCGTACTATATAGTAAACTTAAGATATATACCACAATCATAAAAACTGACACCTTCCACGTGACTGCATGATAGTACCAGTGTGAGCCTTTATGAATCCACAACAGATCAGGTGTTGCATTAACACTTATATACACTTCTATATATACACTTGTATTTCTAAACTCGAGTGCAATTCATGAAGTTTAAATTTATAATATGTAAAGTGACTTTGATCCAGTTTTTTAGGATTTATAAACCGTGGTGAAATTTATGGCTTCCCAAATTACAGTTTTCAATAAAACAATATATATATATATATATTTTATTTTTTATTTTTTTTTACTCCGCAAGTTTGTTTTTCATTTTTGTAAACACTTGTATTTTAGGCTTTATCAATATTCTGAACAGGTTTGTTAAGTGGAGACAGTGAGCAGGTAAAACTGACTCCAAAACCAATCAAACAAGTTCTCCACATATACCAATAGAAAGCCGTGTCTCCATTAGACTTAAGCATATATACAGACTCGAAGATGGCTTGAAAGCAAATTGAATAATCACTTCAGATGAATGAACTGGTTTTCTCTTGGTGGTGGTGCTGCTTTAGTGCGTGCAGCAGGGACATTTGCCTGTAAAAGCTATAAGAGCTATTTGGTGGTAATGTTTAAGGATAGTCTGTGGCCACAGCGCGGTTTCACCTTTAGACATTTAGCTGTTGGGAGAACTATTACCGCCTGTTCATTCATAATTCAGCTGATCTTTACTGGGGTCAGTTGAAGAGTAAAGTGGTGGTTTGCAGTGCAACAGCAGTAACATCAAGGGGTGCTGACTGGGCTGGACTGAAGGACAGTTAAGACAAGTGATGTTGCAACAGAGCATATATTGTGGTTTCATCCATCAGTGTGCTGGCAAGGATGCAATGAACAATTCATCATAATGCACTAGATCACATCTTCATTTTTGTGCTCATATAGACTAGTCATTTATTAGATGAACAGGTGCACTGATTGCCAGGCTGATGACTGCTATATATATTTTTTTCCCAAAGCATTGAAGCCATCTGATGTGCATAAATATGCTGTAATTTCTGCTTGTTCGTTTATTAATGGCAACGTTTCAGATTTCTGGCAGATCAGACATAAGTGAATAAGATCTCTTCTAATAAGTTCAAATTCAGAGGTTGCGCGGTTGTTTTGTTTTTCTTTTTTTTGCCAAGATAAACTACATCTTTGTTACATTTTCCGTGCTCTCTTCACAAACAAATAATTAGCCTACAGAAAGTTTGAGAAATATATTCGACATTATTCCGTACAGTTTTTGATATTGTATCAATATTATTGTGCCAATAATTTTTATTGATAATAACATACTTTCTGTTGACTAAGTCCCCGTCCATATGTTAAATGAGCATCTATTCTCATTTAAATTAACTAATTTAAAAAAAACTATATTTTTTGCAAAACAGAGCAGGTATGTTGTTGCGTTAATAATTGTATATCAATGGTATATTGCCACATTACACCTACCAACACTACAAGCATCTTCTAAAATTTCGTTTAAGTTCAAATTTGATTGTATTTAAGAAATAGCCTGTTATATTGAGCAAACTAAGATAGAACAAGAAGCATCACTTACTTTTGAAGGTCGAAGTAAACTGAGGTATTTGCAGCAAAAAAATAATCCACGCGAAAAATAAAAACAGAAATAAACGGAGATTATCACTGAAAAAGGTGTGTGAACTTTCCAAAATGAATAAAAAGCGTATATGCAGTTTTATCAAAGAGTGTCCGAGAGAAAGAGAGAGTTCTGAACTCCTTTGGATTGCACGCGATGTTGACTTTTCGTTATAGTAATAAATAATGAGGTAATTCAATTTCAAGAAATCGAAAATATATCATACAAAGCAAGAACACAGCGGAGCTTTAGTATTAAAGTAGTGAGACTTTGGTATTACGTTCCTTTAAAATGTCGAAATCTTGAAACGTGTTAACAAATTTCTTAGTAAAAATGCACGGGGTGAAAAAAAGTTCGCTTCGATTTCTCAAATCACAATAAAATCGCAAAGTCCTCCAGTTCAGATCTCGCGTTCGTGGTGGTTTTTATACCGTATTCCACAGTAGATGTCCGTGATCCCTCCGTTTTTAATATTGCCACTGATGCTCCATGTTTCCAAGTAGAAATGTAGTGAATACTGTCTCTTGTAAATCCTTTAAAGTCCGCGTCTACAGAAAAGATTCAGATAGGGAGTGTTTCGGAGATCTTCCCGTTAATACTCCAACTGCTCGTCGCGAACTCCCTCCACACTGAACGCGAAAAAACGGTCCGTTAAAAACATCGTTCGTGTCCCAGCTAACTGATGTTACACATTCTGCGTTGTTTCGCTCTGCACCATCTCGCGTTTTGGTTTATTTTTGTTGTTGTCAGTGGTTGGAAGCTGGTGTGTTGTCTAATGACCCTTCTGTCTGCGTTTAAAACACCATCTGGAGAAGAGAAGCGTTCTCCTGCGCTCCTAACCTCTCTCTCTCGCTCGCGCGCTCCCTCTCTCTCTCTCTCTCTGTGACAGCTCCTCAGACCCACAAGCTGACAGCCTGCCTCCCTTGTGCTGTATAACCCCCTCTGATATTGAGAATTCATAATATAATTCATATCACATTTTTAATAGCTTGCAATTAACATAATTAGGATGTGCCCACATTTTCCTGCAATTCTTAAGGGATCATAAGTACTGTCCCTGTCTCTGATAAAAATGTCAGATTGATTCTTATGAGAGCAGTATTGATGGTCCTTCCACAACGCCGGGCGTTTTTGCCAGGTTTTTAAACGCGTTTCCACCGTGCACCGCTAGGGGCCGCTGTTTCCCCATATCAGTTCCTCAGTTTCACACACTCGCATTCATCAGGCAATTGACAGCCAGGCAGCTGGTGCCCGAAGCCCGATCGAGGGCATTCAAATCAGATGGGAGATATGATGTTTTTCTACCATAGTTACAAACTGAGCATTTCATTTTCCAGGAGCATGTGCTTCATTTAAACATTCTGTCTAAGTGTAGACTGTTGATGGATGGTCCTTACTTTCAGTGTCAGCTGTCGGAAGTGCGTTTTATTTCTGAGGTAAAACAATATGTGTAGTATAATACTAATTTCAAATATTAAGGCAAGTGGAAACAAACTGTATTACCTGAGCTATTTTTGCTAATATGTTCACTGGTCCCACTGTAAGTGCATGTAAATAAGTTCACCTTAAATTCAACAATGCAGTTAAAACGTAATAAAAATGGATGTCAAAATACTTTTTGTCTTGACTTTACCATCAGTTTTAAATTTAAAGCTTTGTAAAATGCTTGTGTTAAAAATGAATGGCACATCTTTTAATCTAATGCAATGATATTAATTTGTCCATATACCAGGCCACTGTATATCTGATACTTACTGCTTACCAGGTGGTTATAAAACTATAATTTTCATTAACTATTTATTCTGAGACCTTGACAAATAACTTGGTAGTCTATGGTACACTTCAACTGAAAAGCAGAGCAGTTACTTGTGTGATTCAAAGAGCTGCATGCACCAACTATGAATATGGATAAGAGACGGCATTTCCACAGACACTTTCAGCCATATTTGAATATGAATATGACTTTTCTTCTTGTGGTTTGAGCAGAATATTCAATGCAGAATATATTTCTCCTTCTGCGGTATTGGCGGAAAAGCTCTGGTAAATACAGCTGCTGCTAAAAAAATTGACCAACTTTTTCACCAACCCCCCTCCCTCCATTTTGTTCAGTTGATTCCCCCATTTTTGACTGTTTAACCATCACCGCACCTGCTAGCCATTCACTGGCATTTGACTCAGTTTTAGGGGGAGGATCTGATGGTGTCACCGCAGGTGAGCCGATGAGAAACGCACATCTGCCTTTCTTCCCCCACCCTTTAAAAATGACAGGATGTAAAGACATGTAAACAAACTTAGTCACTGTGCTGTTGGAGAAAGCACCGGTGGTGTAAAGTACACAGAGACAGCTGCCCCATACCTTCTTTTGTCACACGATTGCACTTGCCTGGCCAGCCTCAGAAGGCTCCAGTCAAAACACTCTGAAAAATTCACAACTCTAACGTAAGTCTATTACTGGTTAGGATTACAGATTTTCTTCCATCTGGAAAATTGTAAAAAATAAAATAAAATTTATAAAAGTCACTTTATTACAGCGGCCCCTTAGATAATGCTTTAAAGCATCATTGAAAAAAAAGAAAAAGATCCTAGTAATTTAAGAAACATTTCTGTGTTTATTTAACCACATTATTGCAAAAATAAAAAAGAAAATCTTCAGAACACAAATTGTTATTTTTGTTTTCTTTTTGCACAAAATATATTCACTAATGTATAAAATTACTGTTGAACCATTGATCCACATGGACTGCTTTAACAATCTATTTTAACAGAATATTTCAGTTACACTGGAGGGTCAGAAAGCTCGGATTTCATCAAAAATCCATCAAATTTGTGTTCCTGAAGATTAATGAAGGCTCTTACGGGTTTGGAAATACATGAGGTTGTGTTATCAATGACATAATTTCCATTTTGGGGATGAACTATCCCTTTAAGGAAAGCTTGTGAAAAAAAGCACGCGTGTGGGACTGTACCAGTGTTAAGTGTATATGTGTGAAGTAAATTGATGTCAATAGAATTAAACACTACACTAGATCCAAATTCTCAGCCTTGAGAAATCCTGTAAAAAGAGCAGTCCTCATTGCACTGGCTCCACCTCTCCTTCTCTCGTGACAGCTAATACCCAGTTCACAGATATTAAATAAATCCTCTATGACTTGAGTCTCTACACCCATAATTCTTAATCCACCGTACTGATATGTGGTCAGCTCTGGTGTGGACATGCAGTATCTACTCAGATATTCAAGGATTTTTCTACAGCCAAATGCAATTTGGCTACATTTACGGATGTGTCAGTCTGTGCTGCTCTTGCAAGGGCAAATGTCTCAAACTTATCAAGTATGAAGTGTTAGGATCTGTCTGGTGCAAATACACCCTGGCTGTGTCTAAAGCGTTTGCCTTACTGCCTTGTCACGAAGTGTTTTGTGTGTGTGTGTGTGATGGTTTCTCTGGCAGTATGTCTAATGATCTACAATGCAGTTTAAATATAAAGTGCTTTATAAAAAAGGAGTTATACACTGATTTAAAAAAAAATAAAATAAAAGAGGAAAAAAGGGATAATGACAAATAATTTTATGCATCTAAACACAAAAAAGTCTCAAAAAAGCCACTTCATGGCTCAGTATCTGGATTGTGGGATATCTGTGAAGGATGTATCTAAATACTAGATTTAGATGTGTCTTGATACCTCTCTTATTCTGCCATATGGGCTGTATTGTTAAGGTTTAGCTGCTGAAACATGCCTTCTTTAAAGATTGGTATAAGGGATTTGAAGTAAATCATCAAAGACAATAAGACTTTGAATTCCTCTGTGATCAACTATAGGGCTGAAAACTACAGCATGAGAGACCATAGTTAAGTGATTATTTTTATTTTAGGTGATTTTTATGTTTGTTGGTGAATACTGACAGCAAGAACAGTGAACACAATTATCTGTGTGACAGACATCCTAGTCATTCTAGACTGAGCTCCTTCAGTCCTCTGTCCTTCATCTAAGCTACATTTAAAATAACCAGAGAAAAACTCTGTCAACTCTTAAAAATCTGTTTATGCGATCTCTATTTACTGAAAACAGTGGCTGCATCATTTAGTGAAAATCTTGGCACTGTTAAGAGCTAATTCATCGGCACTCCATTCCAGTGCAATCTCTCAATGTGCAGCCAAATATGTCATCGTTACTGATATGCATCAAGTACATGCAGTTTTAATTGGTTTACTAAAAAGGGTTAAAAAAAAAAATCTTAAGTCAGGAAAGTATTCTGACCTTGCACTTAATCCACATGTTCTGCTTGAGATCTGAAAGTCCCAAGGCCTTTAATAACAAGCAGATTGCATTGAAGTGCTAGCTTGATAAGTCATGAATTTTCAAATGAATTTTTAAAAAGATATTTTACGGTAGAGTCTCAGTTAAACATGACAGCAAAACAATTTTTTGATTAGTGTTTTGCTGCTGTCAGTTGTTTAACTATATTTTTCTCCAGTTTGTTTTTGTTGGTTTCAAACTGACCCCAAACAGCAACCTTTCTGAAAAGTAAACACCAACCTTGTGATAAAAACAGATGGTTAGAGCTACAGTAATATCTGTTGACTGAAATTTGATTAGGTCAGGGGAACATCTTAAAAGTATTTGAAGAGAAAACAACACATTTTTAAACTATTATTATTAATATTATATCAACAGCAGGGGTTTCTTGGTGGTTGTTTGCTATAAAGAGACCAAACCAGTCTCTGTGACAATTTTCTGATGTCTAGATATTGTTATGGGTCCCTCTTTCACAGTAAATCTATAGGATTTTTTTCCCCCCACTGAGTCTTTACTGATGGCGATACTTGCCTTAGCAAAGACCAGTAACAAATCGAAACTTTGGTTTATGTCTCCTTCTTGGACTTGTCTTTTGAGAAAAAGATTAATGGAATTTAACACATCTCCTCTGGAGTTTTAAAAGAGACTTCAACAAATCTCAGTAATATCTGTGTTGAGATTGGCGAGATACTAAAGTCATTTTCTATATAGTTTAAACTATGTTTATCCACTTCTTTCATATTTTCTCTTACGTGCATTTTATTTATGCTGCCACCTCAATAGAGTGCGGTCTTCAACAGGATGAGTTCCTGGTTGTCTGGGAGATGGATCACTGGTTGTCCTGGGTCTTGATGGAGTGTTTATGGCCCTCTTACTGGGGAGTTATAGCCCTGTCTGTCCTACCCGGTCAGGTCCTTCTACAGTATGGCCAAACGTGCTGCTTACACACTTCTGCTAGACCTTTCACTTTAAAGTTATGGCTGAATAGAAGGGATAGAATGGGTTAAATTAAATGAATGGATAAGTAAAAGAAAAAAAAAAAGGTTTATGTTCCAGGACTCCTCAGGGTTGAGCACTTCTGGTAAATTTCCTGTTGTGATCTTACACTGTAAAATATAAGTCTGTAAAACAACAGAAAAGGTGCTGGCAGCTCATTTCTGTTCATTCTAAAACACAATGCAATGAAGTGTAAAATTCAAAATACTGGTAAAACACCTGTAAAAAAACTAAAGACAAAAAAATACTGTGCCCTAATTTTTACTGGTTTTTTTTAATGCTGTGTTGAGACTGCTCGGTAGGGAAGCTAGGTTAATTTTACACCCAATTTGGGTTGATAATCATTTATAATCATAACCCTATTGGGGCTGAGTTGATAATACGGATGTCAAAGGGCATGCATTTCATACACATACAAGCTCAAACATATATGGTTCTCTTTGTGCTGAAACCACTTCACCTATCTGTGTTCACACTACTTTTGTCAGATATATATATATATATTGTGGCGGGCGTCCCGAGCCTCGATCAGCGTCGCCCTGGCAACCAACCACCAGCACCTGGA
>JAUCMS010000127.1:24959023-24971774 GCA_032357445.1 Enteromius radiatus
TTGTCCCTTGAAAAGATATAATAAAATATCTACCAAAATGTGAGGGGTGTACTCACTTTTGTGAGATACTGTATATCAAACGATATATTATGAGCATCTCGTTAGTAAAGTCGGTTCTTTGATTAGCGGTAAATCTCAATCAAAGTTTTCAAATGGAGCGCCAGTTAAACCCCAAAGAATCACCCGTGAAACTAAACGCGTAGCCTTTCGGTGAACTACAGTGATATGTCTATGCTGGTACTCCGTTTGAAAGCAGCTAATGTAGAAAGAACCGGCTTTACAGACGAGATATATTCAATATATATCGCCCAGCCCTAACATGACTATTATTTGCACAATGAATAATATATATTTGCTTACCCATCTATTAAAACATACGTGAGACTGGAGTATCTGTGCAGTCCGAGGTTTTTGCAAGGCTCGCTTCATTTCGGAAACGCCACGCTGATATTTGTTCTTGTTTTATTTCACTGACTGTTCCAATATCTTCTTGCCTCAGTTTGTGTACATCTACGTTTTTTGGGAGTGTAATAATGAACCAATGATCCATACAAATTCTACAGAACTTTTTAAATAACGTATGCTCTCTTGAATCATTATGGCTTAAATATAAGAGGTATTTATATTCATCACAACAAACTTGAATGGGCCAGATGTGTGTTTGCACCTGTGCTGTTGTACAGTATGTTTGTTTCTCTCACCTTATACTGTATATACAGAAAACTACAGCTTTCTTCAGTACTTCAGTGCTTGATGTCTTAAGCGGGATTCCCCGTTCTCCTACTTGGAAAAATACAAAAGGGCATTTGAAGTTAACATCCAATTTGGGAACTCAAGTTGAACTTTTCAATCTCAGCAAAGATGTGGGTGTATGTTTCTTTAAATGAACATGGTGGCACTTACATAAATGGAGACATACAGTAGCAAATAATTCAGCAAAAATGTTAAAACTTTATAAAAAAATGTTTGTAGAAACGAGAGTATGAAATGTGTTATGATCAACACCTGCCAAATCTAACTGTAGCACAATTTGTTCCTTCATAGATTGTATTATGAACAATCAACAACATATTGGTACATTCCTGGAAGTCACCATTATCAAGTAGGAATATCCAGCAATAAACTTTCAGTGGAATGCATAAGTACGTTAGTGTGCATATACAGTAAATATATCCTGGTGTGTCTCTGTAAGTGTGAGTGTATCTCTTAGTCCTCAGATGTTGTCAGGTATTAAATGTGTTTTTGGAGAAAGGGAGATAATGATTTCTCTATAATCTCTGTGGCCCTGTCTTCCTCTGCATTGGTGTGATGGCGGCTGTGGCGTGACCCAGACCTCCTTTGCTCCCGGTGATAAGGTCAGGATAGAGGGGAGCGTTATGCAAGCGGCTAGCATGCCCTTATCTCAGCTAGCGGCTGCTGCTCCCGGCCCTCTGCAGCACCAGACTAGACTAGCCATGTCAGAGAGATCCGCCTATCAGCAGCATACAGGCTCTCCTCAGCAAATAGATACAGCAAGAGCACAGGGGAGAGCTTAATTAGGATTTTAACCAAGCAACTGAGCTCAATGACAAAATAACACAGTTTTCCATAAGCACACATGTTGAGCTAGCGGGAAATGAACATATTCTAAAAAGAGAGGGCTCCAAAAATTCCCTGCTAGAATGTCAAGGTAAATCCAGCGGCACAAAATCCAACGAGACTTTAATAATTTTTTTTTAGTAATTTTTTAGATGACTGATGTTGTTACTCAAACTCACTCTTAGAGTCCGTGTGAAATAAACATTGACTAGCACACATTGCTATTTTTGTGGTGAATAATTCATCAAGTCAATCCACACAAAAAAAATGTTCGCCTCTCCTCTAAAGTTATGTGCCTTCTCTGTTGACATCAGTTTGAATGCTTGGGCATGAGCATGACATCATTAACCACACCCCTCCAACTGTCAGTGTTCATTTCTGAATAAAATGCCTACTTTACTACATCCAATCAATTCTCAGTAAAAAAAAAAATGCATGTCATGGTATGTGATCATTAAAAAAAAAACTATTATATTGCCTAATACATAAATGCATTTTATATGTTGTTTAAATAGGACTAAGATATTCAATAGTTTTGGTTTGAGTAGTCAAGAGCGCATAAAGTCTGCATTTTTTTTGTACCTGCCCCTAAATATCATGTGAAAAGAAAGTGGGCAGATCTTACTGAAAATAAGCTGCAGAGTGGACCAGACTTGATTCTGATAGTTAGAAGTCTGTATACCCAAGACTAGGAATGAGCCATTGTTCATCCAAAGCATGCAGCAGGACACTGTGCAATTACAGAGACAGACGAATAAAGATAGATGGCAGGTAAAGGTAATGACCTCACTGCCCCGATAAAAGGTTACCTCCTTGTGTGAGCTCATCTGTTAGTACATATAGCTATTGTTATGGTCGCGAAATGGAGTGTCCATTAAAGAATACCAGCATTCTTGGCCTTGGCAGGCTCTCAAACGGAAAGTAGCTTTTATGAATGACTCCTTAACAACCAGTGAAAAAACGCAGCTGAAGTTTTCTTTCTCTCTGGTATTTTTGTGTGCACCTGCTTGGCACAGACAAGCCCAGGGAAGCTCGGGATCTTAACCGAACTCTAGAAGTTAAACCATCCCCATCTGTCAGCACCTCACACAGATGCATAGCCTCTCTATCTTTGTCACTCTCTCTCTTTCCCTCGTGTTTTTTTCACCGCCGGCTTGGCGCAAATTCAAGTCTGTCAAAGCACACCTGCTAAATTGAGTGCGTCGTCTGACATACACAAGCTCCCAAACAGCCATTCACATAACACACACTTTCACTCGGTGTTGATAATATTCTTGGATGATGTCCATACGCTATTCTGCGAGCGTGCAGCAAAACATCTATCATCTCATCTGTCGATAGTCAAGCAGATGTCGAGATGTGCATTCCCTTACAAGGTACACCAGCCAAAATGCAGTTAACAGGTGTCGTTCATATTTCGGCGTAGCAGTGGGAGATTTTCGTTGCAGATTCTGCTGGTGTCCCCTCCTAAGAGCGATTCCATTTAAACCAGGTGCAGGTGAGTAAAATTCCTTTAGCGGCACAAAATGACCATGACAAATTGTGAGAGTTGGAAAATTTGGAACAGGTGCATAATGCGGTTCCTTTCTGTTCTTCCATGCTCTCACCCTCTCTTTTCCCGGAGCATGCACAGCCACTGTGCTGCTCTAGATAGGCACCACCCTGGGTAGAGGACAGATGGAAACGATGTGTCCCCGCTGAGAGGTTTCTCACAGCTGTGTGCCATCCATAGTGCCATGGAATGATGACAGCCCACCAAGAGAGAGAAAGACACTTACTGTAGGTGCCATTTTTACAAACGGATTAAACCTTGCAATATTATAAGCACCCAATCAAAGTTAGACAATTAGACACACTTGACTGAACTAATACTTTTTTCACGATCTTAAAAAAACTTTTTGGGCCAAATTTACTGGTTTGCAGCAATGCAAACCCTTTGTGACAACAACATGCATTTTACAAGGTGGCTAATTCATGCGAATGATTTTGTGGGATTTGTCTAAAAAGCTAACCTGCATATGCATTTATGGAGTTTTCAGATGCAACATTTATGGGAGGGGCTTAGTTTAGGGGCATAGGCCCATTGCCACCAATGACGTTAACTATAACAATAATGGGTAACACTTTATTTCGATGGTCTACTTTAGATATTCTACTAACAGTAAGTAGCTTTGCAACTACATGTGAACTAGCAGTCAGTAGAGTTTTAGTAGACTGTCTGCTTAACATCTTCTAACACTTTATTTTGATTGCTTCACAATATACAACATACTGACCATCAGAAACTCTGCAAGTACAGTATATGTCAACTCAGTCTACTCTGAGAGTTAGTATGTAGTTGCAAATGAATGAAAATTAGTTGATATATAGTATCTACAGTTGACATGAGTTACTTATGGTTAGCCGAATATCTAAAGTCAAATTAATGTGTGAGCCAATAATGAATTATACTTTAAAAATGTTCTACATTTAAAGGAGTAGGACACCACAACTAGCAACACAAGTGAACAATATCGCTGAAATCACTTTTAGAAAGATTTTTTTTTGGCAGCTAAGGAATGGGAAAAAAAAAAAAAAAAACATTTAAAGCAGCAGATGTCCTAAATAGAGAGCATTAAATAGTGATGGTGTAGGTGTGAATATAGTTATACCTTTAATTACCTTCCTACTTCTTGGAGTGAACAGGCTGTAAAGTTCGTTATAAAAGTTATTCCAAGACCAACTACAAAAAAATGATTCAAGAGTGGATGTTCTGCTAATGTTTGTATCATTTAAAGCCTTGCATTAAAATCTTATCTTTTGTAAGTAAAAGCAGGCAAAGCAACCGTTGAATGACAGAGACAGCGAAAAATATATAGAACACTCTTTTTTTTCTTTTTATCATTTCACTGCACCTAGTCAGCCAACCTGACATTAAGAACTTCGAAAAGTGATGAGTCACTGTTTTTAGTCACCATACAGAACTGCGGAATGCTGCTGAATGATGTATATAAGATTCAGTTAGCACTTTTAATGTATCTCAAAGTACACTTCTTACTAGAGCTTTTTTATCTGCTAAATAATGTAAAGTTTTAGTTTTTTTCTACAGAAAAAGTCACACTATTTGTATATAGTGCCGGGGGAAAGTCAATTTAGCTATAAAGCAGCTTTACAGAAGATAGATCTGTCATCATCCAGCTCAAATCAAGTTTTGTTTTCATCTGATCAAATCAATAATTACTAAATATTTAACCTCAAAAAGCATTACACAATATAATCCAAAGGAATGGCATAATAAAACATTATTTATGACTCTACTCTTAAGTTCTGCTTAAGTTGCATTCAAAGCCATTGTAGAATAAGACTGTACACCAAACTCTGCAGGATGTTAATGGAGCAACATTGGTATCCTGAACAAGAATTTAAATTTTAAAACAGTACTGTAATAATCGTGAGATGTTTAAATATTCTTATGGGCGCCAGTACCTGTCCTTGATTTTATGATTAATTGACAAGTGTTTTTTGTATTTGTTTTCTTAGCGCTGAAGCATGATGTACATGGAGTGGGTGTATATATGTTTTTTTATTGTTGCCTCATTAAAAGGTTTTCAGGTCAGGGCGTCTCTTCTGGTTCGATCTTGTTCCTTCCGGCCCATGGGTGAAATAAAATCAATGATATTTCCTTAATTAGCCTGACTTTGCATCCCAGTCTCATAACTTCAATCAATACTGAAATAGAAAATAAAGGCAGAAGTTATTTTATGAAAATTGATTTATGAGTGGGCTTTCAATATTATATTGTAGAAACATGAGTACATAGATGTTTGCATAAGTATCTTTCTCTACTGATATGTAGAGATGCGTTCAACACAGACTATAGACAGTGAGGTCTTCTAACAAAGGTGAAATTCTGCAGAAGGCCCTCAGAGGAACAGTACAGGAGCACAAACTAACCTTTATGTTATTACAAAAAATTATTTATGACTGAATTAATGAGTTATTCTTGTCATGCTGCCTGCTGGTGACAAAACATTCTGCAGGGGTTCTCTAAATGACTAAGGACAAATTACCCACATGGGCATATGCCCACACATTTTAAATCAAGAACAAAACAGGGAATATAATTTTACTTAATAATAGTAATAATGCTTCTGCATATTGATATTTATTAACACCTAGGTCATAGTGATCAAAAGTTTGGAATAATTAAGGAGACGACTGAAATCTCTCATTTATTTGATCAAAAATACTGAAAAACAGGAATATTGTAAACTACAGTATTTTTACTTTTTAAGGGAACTACAGTACATTCTATTTTTTATCATGCATTTTAAAATGTAATTCAATTTCAAATATTGCAAAGCTGAATGTTCAGCATCATTACTTCAGTCTTCATTAACATATAATAACATAAGGATGTTTGACGGGCTGTCCGGGGAGCAGGCAGAGAGCCCACCGGACCCCGAGCCCTAGGGGTATCGCTGAATTATTGGGATGGCAAATCGGCCTAAAAAGGAGCGATAAGCTGATAGTGGCTTTGAGTGTTAACTAAGGAAGCTGGAAACCAGGTGTCCCAGACGGAGCAAGCCAAAGGCGACGGTGGCAAGGAACCAAAACTCCACGTGGGAGAAAAAAAACATGGGAGGAACCTGGCTTAGCGGGGGCCAGTTCTCTTCTTCTGTTCTTTTGAGCTTTCTATTCATAAACCGAGTAACTGTTAATAATTGCACACTTAAACATTATATTCAAATAACTTCTGAAAACTGGTGTAATGGCATCACAAATTCAGCCTTGGTGACTTTTAAGAACAGATAGATAAATATTTTTTTTATTTAAAAACATTTTGACTGGTGTAATTTTGCTTCAAACCAACATTTCTATGCTTATAGCTCAGTTTCAACCTTCATTTGTTTCATATGCTACCTGGTCTCATGACATTAACATACCTTGGTGAACTTTTTAGCAAGGCACAAAATACGTACCAACAAGTACATATCACTGCAGGAGACCTTTTATTCCTTTTTACACAAAGACTTTCAATCAATAAAGCATATAATTTTTACACACTTACTTGAAGAATATCATATTATTGTCACAGACACGCCAGGCTCTGCACTCACCCAATCACAATGCTCATTTTCCCTTGAATACTGATCACCGCCACTTGTCACCTATCACGACTCCAATCAACCACAGCATAAAACCACACACCATACTGCAGTCATCATCTGAGCTCGTTCATTCTGAAGTGGACTTACTATTGGCAAACCTTACCTAATATCCTTACATCTATACTCACCCTGTGCTCTTCAGTCTCTGTGTCTCCTCCCAGGCTCCTGGATTCCTCCCGTGTTTCTCCTGCATCCCTGAATTCAAGTTATATGTGGTGTGTGGTTGTCTCTCCTCGTTCCTGCATCTCCATTGTCTCCATGTCCTCCAAAGCTCCATTGAACCTGCAAGATATATTTACATTAACAAACTGTATTTCCCTCTGACAAATTATACCGTTACTTCTGATCACCTCTGCTGTTACACTCTGCAGCTGCAAATAAATATAAACTTACTGTTTGTGTCCAGTCCGCTTCGTAATAGTTATGGCTTCAAAACAATATTAATATGCTGGGATATTTGAAAACTGATGCTTATAAACGTTGGTGTCACACATATCCCGCTTCATATCTATGTGTTTTCATAGAAAGTAGGTTTGACCGGTAGTAGTTTTTACTGTTTTCTATATTGTTTTTTTTTAATGAAATTTGTTTTTATTCCTGAATGTTTAGCAGTATGTCACAGGATATAACTTCGATGTCACATGATTCAGCTCACGGAGTACAGAGATGTACTTGTTGAGTAACTGTTTGACAGAACAGTTCAAATCTGTGTAAAAGGAAGTTGAAATGGCACGTTGCATCAACAAATGCGTTTTTATATCAGTTTTTGCATTTTTTAACACTATTGGGTAGATTTGGGTTGGATTTAGTGTATTTCATATCTTCTTTTAGGATTAATTAATAATCCTCTGTATATACTGCAGGTGTTTTTACGGCCTGAAGACACTGCCTCCTTCTGAAACTTTATCTGCTTGTTTTAATGTTTTTTTTTTTGTTTTTTTTTTTAAGTACTTTATATCCCTTCCAGTTTTATTTGTGGTATATTGATTTGTTTTATTTTTGTACTGTTGAATGTTTTCTTATCAAAAGAAAGAGTAGGCCCTAGCAGCCTTGCCTTCTCTCAGAAAACTCTTATACTGAAAGCAACATGTTTTGAGAGTGCTTAGAGAATTTGAAAGGCGTAGACATATCCTCTTAAGTCTCCGTGTTTCAGGGCTTACCACCTCCTTCCCTGTGGCCTTGTCTGTGAGGCAGTATGAGCGCCTGGCCTGTGGGTCCACCACGGTTCCTCTTCTGGCTGTTTGGTTATCAGGCTCCTTCCAGCCACGCTGCTCAGTGTTGCTAAGGACAGGCTGTGTTTGTTTCACTTATCCATGGGCTGTGTGCCCCGAGTCAAGCCTGGTGTGAAGAAGCCTGATAAAAACAACAGCCAGTCAGACCGCAGCCAAACAGGCCCGCTGCCAGAGGAATCTGAGTACCCTTCACACTAACAGATAGGGCACAGAGCTCTCACACACACACTCTCCTGACATGCCATCACAGCACAGTTTCTTCGATCTGAAGTCAGTTTGGTAAGCAAGAACTCATTACCTTGCTAAAATCACAGCCTCGACAAGAGATGGGCAGATCAATCTTGAAGTATCAACATCCTCAATATTGATGTTGTATCAAGAAGATCAATCTTCACTTAAAAATATCACTTCTTAGTGTTTCTTTTTATTCTCTTTTTCATTTTATTATTTATTTAGCCTGACCTTGAATGTGTATCATAAGCCTTATCAATTAAAATGAAAATGAAACTGATGTCAGCAAATATTTTGTTGGAAAGGGAACAATAAACATGTTATTAATAACAGGTTATTACTATTATTATTAGTAGTATTTTAATCATAACCAATCTTAACTGCTTTGATATTACACTATCAGACAAAAGTTTGCAATACAGTACAAAGTATTATTATGTTACAATATTTTTTTACCGTTTTCCATATTGATATATTTTAAAATGAAATTTGTTTCTTATTCCTGAATTCCTCATTTATTTGGAACAAAAGTATTTTGTTGCATTATAAATGTGTTTTCTTTCTCTTTTGGTAAATTTAATTAATCTTTGCTTAATAAAAGTATTATGATTATGATTATTAAATATTTCCCACCCAAGAGTTTTCAGTGGTAGTGCATCAAGGTTTCCAAAAAATATTACTGGTTTCAAAATATATTATTTTAAGAAATACTTGATTGATGATCAAATGATTTCTAAACACCAAAGTAGCTGCTGTAAAGGAATATTTTAAAATATATTAAATTGGACAACATGTAATAATATTTCACAAAAATATTGTGAAATAAAGCATGTGTATCATATATGTTCTTTTCTAAATACTGATGCATAACCATTTGCACATTATTTACTACTGAAATCTTTTATTTTGGATTGCTACATGATTCCTCTCCCCCATAACCTCTGCTTGGCTCTTTGCTTTCTCTCTGTGTCTCTGTCTCTCTTTCTCTCTGTTTGTACAAAGGCCTGCAGAAATCTGTGATCCATGACCACAGAGAGACTGTAAAAGCGGGGTTTGTGTTGCTGGTCCTGGGGCGATATATGTCATATTCAGTCTCCAGAGAGCCCGGATACACACATGAAAAAAGCAAAGCCTCCTGAGCACCTCAGACAGCCTCAGAGTCACTATTCCCCCTAAAAATCACACAAGCTAGCCTTTAGATATTCTAATGACTCTCATATTCATGCATCTCCCAAATCATTTGACATTTTTTGGCCTCTGAATTAGGACTTTGACGACTGCTTATTTTAATAATCAACTAAATTAGCGGTTCTGGACATGTGGTTAGTTTTGCAGGTTATTAATTCTGACAAACTCAGCCCATACTTGCAATGCAATTTTACGCTGTGCTTTGTGAGCACAAAGCCCTTTAGTTTTAGTTTTATTTCAAAATGTTTTTTTTTTTCTTTTTTTGTGTCTTATTTAAATACAGTTGTTGCTTACATGATGGACCAAAAAAGAAAAAAAAAAAAAAAAGATATTTGGGGCCAAAAGACCACAGTGAACAAAGTGAAATGGCTGTGTAATTTATATAAAGAGCATTTAATATATATTAATCTAATTGAAAATCATAGTTTCTGCTTTTAGCAGAAAACACCAGATTGCTGAGCAGAACACACACTGCCTAGCTTTACTACCTGCAGAAATTATTGTAGGTTTTATTCATTTATTTTTCTGATATTTTATATATATATATATATATATATATTTAGTACATATTTATGTTAAAAAAAGTCATCACCACACTGTAAAAAAAGAAATCTGTAAAATTTACGGTAAAAAAAACGGCAGCTGTGGTTGCCAGAATAAAACTGTGAAAAATACAGTATTAATGTTTTTCGTTTTATGGTTTTATGTTAAATTTACAGTTAAATGCCGTAATTTCTAATAATAAACTGTAATAACTGATTTAATGTTAATATACCAACCTATTAAAGTACTGAAAGTAGCACAGTAGCTTTTAAATAGTAACATATTTAGAAGGTGCTCAGTGTCATTCACACAAGTACTAAACACCAACATAGTAAGAATTATTAAACTGAAATGTGCAATAAACATTAATTTAACAACATTATATGTAACATACAACCCTAATAAACATAACTGATAGACAAAAAACTAAAAAGAAACAGTTATTTCAAAGAAAAAAACATCAAATTCAAACAAAATTTATAATGCAATGCAGGGAATTCTGGGAATGTCAGTTTACAGTGTTTCCCTGTAAATTTAACAGGAATTTACAATTAACCATTTAACGGGTTTTTACTGTAGCATTTTCAGATTTTACTGTTAAAATCACAGTCATTTTGTACAGTGTATGAACATCATGGTAGGTAAACTAAATAAAACACTGGCTAGCAAAATGTTTAATTAAGCTTTTTTTTTATCAGTTGTAAAAAGCCAAACTATTATCATATTGAGCAATATTAAGTAATATTTTGGCTTATGTTTAAAGAAAATATATTAAATTATATGATCTTTATAACAAATAACCTTATTACTTTTTCCTATTTATGAAAACTTTTGTCTTTGGAAATATATATATCAACTTTAAATCTAAATCTAAAGTTATATTATAATTAAATATTATTGACTTAAAAAAGAAAAAATATTACTTCCATTTACATTGAGGACACCACACACCCATTAATTTCTGAAACAATAATAATGAATGATTTATCCCTTCCGTTTTTAACATTTTGTCTTCATTTTATTTAAAATAAATGTCTCTCCGAGGCCTGAAACCACACGCACTGTGTCTGTTTTCCATCAGTCTGCCACGGTGGCCGGAGATTCCCAAAACTTGACAGTTTAATGAGTAACAACACTGTTGAACAATGAGAGACAATGTACATGTGTCATTTTTGGTTTGTTTGAATATTATTTAAAGGCTGACATGAAGCAACATTCCTGAAGTCATAATGCAATGCATTCAGCCATCAAAAAGACAAGACAGGCAGACAGACAAGAAGGAATATGAAAGGCTGCACTGGGGTCCCTTCAGAGAGACGAAACCAAACAAGCCACCCAGTGGTGTGTTAGGTTGGTCGAAGGGGGAGAACAAGAAGGAGTGAGCGAGAAAAAAAAAAAAAGAAAGAGGAAAAAGATGAGAGACTGCACACGGCATAAAGGAAACGAGTAAATAGGAGCAGCTCTAATAGGAATATCAAGCCACTGAAAGGTAAACAGGCTTCTCCAGGCTGATACAAAGGGAATGTGGCGGTTTGGAGAGCGCCCGAGAGAGGTGGCGCTCCTGCGGAGGAGCGATAAGGCAGCTGTGTCCGCCTGCAGCACAGAGATAAGGCTGAGCACTGGCATGTGTCGCCCCTGATCACAATTTCACACTCAATATTCATCCAGCCTGACAAACAAGCACCATTTAAGATAAAAAATAAATATAGACTCCTTCTGCCATTACCTTCTGTTTATTAATCTGCCTGCGCCCACTGCAGCTTTTAAAGAGCGGTAAACACCTCAGCCACACACATCCATACGCATATGTAGAGGTGCATCCCACATAAGCATCCCATCTACATGCAAGGGCAGATGCACATACAAACACAAACACACAGATAAGGCTGCCAAAGACAATACTGTGCGTGTGTGTGTGTGTGTGTTGATGTGTTTGCGGATCTCAGCACACATGCAGCAGCTGGTGTCCCGAAGCTTTCTTTCTGTGTACACCATCAAATCTTTGGTGTGGCAAAGAATATATGGCTGAGAAATGGCTATTGTGGGATCAATAAACTCACGGATACAATGAAGTCACACGTGTTTTGTGACCGTTATGTTCTAATAACAGACTGTCAATGCTTATTGGTCTGAAGGTGGCTTCTTGTCTTTGTCCAGTTGTGTGGAGCTCTTGAGAATCAGTGGACTTATTTAAGGTTGATTGATTTAATTTAATTGATTATTTGTTTGTCTGTTCCATAACAGTGTTGTATAGTACAGGTACTGTACTGAAAGCCACATGGCTTATGACTTAATTGTGGTATAATATACAATGTTTTTTGTTTGTTTTTGTCAGCTAAACCTGTAAAAGATTTACTGTACTGACATAGCTTCTGAGATTTTATTAATATTTCAGCAATTCAATGATTCATTTGCATATTACGGTTTCAGTTAATTGCCAAATGACCTGCAAGTAAAATTATGAAATATCACATTTTTCATTAGTAAGTGTTAATATGTTAATAAAATGTGTTTACTCAAAACATTTAAAATCCTTAATCTTTAAATCAAAATCAGAACCTTAATCAGAATATTGCTGAAATGCTGTAAACTTCTGTCCACAGTAATGAATAAAGTAATAAATAAAGTAATGTCCATGTTGCGTTCCCAAATGAAAATCAAACTCACACAGAATTAAGAGATTGAAGGGATAGTTCACCCAAAAATGAAAATTTGATGTTTATTTGCTTACCCCCAGGGCATCCACGATGTCGGTGACTTTGTTTCCTCAGCAGAACACAAACGAAGATTTTTAACTTTAACCGTGGCAGTCTGGTAGTCATTTAATGG
>JAUCMS010000127.1:24990812-25012193 GCA_032357445.1 Enteromius radiatus
ATTCACACAGAAAACAGTTATTTTAAATTGAAATAATATTTCACAATATTACAGTTTTTTCTGGATTTTTAATCTAAATGCAGCCTTGATGAGCAGAAGAAACATCTTTAAAAACCATTAAATATCTTACTGTTCTAAAACATTTGAGCGGTATATATATATAAATCCTAACCCAGAATTCCCTGCTTTTCATTTCAATTTTTTATTTATTTATTTTTTTTTTTTTAAATAACTATGTTTCTCCTTAGTTTTTTCTTACCAGTTATGGTAAGATTTAATTTTAAAAATTAAAATGATTAATTTCTGTTTAATGAGTGTTTAGTGCTTGTGTGAATGGCACTGATCACCTTCTATATAATATCATTATTTAAAAGATCCTTGCAAATTGGCTTTATTGAGGTTTTTCTTTGTTTTTTGTACCCATAACAAAAAAACATACAAATATTTTTATTTTTTAGAATCTCAGATGTCTTCAATCTCTGATGATGATAACATATTGTAACATATTTTTAAACAAATTGTTAAAAAAAGGAAATCACTATATATTATGCGTGAATATATATCTGTTTATATGAATGGGGTTGCGCAGTATTTTGTTGACCAAATATCCGCATAATGACACACACACACACACACATATACAATATACACACACACACACACACACACACACACACAATTTTTCAGCTGATCATATTTCTTTTTTAAGGATTTAGCACTTTTTTAATTTATTGTCAGTTTGTTTGTCTATGAAATACTTTTTTGAAATCTTTGTAATTATTATTGACTATTTCTGTTTATGTTGTATTAATGTTGACCAACAGATCAGAACTGATCTATATATATGTACACATATAAAATAATATTCCAACCTTGTATATATGTGTACATATATATATTCTTGTTGTCTGCAGGGACAAAACAAGTTGAGAGCATTTATGAATTAGTTCATTAGTTCATGTGGGCAGTCGTTGACTAATGGATAGGGAGTTGGACTTGTAACCCAAAGGTCGTGGGTTTGAGTCCCAGGTCCGCAGAGATTGTGGGTGGGGGGAGTCAATAACCAGCGCTCTCTCCACCTTCAGACCCTTGAGCAAAGTATCGTTCCCCCACCGCTCTCTTCTCACTGCTGTGAGTGTGCACTTCGATGGGTTAAATGCAGAGCACAATTTGGCCACATGTCTCATCCTTTCCTTTTTATGCATTACAAAATCTTGTACATATCTTAGCAACATTAAAAACAAGTGTTTATTTTAAATTGGGAATTATTATTATTATAATCCGTGAAGCCATTTACACTACAAAAGGAATCTCTTACTTGCATTGTTTCTGAGCGTTTCAAATTGTAGATATTTTAGCGTGTTAATGACTAATCTAAATGCCTCTGACTGGCAACAGCGTTCATGTGCTCAACAGAAAGGTGTGTGATTGTAATAGATTCAGTTTAATTGTGCACAGGGCCTTGAATTTAGTAAGCAATTTTGCCTCAAGTCTCTATTAATTTCCAACCTTGATCTGCACTGATTTCATACATTTCATAGTCTCTATGCAATCCAGCTAATGGAAATCTTCTGTTGTATACACATCTTTAAACCCTGTGATATGCATTGTTGAGACGATAATGAAAACAGCATTAAAAGGGGAGCTTTAAAAACAAAATACAATAAAAAACTCTTTTTTGTTTCTGTAACAAGTTCAGACAATGTGTTGGTGTACAACAAATTAAATTAGCTTAATATAAAAACAATAGATATCAGTGTGAAGTCCCTATAGTGTGTGTGAATGTGTTTATGTGTGTGTGCTAAGAAAAGACAGAACAAATCTTTAAGGAATCAACTAGGGAGTTGTGAAGCCCCTCCCTGAGGACAGACAGGGCCATTTACTCTCTCTGCAGGTACTCAGTGTACCCCGCGGGTCATAGTGAGAGGTCAGACCGCTGCTGTAAATAACGCACAGAATGATGTCAGTCTCCTCTCTGTAGAAAGGTCATCAAGCATGAGATGTGGGTCACCACCTCTGATTTGGACAGGTCAATAACATCTAAGTCACCTGGAGCCCACTGAAAAGAAAGGAAGGTGAACACTCATTTCTCGTTCCTCTCTCTGTCTCTTCAGTTTCTTCATTTGAAAATAAAGAATGGGGGAAAATATACATATTCATAACATTAGTAATCATAATTGGATATTAAAATATGTGAATTATTTTAGTCCTGAAGTAAATGACAACAAGATTATAAACTGGCACCCTGCATACTGTTTGTATGGTTTTGTGGTTTTATGATGTTTTATAACTTTTTATTAATTTATTATTATTATTATTGTATTATTATTTTAAAAAGTTGTTTTAAACATACTAAATTAAACATTGAATTGTTTGTCTGTTGTTGTTAAACTGTGGCTTGTGTGTAAAAATACATATTTAGTATGGTAAATAATATTTTTACCTTATGTAAATGTTTTATTTCATTTATTTGTTTATTTTATAGTTTTCAATATTAAATCAAAATGTCAAAGTTGAACAAATTAAAGTATTAAGTTGGTCCAAAGTATGTTTTTTTATCTATTTATTTTTTCACTGTGGTGCTGTACTGTGGTTTGCAAATTGTTTCTATAACCAACACAGTCTTATGACCAATTTGTACGTATTCGTACGAGGTGGCAAAATCATGCTAATTCGTATAAATTCGTACAACCTCACTTTTAGATTTGTCTAAACCCCAGTGACGAGTAGGTTTAGGGGCGGGGTTAGGTGTAGGTCATTCATACAAATTCATACGAATTGGCAACTCGTAAAAAATACGTACAATTTAGCCAAAATCATATGAATTTGTGCGAATTAGCCACCTCATAAAATATGTATGAATTGCCGTGAGACTGGGTTGCTATAACATATATCAGAAATTCCATCCTGTGTATAATCAGAATTAGTCAGTATTTTACACTACTTTTATTAATTAATTTATTTATTCATTTATACATTTTGAGTGTAGCGCACACTTTGTCTAACTGATGCAGTACTGCAGTAAAGTCTGATTGGGAAGTTCAAACAAACTGAATTTGTTTAAATTTGTTTAAACTGAGTTTAAATGTACTGTCTTAAGACAGAAAGCCATTTTCAACCCTAGTGATTGACAGCAGTAATGCGTGAAGAGCAGTAATGAAGAGTCTCTGCGGCCTGACAGTGACTAATGGTATAACTCTGAGACTTAGACTGAATCTCCATATCATCGCTAACTTTTCCCCACGGGCGATCCGCCCTGTGATTGATCAGAGATAATCAATAAGCAGGATTTCACAGCGCCGATCGATAAACAGAGGGTTATGCCTGCCTGCTCTCCGCGGGACAGAAGGGAGGTGGGCGCTGCCAGGCTGTGTGTGCAGTTAGCTGGCGCGTGCTGGCTCTAATGAGGGGAGTGTTGATTTGGCATGGGCCCTAATAGGATCAAAGAGCCCATTTGGCTTCCAGTTGACTGACAACAGCACTGGGCTGGCAGGAGACCAGAGAGAGAGGGAGTGCGATACAGTTGCGAGATACTGTATATTACACAAACATCCACATGTGCGCACCCTCAGAATGCTGATAGTGTTACATATGCACATATGGTGCCACGATACTACCCCTCGCACGCATGTCAACAAAAACGCATGCCTGGGACACCAACACATATGCACTGCAATGATATCACCATCCACACAGCCACACTTTCACAGAGGTGTTGTGCCCAGACAGACAGGTGTGTGTGTGTGTGTGTGTGTGCATCTCTCACACATACACACATGAGTAATATTCTATTAGACAAAAAAGCGAAAGCTGCAATAAAGCAGCACTCTAGCACCTTCCAGGTGTGTGAGGACTACCTCAGGGCGTTTCGACATCCCAAAATGCCAGCTTTTCGCACAAGGCATTACACACAGGTGTGATTTCTGCATGTACATTTGCATATTTCATGGTTTTCCGTCTCATGACCTTTGTTGGAATAAACCGTTGGGATGTTCATTGTACACATTTCACAGATTGCAGATGCATGTTGTGCGCTTGCATCTTATTTGTAAGCGTGACTGTTTTGTCAGCGTTTATATGGATGGCCTAAGGGGTTCCGTACGAACCACATCACCATTAGAAACAAGGGAAATAAAACAAAGAGAACGAAAAAGAGGACCTAAAAATACTCGCAACCCTATTGCACGGTGGAAAAACATCCCCCTTTCCTAAATTGGCATGCAAATGTTTTCTTTTTTTCAGGTTTCGCCGCCACACTTCCCCCGTTTTCTGTCTGTCCCCCACCCCCGATCCTTTGTCTCGAAATTAGTGAAGCAGAGTGCTCGGGCGGCTAATTATGTATTCAAATGAAAGAGGCTCGTTAATGTTGCACTGGGGAGAGAGGAGCTGATTGGGAGAGGATGATGGAATTGAAATTAGCGCTTGCTGCATCTGGAACCAGCCGAGCACGGCCCGGCAGATGTCACCTCCCGGGGGGTGTCGAGGGAGGGTGGGTGCATATGTGTGACGGTGGGGGGGGTAAGGGGGGTGGTGGTGCTCGGTCAGACACGAGGGGGGAACGAGAGGGTGGTGAGGTACTGCGGGTAGAAATAAGAGGGCTTTGTTTCAGCAGAGGACAAAAAGAACGCCACGCTCTTCCCAAAAGTACCAAAATGGCCGCCCCTTCCCGCTGTGAGGTTGGCTCGGAGTGTGTAATCAATAGCGCAAGGGTGTAGCATCGACCCCTGGTGATTTTAACGGGTGGCGGTTCAAATGTTTGAAAGGTAGTACTCCCCGCTAGCAATTATGTAGCTGAGAGCTCGCTCTGCGCTTTGTTGTTTGCATGATTGTGTATGTGTTTTCCGATTTAGCCACGCTTAGAGTGGCTGTTAGCAATTTTGCTGTTGAGTACTTTCTCTTGACAAATCTGTAGCACTTAGCCGTACGCTACACATCTCTGTTGCAGCAGTCAAGAGCTCTGTGCATTACCATCGACTCGGTTTCATTCAGAAATTGGTTACAATTGTCGTTAAAGTAGCTAAATTATACATCTTTTAATGATAATGTCAAAAACGCATTAGCAGGTTTCTTTGTAATGTCAGTTACTGACGTAAACTCATGTACTTTGCGTAACTTCAAAGAATATGATTCTTTTAGAGCTAATACCAATTATTGCTGAAATACTTCTGTACAGTATGTCAGTAAGTTCCTGTCAGCTAATTCCAAAAAATTTCAAAGCACTTAAAATAAAGTCCTTTTGTTTATTAGTAATATAAATTACTGTAATTGAATTCAATTTGCTATATTAGAACCACAATGGTTGTCAGATTTGTTCCATTTGTATACTAGTTGTAGTTCGTATTAAGATATACAACTTGATAGAAGTGTAAATTAGACTTATTTATTTAAGTACATGGATATACTGTAATACCCGGCCGAAATACACAGATGTTCAGTATACATGCTGTAGTTGTATTATATAATTTTATTATTTAAAAAACCTATAGTTACCCTAGTGAAAAATAGATATACTTAAATGTATTTGAAATACATTTATTTCATGCTAAGTATGCTACAAATACATTTTCATATTTATGTATTAATTGTACTTTTAGTATATTAAACTGGTATACTGAAAGTCTGCTAAGTTTAACTTTAATTGTGCATAAGTAGTGCTCAATTAAATGCATACTTAGTATATTTGACTGTGCTAAAGTTGAACTACTGCAAGTATACTTCAGGTACACTTTGCATTTAAAGGACAATATTACACAAACCTCATTAAAGGTGACATTAAAATGCATTTCAGGCTTATTAATAAGAAATAATAGTAATATTACATTGTTCTCACACAAATATTCTATGATAATGCCTATGATCTTTTCCACTGTGAATAATAATAATAAAAAAAAGATCTCTGTACAATAAAATATCCATTACAGAACTATCAGTATTTCAGGATCATTTTGCACATCCCTTTAAATTTAGGGGCTTTAGCTCAACTTTGGCCAGACTTAGAACTTGCCCTCAAAAGGACATGTGTGATCAAATATATCAAGACCACTGTGATGTACAGTTAATGTATTTTGCATCTTCTCATAAAAGTGTGCATATTCACAAACCATTCAAACCTGCCACTGACTTATTGTCTGGAAATAGAGACTAGCGCTTCAGCATAATGGGTTTGTTTTAATAGTCTACCTTCCTCATTAATTTTGACTACCTCACATTGTTTCTTCTCTATTGTTCTGTAATGCGTATTACGCTGAGCATGCTATAGATACAGTTTGCCTCTCTGTCTCACTTTACCTGAAAAAAAATTTAATGGAACCCTGCTTAACAACAGCTCCCTCGCACACAAACACACACACACACACACACATAAAACCGACCTACCATATGCTCATATGCGTCCTTCAGTCGACATCTCCCTCACCTTGCCTTTAACACCTTTACACATGTGCGTTCGCATACACAATCCACCACAGAACACCACACACCCCTTAGCTAAGGTATGCTTTTTTTGACAAACGGGTAATACACAAAGACTTTCTCATTTAGGTGTAAAGCAGAAAAGTTCATTCAGTGCTGTATTTTCTGATCACACACACAGCTGTAATAAACAAATCCTTGTACCTAAAATGAGCAAACATACATAGCAATGCTCAGAATATATGGTGTGAGCATGTGCACACACAAACACACAATCTCATTGTGTATTCATGGCTGCAGAGCAGTGCGGTCCGTGCCCCCAGGCGTGTAACCCTGTGCCCTGCAGGTATCATTAGAAAGAGCCTGTAAAGTCATTATTGATCCAGTGGCTGCTAATGTTATTCAGGGCCATCTCCCGAGGGGTCGAGCTCAGACTGGTGGCCCTACACCTCTGCACTCTGACTCCTCCATCACTGTGTCACCACATCCCACCGGCCCACAGTCACATGGTACATACAAACAAACACCTAATGCCGGCAAACACACTCCAACATGCACACACAAAACTACATTTTTTGCATTATATGAAGAACATAGCAGAAACGTTTGCTGTTACTGCCACCATGCTAGAGGTTACCAATGTGTTTTCATTGCTATGCAGTTGCTGTGATGTTCTGGATTGTTGGTAGGCTGTTGCTATGTGATTGTGTTTTGAGTGGCTGCAATGCTATTGCTAGGGTGGTATGAATGGTTACATGCATTACATTGTGGTGCATAAATAAATAGGCCCTGTTCACACTACACGTGACACGCAACAACAATGCGACGCAATCCCATTCATTTCAATGGAGAGCTGGAGATTTCCGGTGACAAGAGTGACAGCGGGCATCAGCGAACATTGGCGACCGGATGTGGGCGTGTCCAGCGACGCGACAAAGTTCAGAATCTCTGCACTTTATGCAAATGAAGAGTGACTTTCGGGAGCGACAGCCAATAGGAAAGAAGACAATGGTGCTCATGTGATCATTCTCCTTTCAGCTCCAGCAGTGATGGAGGAGACATGAATTCTCTCCGTTAGCTATTGTCCTGTTTTATATGACATGCCCTGCTCACATACAGGGACATACATTTAAAAAATGAGGCATGGAAAGGAGTGGATGATATTGTGGGCATTCCAAGTAGGTTTTTAATGAACTAATGGGATGTACAATTAAATATTAGCCTACCTCTTAAAGAATAAGTTAAATGTATGACAACAGACAAAATCATAAATGATTAGATAGCAAATAAACGTACCATATTAAAAATAACATTAACTGCATTAAGATTACTCATAACCTGCTTGTCTTTGTTTCTAAAGTTGCTTTGGATAAAAACGTCTGCTAAATTATTAAATGTAATGTAATGTAAATGTAATGTAGCCTATTAGAAACACTACGGTTTACACTCCATACTCACATACACAATGTATAAAATGTATTTAATTGTTATTTATTCTACATAAATATAATTCTGTGTACGTAAACAAACTTTATATTAATGCATTAGCCTACAATGACATTACTAAGAAACCAGTAATGAGAACGCCCACTAGCGACCTCATCAGGAGTGTTGCTATGAAGTTGCTAAGTTCCCAGCTAACAGGGAATATCAGAATTATCAAAAATGTCATTATTGTTTTGTAAAGTTTTGTAAATGTTAGAACAAACAATATTAAAGTAATATTTATGGAAAGTTTTTGTTCTGAGATCAACATTTTTTTAAAACGTAACTTTTAAAACTTGTATTAAACCATTAAATAGTATTCTAATCACAAGAAAAGTGGACATTTTAGAATATAGAAAAATAAACATTCAAATTTTGTTGTATTTTGAGTTAAAATAAAGTTAGTAGAATTTTGTAAAAAAAAAAAAACATTAAAACAATGTTATAACCATGACAAGCAAACTGGACGTTTATCATTCTTAAAACATTCAAATGCTACCTGTGATGTTAGCATATTGCTATATGATTCTAAAAATTATTTGGGTGATAATCAAGGTGTTTTTATTTTTATTAAGTTGTTGGCAGGGCATTTCTATTAGAAGGTGTTTAAGACAATTCTAACCATATTACAGTGTTATTGCTAGGATATTATAAATGCTAACATTGCAGTGTGGTTGCTAAACTGTGAGTGATTGTCAAGGTGTTGCTAAGCTGAGTGTTTTTACCATGTAGCGATGTCACCCCTGAGCCCCATATATTCCGGTACAGTATGTGGAGAAGTCTCAGGTCACTCCATCAGTGAAAACCTGTAGTATTTATTATTTTATTATTATTTTTTTACATTTACATTACATTTAATTCTGAGTATAGGCTTCCCTTAATTAAAAGCAATAGCACTAGAGATGCTTACCCTAGCTCACTACTTAACCATAAAATGCAGACTGCTATATTGGGAATTCCTGAGCAGAGTAATATGTCCAAAATAACACAGCAATGACTTGATTTGCACACAGTGACCCCATTATAGAGTTTGCTTTGTTGTTTTTCTTTAGCTCTATGTGTGGTAAGTGGTAAGCGTTCTTGTCACCCGCAGGATGTGCCAGAAATCCGTCTGTACGTCCACCCCCCTCCCTTCACCCCCCTCTTTTTTTTTTTGTTCTGACGGAGATGCATGGTGTTTCTAATTTGGCATGCAGACATTAATTCCAGCACAGCTGCTGCCTTCTCTCTCTCTCTGTCTCTGTATCTCTCCCTGCCATCATTTCACTCCCTCCTGTACTCCCCCTCCCCCTGGAAGGCTTTTCTCTAATGTACAACTTCAGAGATGCGCTGTAAATAAACAGCATTTGCTCTGCAGAGCATGGCTTCTTCTAAATACTACACATACGTATCACATTACAGAACAGTAGTGGGGATGAAATACTCAGATTATGAGACGACGTCCACTCATGCTGTTTTGCAGAAAGGCTCTATATTTTCTCATATTTTCTCACATTTCAAGTGGTTTTCGGTTAAATGGAGTGTGTATTCATGTTTGATACAATTTTGAAGTACTGGAGTGAAATTTCAAGCATGTGTATCCACTCACATACACTCACACAAGTGGCAACGCATCATTGAAACATCATGCTATTTCATCTTTGACTACACAGTAGACATTTGAATTCTGAGGTCAGTATTATAAACTAGATTTGTACCGTACATTATTGTATGTGGTGCATACCTACCGTACTGAAAAAAACAAAACAAAAAAAACAGCATCATATGCTGTTTAGATTTTGAAGGTGGGATGCTGGTTTAAGCTGGTCCAAACCAACTCAAACCAGCATGCCAGCTTCAAAAGCTACCTAACCAGCATATGCTGTTTTTTCAACAGGGTATGCAAAACTTACCGAGTCAAGAGTCAGGCATAGGATGGCATTCCTATACACAAATATTTTCATAACGACATGGCCGCTTGGAATGAAGAAAGTGAAGACCAACCGTAATTCATATTCAAAATGCTTTGTATCAAATGGTTTGTATATCTACTGTCCTATTTTCAGTTTCCTCTTTTGAATGACAAATGTAGAATACTGCCACTTTCTGATATAGTCGTTATTTCCTCTCACACGGTTGCAGAGCGTAAATGGTAGTTAGCTGTAGTTTTTACCACATACTGTAGAAATGCAACTTTTTGGCCCAGATGTGAGGCGACAGTCGGCTTTTATCACAGCTAGTTTATGTCATTTGGATTTGGTACTGTATATCACATTGGGTTTGTCATTACCCAAAATTCCCCAAAACTGTTCCAGCAAACATATGCAACAGCATCACAAACTTAAGTAAGTAAGAAGGAACCAAAGGGGAATGTTGGATGCTCGCTGGTCTAAGACAACATCCATCCCAAAAGTCTCTTTAATGTTCTCGTTCCTGGTCTCTTATTCTCTGTAAGTCTATACAATTTTCTGTCTGTAATATCTTGTGCCAGACATAAACAGGTCATTTAGTCATAGAAAACAATTACAGATTTGTGACTTGCATACAGGGTTAAATTGTACAATTTAACATTAGTAATTCCTGAAAGCAATTCTAATTATTAAGGTCTTGTTAATTCTCAGATTATCTGCATTCTAAAGGCTTTCTTGTGTGTGCCCCTTCCCAGTGAAATACTCGCACACGTATCCCACCTACCCACCAGAAGGAGTGGATGGACGGTGGGGTAGGGTGGGTGCCAGCATTAATAATGGGACGAGTAGGCCCTAGTATTCCCCCATGCATAGCAGGAGTAATGACTTATTAGCTGGTAATTAGGAGCTAATGCAGCGGGGAGGAGAGGAAGTCTGCAGCGGCAAAGAGTGTGCGGACTGGAGAGCAGTCAGGTGCATCTCAGGTGAAATCCCTCTCACAGGTGGAGCTGGAAAGAGGGAGAGGGGTGGGCAAGGAAAGAGGTGATGCAAACGGAAGGAGGGAGAGAGAAACAGAGGGAGGGAAATCGTGGTGCGGCACTTGGAAAGCTGCCGCCACATCTGCTCGTACATGATGTCACTGATGCCGCTGTCAGCTGTCGGCTTGGACCGCAGTCAAGAACCTCATCGCCTCGCTCTCTGTGGACTTTCATTTTTGCGCTGTTTGTTTCTGCTTGTGTTCCCATGTTTTATCTTTGTTTCTCTCTTTTCTCCAGTGGGAAACTGTGCTTTGCTATAAAGGAAATGGTCACAGGATAAAAGTTATGTGGTTCATGTAGCCTTCTTTATGAAACTGTGACCGAGCAAAACAAGTTTGAGACTTGATTTTATCAATCAGGAATTGATTGGATCATGAAAAAGATTGTTGATTGGGTGAGGTTTAAAAATGGCCTGGTGAAAAATACGAGGTTTCTGTAGTCAAATGTCAAATATTGGGTTTTATAACTAGTTTATTTCATTGGATTTCTTGGTCACACTTTATTTTGATAGTCCACTTTAGACATTCTGCTAACAATAATTAACTTTGTAACTACAGTACATGTCAACTAATTCTAATTAATTTGTCTACTAGCTCTCAAAGTAGACTGAGTGGAATAAACTGACTTATACTTGCAAAGTTTTTGATGTTGTATGTTGTGGACCAATCTACATAAAGTGTCAGAAGTTATTAAGCAGACATTCTCTAATGACTGCTAGTTGCAACTTTATTTACTTTTAGTAGAATGTTTAAAGTGAACTACTGAAATAAGGTGTTACTGATTTCTTTGTCTGGATACAATGACCTTTTCCATACCTCTTCTTTTCATCTTCCTCTACCTTTCCCCCTCGAGTCCATTCTCGACTTCACCTCTCCACCACCACCAAGCAGGTTTAGGCATGTGGTCCTCGGGAGACATGGCCTTGTAGCCATACACTGCTTGTTATATCTTTCACCACTGAGTTCAGACAGGGGCCAGGCCTCTGTGCACTTTTTGGCCAATGTTCGGACCGCGGCAGGAAAGGAGCTTGGCTGGCCATACTGGCCATGTGGATGAGCACCAATTGGAGAGTTAGAGATCAGCCTGTCAGCCAATACCCAACTGTACCCAGCCTCTTTGGGATCTGTGATGGAAAAACAAGGTGCAGGTTGCTCCACTAACCCTTCATAAATGAACAGGCCAATTTACAGTATCATAGAGAACTTGGATGAGAGAGATAAAATTGATGCATATCCTTTAGCTCATAGTTGGAACGGAAAACTCAACCATCTGCAGAATTAGTCTTTAATTCTGCAGATGAAAGTGTAGAGCATTTTACATATAAGCATAACTACTGTATACATGTCTCTGACAGAGCATTTGACAGATAGGAATGCAGAAGATTCATTTTAAGGGGGTGGAAAAGGTTAGTTTGAAATGAAGTGGACATACAGTGAATATTATTTTTCCAAAAGAAGAATATGATCACCATTAGTGGTCAGTTTGACATTGGCATTGGTTTGTTCCAACCAGAATTTGGTTACATCACAGTTCAATTTAAAAAAGCTTCCTCACTGAATCAATGGATTTACAATGTTTGCTGATTTACAGTTCTAGTGTTAAATTCTAGTGTTAATATGTAGAAAATTGTAAAAAAAAAAAAAAAAAAAAAATTGTCATGAACTTATTGTAAAAGTGCCATCAAACAAAAATGTAAGACGATATATCTTTAGTGGAAATTGAAATTTTGTGTTTGTGCTCCACAGAAAAAGAATGTCGCACAGAAAGCTCATTAAATGACAGAATTTAGATTTTTAGCCACATCATATTTAGAATCGAGACAAATAAAATGTTTCAGAAAATGAAGAAGTGAAAGTGGATCAAAATAAAGGTGAATTACAAATTTTAAGGAACCATGTGGGTGGATTTATTTACAGTAACAATTGTTTGGAGGCTGATGTTGGGAGACTCACAAAAAAAGAGGAAAGGAGAAATAGAAAGGTGAGTGAGATAGAGAGAGTAGAACAGGAGAGGGAAGAGAAGCTTTGTGCACGGCCTGCTGTTGTGCAGGATGATGAAATAAATAAATAAATAAATAAACGTCTGCCTGCTTGGCCATGAATATTACATTAGAGCAGTGAGTGGGGAAGTGCAGTGCCTGGAACATCTGGTCTCATCCACAGGGACCCTTGTGGCGAGAAAGCAGCAACTTCCAACAACAAAAAAGCCAATAAAATGTAAAAAGAAGAAAAAAGACTTATTGAGCAGATATCTGCATTATTTGGATGATTTGTTTTGCTAATTAGATTTGAAACACCAGAAGCCACTGGTAGGTTCTACCTGCTGAAGGCAAAAGTGTTTGCAAATCTTTGCTCTTGAGAAGTGTTTGTGAATTTTTGGAATACAGTGCAAGAAATCTTGGTAACACTTTATTGCGATAGTCCACTTCAGACATTCAGTTAACTCTGCAACTGCATGTCAACTAGCAGTCATTAGAGTATAAGTAACCTGTCTGCTTAATATCTTCTAACGTCTTATTTTGAAGGGTCCACAACATACGACATAATGACCATCAGAAACTTTCCAAGCATATGTCAAGTTATTCTGCTCTGATAGTTAGTAGACATGTGGTTGCAAATTAAAAGAATAGTTGAAAATCATGGCATATTGTACTCATCCCCATGCTCTTCCAAGCTTGGTAATGTGGGTGGATAGAGGCCATTATTTTGAAGCTTCTTTCATCTGAAGAAGATTGATGGGTTTTTGTATATGTATAATTCTAGTTTTAAAATTATAACCTAAATAACTGACTTTCACAATGGTAACATGCGTGTCCCCGAGAGCACGTCTTGGCTGACTTCTGACTCAACATATGTTGTAAGCTGCATCATATGTCAAGTCAGAAGTCAGCCAAGATGCGCTCTCAGAGAGTGTGTCTTGGCTGATGTGATAACCCCCCAAAGGGGGGGCATGTATAGGTTAGTTTTCCGACAAAGTGCTTGCGGATATATCAGATTTACTGAGCTTCAAAATATTGGCCCCCATCCACCAGCAATACCAAGCTTGGAAGAGCCAGGATACAAGTCATATACACCTAGGATGGCTTGGGGGTGAGAACAAATATGCTGAAATGTTCATTTTTGGGTGAACTATTCCTTTAATGACAATTAGTTGACATGTAATTGATGTAATTACATAGTTACTTTTTTAGTAGATTGTTTAAAGTGCACTATCAAAATGTATTTGCATTTGTGTATGCAATTATTGGAAGCTATTTTAAAAGTTTAAAAAATGTAAGCAGTTGAATTTTTTGTGTACTATCGTTTTGACTGTTGGAGCCACGGTTTTACGCCATCGTAAATAACCATCAGTTCTTCATCAGGCTTGATTATCATTCTTATTATGAATTATTTATTAAAATTGATGTTTTCACCGTATTGCTGATGCCAACATTTTATAAAGGCAATAAACTGTAAAAGGGCTGTGCATAATAGTGTTTTTACCAGTACAGAGTGTTCCTAGCAAAAGTGCCTTAAACCCCATTAATTGTGATAAATTCACTGTAACACTCTCATTGCTTTTTATTTATCCGCTGCTTTCATCTTCTGTTGCTTCAGGTAACTGAGAATATTGATTGTTGAGCTTTCATTAATATGATCTGTTAAACACAAGCACAAGTCTCCTCCAGGACACAAATTGGATGTCTAATAGATAATCGTCTTAGTTTTCAACCTTACTTCATGCATTTAATTTAAGTTACATATTCCTGAAAAACTGTACTGAGACAGAAGACATGAAATTAAGAAAACCTGCTAATTTGCACATATTGTTCTTTGATGAATCAATCAGGCTGTTAACAGAGACACAAGAGCTCTCAATGAGACCACATTGATTTCCTTTTGATTGAATCAATAAAGACTCTGAGGAGCAAGACCACTCCTCTCTCTATCTACACTAGTCCTAAAATTCCCTCCATAAACAGATTAGATTAAAATGCACTATCAAAAAGGGCTTTTTGAAGTCTTGCACAATCATATCTAAAGGACATGCAATCCAATCTCAACACTGAGAAATCGGCTTTGATCGTTTCTAGTACTTTCTCTAGCGGATTCTGCTGTCTTCCTTCCGCCATACTCCTAATTTCTTTTCTCCTTCTTCCTTTGTGTTTTCCCCGTCTTTCTTCGATGTCACGTGCATGTGTTTGTGTGCAGGCTTAGGTGTGTAAATTTATTTGTGTGTGTGTGCCGATACACAGGTGCAGGCAGTGAGATAGTGTCCCACAGGCGTGAATGAGTTCCCTGGTCAGCTTTTAATCAGACTTCACAGCACGCGGTGGCCACCCTCTGTTTACCAGCAACCTGGAGAAGAGAACCGCACAGCTGCCTCTCTCTTTATCTCTCTATCATCACAAGCTCTCATCCCTTTTTCCTTATGCTCAGTTCTCTTGTTCTATCAACATTTCCAATTAACCTAGAATTCCTCTTTTTCAGGCATAAATTGTGTACTCTGTGAAAAAAAAATTAATAAATAAATAAAAACATAGATAAAAGTCCTCTCTGGCGCTGTTTCTAATGTCCTGACACTAATTTTGTTAGGAAGTGCAAACATTGCTCCTCTTGTTTTTTAAATCAATTGGTTTAAAATGGTACAGTGGGTATGTTTAGTTAGGTAAATTAGAAATTATATATACACATATGATAGTTTTAACTAACAATTGTACATTATAAAGGTATACATGCACACTGTAAGAATGCAACTGCATAGTAAATAAAATTTCTCCAAATCCACGGAGGTTTATACAAATCGTACAAAATCAGTGAGGTCGTACGATTTAGCACGAATTAGTCACCTTGTACGGATATGTATGAATTGGTTGTGAGACTGCTGACAAATCTACAGTACATTGACTGAACTGAACTGATCTTTACTGAGAAGAAATAAAAAACTATTATTGAGCAAACTCAGATGCATCAATTTTTTTTTACATTTTCGTTATATTTTTTACAGTGTAAAACATAGGAACTGTGTAGAATAGGAAATCAACGCAAGCAAACAATCTTGTAATGTTAAAATTAAAAAGGTATGGCTGTTCTCAGCAGGATACATGAGTGCTGACTACAGTAGGCAATGATCACCCAGATCAAATTGTGCAAATAGGAATTGTATCTTCAGGTTCAGGTTTAGGTTCAGGTTACTTTATTTGTTAAGGTAAGGTAGATTTGTTTTGCAGAGAGAGTCCTTATTCATGACACAATGCAACAATGAAATTCAAAAAACTACATTTTTGCAACACAACAACAGTAGTATTTTAAAAATATATTTTTACTATTTGAAAATCTGGAATCTGAGAGTGTAAAAAAAAAATTAAATCCTTAGCAGTACAAACCATTAATAAAAGATTAAATATCAGATTAATTACATGGTATACTTAATACAGTATATACTGTATCAAAACGTGCTGTACTTACTGTACACATACAGTGGGTTGTAGTTACCAATGTGTGCTTACGCTGTGGTTACATACTATGTACACTTCTAGTTACTACATAAGTAAATGGGTGTTAGGGTCACTTAATATAAAGTGGGACCAATTAAATGTTGCATATATTTATGACAGGAACTGTACAAAATAATATTATTTGGCATAAATCAGAAATCAATCATTTTGACCTATATGTACAAATACACCCGTGCTACTCCTCACAGGTTTTGTGCAGGGTCGCATTTAAGTACTGAGTAATATTCTACAGTACATGTTCTTATAGGGTAAGGATGAGGGTTTGATTTAGGGTTATTTGTATAATTTTTCATAATTAATTGTTATTATAATAGTAAGTGCATGTAGCATGGGTAACAAAGACACAAAATAATAATTTTCAAAACTTTGAGTAACAATTTAAGACATTTATTAATGATTATAACAGCAGAGGTTTAAGATTTATTTCATAAATATGAATACACTCTTGCATTTTAAGTTTTTTTAGGCATCAAGTTTTAGTGAAGCACTTACTACAGTAGCAAGTAAACTAGATGTTCATGAGTAGAACCGTATATCCAGTTCTATCTCATTTATGCCTGTGAAATATTATTTTCCTGTCTAGGTTGGTGGCCAAAACAGGCTGTAATGTGGACCAGAATGCCTATGAAACTGTGGTTTTAGTGTTGCATCATATAATACTCAGTGTGCTTTTTACTGATGCAAACTAAACCATGCGCTAGTGATGATAAAACAGTTTAAAGCATCAGTTTGTTCACAAATTGGACATTGCAGGCACGCTTTCAGTTGTGTTCAGTGTCCTTGTTGTTAGCCAATATAGATACGTCACAATACACTTGGATGTTATGGACTCCTTACCGACTAATCTAACTACCCACATTACATTATATTAGCCATCACAACATGTCTCTCAAACACTATTTCAAACACAGATTCAAAATTGAGCCTAATTCACCATCTGCACTGCTGCTTTGAATTTCTTGCTCCTCTTCATTTGCCAAATAAATGAAAAATGCCTGCTGGTAAGATAACTTAAATGACTAGTAAATTATTTCTGCCCAGATGTGTGGTTTTCAGCCAGGAGCTAGCTATTGCTAATGGACTGAAAAACTTAAGAGAACAGGGGAAAAAAAGATACGGCTGCATCATAAATATCCTTAAGAGCAAAACTGTGTTGCTAATGTTTATTGTTACTGACAATCTGGAAGTATTACCATCTCAGCTCAGACAGGCGAGTAAGAGCAATAAAAGACATCAGTATCATCACCAGACTCATTGATGTATAAAAGTGGCAGCTGCTTGCATAAAATTCTAACAATTTCAAGTCCTGTCAGTTCAATCAGGTAGAATAACAAGAAAGAAAACGTTAACCATTTATAATGTTAAATTCAGACAAAACAGACATGACAATTCAAACATGTTGCCTTCATATCACAAAGAGTTATTAAAAGTGAAAAGTTATTATTAAGAATTAAATGATTATATATTTATTATAGTTATATAACAGCTACCAGTCCCAGAGTAAAGGTGTAGTAATGTGACTTTCACTGCTGTCGGCATGCTGTAATATACACTCAGAGTCCAAACCAATACCTGCAGAGTCCATTATTACACATTTACACAACACACTAAAGCGTGGTATGATTCAGCAGCTGTGTAAGTGAAGGTTTTATTGTACATTTATATTTGTATCAGCAGGACTTCACTGATAACCTCTGTACCTGTCAAACTAATGAACATTAAACCCTGATTTCATTTTTACTGTTTTTAGGCAAAGCACTTAAACAGAAAACCCAGACTCGTCGAAAATTGTATTTCATAATTGCAAAACCTAAAATATCATGTGAGTCAAGATACTGTACAAATCATGAACTGCAGTGTGGTCAATAAATATTATTATTTTGCAAGGTTATTTATCGGTTGCCCCTGTAGTAATAATATGTGTAAAAGTTGTTGCCATTTTACTTCAGTCAAAAGTTTGGAATAATTGTAATTGCTAATGTTCTTTTTTATTATTATTTATTTATATACAGTGGGGCAAAAAAGTATTTAGTCAGCCACCAGTTGTGCAAGTTCTCCCACTTAAAAAGATGAGAGAGGCCTGTAATTTTCATCATAAGTATATATATATTATACCTATAGTATTACTATGAGAGACAAAATGTGAGAAAAAAATCCAGAAAATCACATTGTAGGATTTATTTGCAAATTAGGGTGGAAAATAAGTATTTGGTCAATAACAAAATGTCATCTCAATACTTTGTTATATTCCCTTTGTTGGCAATGACAGAGGTCAGACGTTTTCTGTAAGTCTTCACAAGGTTTCCACACACTGTTGCTGGTATTTTGGCCCATTCCTGCATGCAGGGCTGCAACACAAACTTTCAACTCCCTCCAAAGAGTTTCTATGTGGTTGAGATCCTAGCTAGGCCACTCCAGGATCTTGAAATGCTTCTTACGAAGCCACTCCTTCGTCGCCCGGGTGGTGTGTTTGGGATCATCGTCATGCTGAAAGACCCAGCCACATTTCATCTTCAACGCCCTTGCTGATGGAAGGAGGTTTTCACTCAAAATCTCTCGATACATGGCCCCATTCGTTCTTTCATTTAAAAGAACTATTTTGGTTTCATCTGACCATATGACATTCTCCCAATCCTCTTCTGGAACATCCGAATGCTCTCTGAAGGAATTGAGTCCCTGGCGGCACAGGGGACTCAAAGATATATGTGTATATAAAAAAATTGTATAATTGCAAAATTGTATTAAATTGAATGACATAATAAACTATTAAAAATGTTTGTAATAATTATGATTGTAATGTTTTTGAAATGCTGCATTTTTTTTAATCAAAAATAGAGCAAAAGCAGTAATATTATAATATATTTTAAAAATGCAATTTATGCTTTTTATGGCAATGCTTACATTCAGCAGCATTACAATAGCTTTTAACATACAATTATCCTTTATAAATCATTCTAATATACTGAAAAACAGCTGGCAATGTTCAGAAACACAATAAACAACCATTGGTAAATCTACGAAATTGAGCGAAGCTAGTGTGGTAAACTGTTAGACATTATTGATCATTATAATAGCATTTATTTATTTTTTTTGGTCTGATGAGGTAACAACACCAACTCACACAATTCAACAAGTCTGACAAAAGACACTCAATACTGAAAAATTTAGAGCATTTTCCTCATTCTGCCTCTTGGATCACCTTTGTCATAATAAGCACTCTGGGGTCTCCTACTCTTTAGCTACATACAGTAAAACCAACTTAAAGCTTCTGCCCACGAACTGCCTATTTAAACAGGAAAGACAAGATATAAAAGTAAATGCTGATTTCTTGCATGTCTTGCAGGGTGTTAAGCTACATATCTTTTCTGACTGTCTGGACTCTTATTTTGCATTTTTACATTGTTCCTGTTCTTTTTGTAGTGCTATTCCTTGATTATCTCCCATGTTTTTTTTTTTAGTCTATAAGCTCCATCTATATAGTGTTTTATATGCTCTTCATCAGGTCCAGTCCTTCCAGGCTGTTATTGCTGCTATTATTGATTGTTGGATTCTGATATTGTACGGATTACTGAAGGATTTTGATTTCCATTTTATGTGTGTGTGTGTATCTGGTAGAGTGGAGTGGAGTGCTGGTCTCCTCCACTGCTTCTGGCGCTCCTGATTAAATCAGCAATTCAGATAAAGACTTGGTCTGTTTTCACAGCAGACACAACGAGTAAATTAAAAGCAGAGCCTGACAGAGGACCATATGGTCCAAGTCTCTGAGAGAGGAAGGAACGGCAAGATTAATTGATAATAGCTGCCTCTTTCACCACCTCCAGCAGAGGTCTGGAGATGCTGCTGGAATTTCAGCAGCTTGTCCATAATCAAACTGCCAGGAGACATCAGCCACGAAACATGCCTAAACCTTTAAAGGGCAATGTGCTAATTCTGTTAAAGCTGTGGTCTTGATGTTTCCACATGTGTACCAGGCATGTTGAGCTGTGGCGCTCATGTAGGGAAACATGGGTGCGATTCCATGTCGTGTCATGCTACTTATGGTTCCTTCTTCCTTCCATTGTTTCAATCTTCAAGCAGGTAAACACTGGGAATTATTTTTTGCATTTTATGATGACTCACGTACGCCATATATCCTTTTCAAAAGTTACACATTACTGTATGTAGAATACTGACTGAAAGAGACTGCTTCAAAATGATTTAGAATTATATGGTTGATCTCTTATTATTTAGCTGCACCCTTCAGCCATTGTAAGACCATCGTTGACAACATGGTCCACAATAGTGGCCCTTATTTCTGATATGCACCTTAGGCCTCTTCTGCCTTTTCTTCTGTTTTGCCGCTGTACCCTTCCACCATGCATCCTTACTCATCTTGTTTCTCAGCTGTTGAGCCTGATTGTTTTCGAATGTTTATCAGTCGTCAGAATTTGCAACTATATTTATAGCTTTTCTCAGTCGCTTTAGAGCATTTCTCAGATCAGAAATTTAATTTTCAAAACTACTTGTTCAACCTCTACATCATCTACTCACTCGTACAGATCATAAAAGCAGTTTCTCATTCTTTTGAGCTAATTGTGATTATTTTGTACATTCAATCAACTGATTATATACATTTGTCTGTTTTCATTTGCTAATATCATGTTGTTCAAAATGTACTATACAGTTCTCTGTGCAATAGTCTTACCCCTTAAAACATCTTGTCATTAGTTCATGGTATAAGTCATTAATTGCGAAATGGTTGATCTAGTTGTGATAAACTGTCAAACATATTTTCTACACATTTCTATTAAACTTTTTGTAAATTTGTCATGAATTGTGCAAGTGAATCTGGACTTTCACTAATGAAAATAAGGGCCTGTCCACACGGACAAGCGTTTTGCTGTATACGTATACATTTTGTATCATTTTGGCGTTTTGTCCACACGGATCCGGCGTTTTACAGTTTTTCTCAGTCGCTTTGGTGCATTTCTCACAACAGTATTTAAATTTGCACAACAGTTAATGCATTTCTCAAAACAATTAGTCATGTGTGCACATCATAGTAGCAGTTTCTCATTCTTTC
>JAUCMS010000127.1:25012293-25029112 GCA_032357445.1 Enteromius radiatus
TTGAGAAATGCATTAACTTTTGTGCAAATTTAAATACTGTTGTGAGAAATGCACCAAAGCGACTGAGAAAAACTGTAGGAGACTGAAACCGCTATTTTTTGAAACCCTCGCGGTTTCGTGTGTACAGCCAATCCGTATATTTTGTGAAACGATGATGTCATCACATGACGTGTCGGCTGCGTCACACGTAACAGCAACAACAATAATGGCGGAGTCTAATATAGATCAACCAATCTGAAATACTGTAGTTCAAAAGTCCATCTCATGAATCTTCAATGGAAAGCATATATACAGAGGACAACACAAGAAATACAAATTCTGACGGTGGATGAACATCCAGAAAACAATCAGGGTCAACAGCTGAGAGGAAGAAGAGGAATAAGAATTCTTGGTGGAAGGGTAGCATTCAGTCGCTGCTGTGTTCACACTGCATGATAGATCGGGTTTCACACTGCATGACTTTACAGTAGGAATAATCTGCGACAACTTTGTCCCGTCTGCTACTAAGTAACTACCAAGCAAACACATGCGAGAAGTGACATGGAAACAATGCAAGGTCAAGTGTGCAAGGAGTTATCACATGAGACTGGGATTGCTTTTAAAAATGGTAGCGCGCAAGAAGCTTGCCATACAAATTGCAAGTACGCTCATTTGCAGTGAAAAGAAGATTATGGAAGATATGGATATATTTACCTGCTATACCTTCGTAATTCCTCCCCCAAAATCCCGCTGCCCTGGATGTAGCTCTATTATTGGCTCTAGGTACTCACCAATGGTATTTTCAGCTTGGAAACATTTCACACGGCATGATTTTGAATCGCCAAAAGGTCCAGATATTTAGCATGCTAAAAATACACGGGTGTTGTCACTCGTGTGAACACGTGTGAGCGATTTCTCAAAACCAGTCAGCTCTAAAAATCTGAGCTAAAATCGTGCAGTCTGAACTCGGCATTAAAGAGTGTTTTCTTGACAACATGACTGAACATTTTGACTATCCTGGTTGTGAGCAATGACACGAGGGCTTTTCATTCTGATGTCCTTGATATATTCATTGACATAAATACTTGCTTTTGAAAGAAGAACTAAAGAGAGAAAAAGATTTGTAATCAATTAAATTAATCAGCTGTCAATGAGCACGCTATAAATAATAAAAGGAGGCTCCTATAAAATGATTATTACCAAAATGGCAAAATCATATTTGTGCTCTTGACTTCTGTCCAAAAAGAAATAAATACTTAAAAATAAATAATTAAAAATAGTAATAATAATAATGTTTTTCCAGCATGTCATGTGCAGTGCTCTATAAGAAGGCAAATGGTTTTTGATGATCTCGGGATGAAGTTTATGCCACAGTGCATTACAACTACATTTCTGGAGATACCAGAATGCCATTGAAGAAATTGGATGATAAACTGGGCCCGTCAAAGTATTCATTTAGAAAAGAACACTTCAGTCTGTGATCTATGGCAATGATAGATTGATAGATGGATATTTGAAGAAGAAAAAAGGGAGAGCGAGACAAAGGGAGAGATCCCACTCGAGGGAAATCAGTACATTCTACACATAAACAGATTCATCATCAACACTGACAAATAGTTTGCTGCATAAAGATCAGCTTAAATGAGAAGAATGAGAAGATGGGGTGTGTGGGAAAAGGAAAGTACAGAAGTGGAGAATCGGGAAAAGAACTGGAAACCCCATCCTGGGAGACATAAAAGAGCTAAAAGTTGTTTATGCTGTTAGTTGGTTTTGCAGGGTTTTATACTAGTCTACATGGTTGATTATTTGGAATGTACAGTACAGACAGGTGGGGTTGAGATCAACTTTTGGGGTTGGCTAAAAAGCTGATAAATTAACTGGCTAAGTTTATCCAGGTTGGTAGAAGAATTCCTCTTTGGCCTTACTCTTGCTGTCTGTGCTGCTCATACTTCCCTCTTGTTTTACCTCATTCTGAGATGATATACATCCTGTCTTCTGAATATTTTATCATAGAACCAACTTTGAGATTCATCCTCAGAGAATGAGATGGTGCAGAGAACCAACAATGCAGAGAACAAGAAGAAGGAAGAAGTGGGATGAAGAAGAATAGAAGGCATCAAAATCTTGACCTCGCCTCAAGTGCACACATTCTCCACCAAGATCAGAAGGAAAACATTGCCCCAGGACATGATGTATACATTTCCAGTAGCTCTAGGGTAAAGCCTATAGGGAGTTGAGAAACACTATCAAAACTTTCGACAGTACTGAGCAGCTAAGACAGCATTACGCAGTTTATAAATCAGTAATAAAGCATTCATAACCCTTCAGTCTGGTTCTAAGATGTCTGAAGGGTGTAAAAGTGTGTGTGTGTCTTGAGATGACGGGGGCTGCATCATTAATCGAGCCCTTGCCCTGTATGAGCAGCCTCTCTCTGTCTGTTAATGACAGTAAATGAGAGGTAATTATGGGCTGTCAGTTGGACCGCTCTGCACTTCCATTGCATTACATGGGTCTGTGCCATCTCCTACTGACTACACCACACCCCACAGCCTTCCATTACCCTACTACTGTATAAAAAACAAACACACACACAATTTTAGAACTGACAAGCATACACAAGATATTGTTTCAATGAAAAGTGATTTTCATGCGACAAATGACAATGGGGTAATACATTCCACTTTCAATGGTTTTGTTGGACAATGCACACAGTGTGCATTTCTCCTTTTCCTTCCCTTTCCTCTTCTGGACAAACAAAGTCAGAACTGATTCAAATCATTTTTGTAACATGTTTTGTTTGCTGGTATAGGTTGGTCTACCAGTCTTAACCAGCTTGAACAAGATGGTTTACTTGGTCAACCCCTGTCCCACCAGCTACTAGTCTGTTTAATCAATAATGTAGACCAGCTGGAACCAGCCCTTTATCATAAATAACCAGTTTTGTTTAGTTATAAACTACTTCAGTTGGACCTTCCAACACAGGAAAAAAAAAAAAAAAAGAGTACAAATTGCTCATCCAAACAACACGTGTATAACAATTCAGGCTTGAGTTTTATTTTAACATAACTAGTGCTGTATTCTTCGAGGTGCAGTAAGCAAAAACTGAGGTGTTGTTGCCTCACATCAACAGACTCTGAAAAGCTGCACTTAAACACACCGTTAAAGTCGACTTTAAACTAGCATGTGCATTAACTGTGTTTAGGAAATAACTGGAAAGAAGGAGAAACTAAAACAAGGATAAAAGAGGTATTCACAGACACACAAACTTTAAACAAAGCAGTGTTTTCTTACCATTTTGAAAACCAGTTATATTGATAACTTTATTCATTTTAAGTATTTAATCTTATTATGAAAATATCTGTGTATTGCAATGCTTGTGTAAGAGCCCTACAAGAGTTGATGCAAAAACTATCCCGACAGACACTCTCAAACAGCCGACTGTTGGAATTATGTGTCCCAGCCTTAAGGTAACATTACGCTACCTACTCGATAGACTCCATCCAGCCTCAGTTTACCCCTCATCCTGCTTTTTTTTCTCACAACCAAACACCACCAAAGCTTCTCTTTGATCACTGTGTGTTTGTCTCCCAGGAAAATCCCCAGGAACCCCTGCATCCTGCTCCTGTCTCTATTTGTCTCTTATCAGACTGGGGTGCAGGTGCCCTCCCCTCCCCCCTTTCACCTCTGAGAGGGTCCAGCATGGTCCCAGCTGGTCCTGCTAACACATTCCGCTGCAGCCTAATTACAGTGGGGACTAAGGGGCCGCTATGACCTCTGCCTTAACCCCCCTTCATGGCCCCCCAAGGGCCCGAGCTGAGAGGAGGGGCTGCACTGACACAGATCACGGAGGACACTCCAGGTGGTGGGACAGCACAGGGAATTGGAAGTCATGAATATATTAACAGAAGAGCATAATGAATTCAAATTAAATTATACGTGCCCAGCACTGCGTGACAGGGTCTTGCAGCTAGCGGGGATATTTTAGGGGGCAAATGATTATACCTTTCAGATGAATATGATGAGAGAGACAACGACAAAGTGCAAGCACATACATTTGTCAAATAGACATGAAGTTTAGATAAGAAGAAAGTGAACAACGAGTGAAACGATTGGTCATTTGCTTGGTCCAGTGGCAATTGGGGCAATTTTGAGCTCGAACTCAGAGACGTCCGGAGGTCAGAAAGCTCCCAGCTGTCTCACTTCGCACGCTGGCCCAATCTGAGGCCTGGACCCTTGGGGATGGGGGAGTAATTCACAGACAGCAATGCCCAAGATGACCCTCTGGAGCAAAGGGGGGGATTTTGAAAGCTGGAGTGGTACATCCTCTTGAAGATGTCCCAGGACTTGGGATGGGGGAATAGGAAGGGTATGTAGAAAGTAGGAGGTATTGTTACACATTGCCTACGGCAACACAGAATCATTCTGTCTATTGTTTGGCATATCCTGTAATCAACTTCAACACCTACTAATGATGTAATCGTCAAACTTTATTTTAAGGTTCAATTCATTATAAAAAAAAAAAAAACATTTACTATAACTCTGTTTCGCTGCTTATTAATAGTTAGTAAGGTAGTTGTTAAGTTCAGGTATTGGGTAAGAATTTGGGTATATAATATGATTGTGTAGAATAAATGGTTTGATAAATTAATCCATAGTCGAGTGGTAGAAAGTTAGTAAGTGATTTCATTGACACAGGTCCAAATCTTGAAATCAAATGGGGGTCTTGTGTGGCCTAGTAATTAAAGAGTCAGATTTGTAACCTAAAGGTTGACCACACATGACTCAATCACTCACTCACTAATAATCAACCAATATGTTAATAATAGACATGTTAATATGCAATTAGTAAGTAGTGAGAATTGGTCCCTATACTAAAGTGTTACCAAGCAATCCATCCAGTAGATTCAGAGTAACCATAAAATTCAGATGGATTTCTTCTTGTATGTTACCGTTTTCAGCATGACCTGACCACTCTGTGTTTTGTTTGCCAGCGCCACAAAAAATCAATACATTCCTATCGATTCTCACTGGTTTCCTCTCGTAATTAGCCACACCACCTTAGCATATAGAGCTCTGGGGCGTAAATCTCTCATAGCACAGAAAAAGGTAGCAACACCGTGAGGGAGGGCGAAGGCTGCCACACTTTCATTTGCTGTTGCAAAAGCATAATGTGCAAATGACAAGAGCAATTGGAAATTAATGGAGGACAATACACAGGCAGCATGTTGAGGCATCATCTTAATTATGAATGCTGAAAGCCAATTAATCCCGCTCTGCGGCACACTTCATTTTCAGATATTATTTAGTGAAATGGAAAGATGTGAGACTATGACAGCGTGGAGATACAGAGAAAGAGCAGAATGGAGAAAGATAAGCATGGAACTCAAACAGCCCACAGCCTCTTCCTCTGCTCTCTGGATTTCTTTCTCCCAGTGGTCTACTTGTCTATGCCATGCCCCTCATCTCTCCTTTTTTTTTTTCTTCTCTCGCCCTCCCCTGTGTCTTGCATGCACTCCTTCTGTCATGTTTCCTGCCCCCCCTCTGCTCTCCTCTCCCCTCCTCCCCTTACTCTTCTTTAGCTCTTTTTCTCTGTAATCATGTTGAACAGCTCGTACCCCCTGCCTTCGACTCTGTGGAATTACAAGGATTAGGGTTCTTCTCTGCACACAAACAGATGCATAGGTTGAGAGGTCGGCTCAGGTCAAACACAACCTGATTTACCCTGCTTGCCTGACATAGATAAAGAAACTGGAGTTGTACAATTAGTCAAATTAAAACCACAACTGTGCAATGACCTTGTGTGGTTACTAATTCACAAAAGGCTGTGTTAAATGAATAAATACATTTATGCTGCTAGTACAGCATACTTTAAAGTGAAGGTGTAGGGGCCTTGAGTCATCTTAATTTACCACACAGATGCTACACAGTTCTTTTTACTGGAAGAATATGACTCAGTTTGGATATATATCTCCAAATGGTGGTATTTTTACTGCCTTTCACAGAAAATTGTTTGAATTTATTTGAGCAGATTATAGGAATTAATTGGAAAAATACCAACTACATTGCGTTATACAAAGTGTAAAACTCACTTGACATTATTTTGTTAACAGCTGATTAAAAACTCGCAGAAAACAAACAAATAAACAAATAAATAGATTAGTGAAAAAAAAATAATGAAGTGCACTTTAAAACAACTCTCAGTAGTACTACTTTGGGGGGTGGGGGATGGGGGGTGTCCAACAATATTATCAATATAATTAAACATTTTATTATTCTGTTAATATTCTGTTCCCTCTTTGTGAGCAGCTCCACAAAATGCATAAAAACACAATGCTATTTATTTTTTAATTATTTTTACTGTACTTAATTAATTAAAAAATCCAGTTGATGGTACAAATATTAGATTTCAATAAGGCAAAGGAAGTCATATGTGCTTACATTTACTGTAGGGATTTTTTTAAATAACTCAGATAAACATTTAGAAAAGGCTGAACTGAAGGACACTCACTGATGCATAACTGAATGTAAATATGAGCTCTGTTACAAACAAATACGTATACAGTATATGGGAAAAGCTATAGTTAAAGGTGCTCTATGAGATGCTGTTTGACGTCATTTCTGCTGACGTTTCACGTAAATACAAAACAAAACAGAGCAAGCTCCCCCCTCCCCCCAGTGTTTCTGTGAGTGCCCTGAACACTCAAAGCGCATTGATACGAATGGTGGCGCTAACCCAAGAGAGACGGCGACAGAGCTAACATCAAGCTAACATGTCTAAGGAAACTCCAACTGTTCGGTGAGTAAATTTATATGACAAGTCTTTATACAATATTTTTACGATATTATTTTATTAGTTACAGCTGATATATTGAAAACTATTCGAATGCCAAAGAAATGCTTATTCTGAAATTTATCCTACCTGTGATCAAAAGTACTAGCTAGCAAGGACCTACAGACCTAAACCTAATGAAGCTAAAAGCTGCAAACTATTACTTTGAAAAATACGAGTGTCATTTCTTGTATCGCCTACACTGTAAAGTAGCATCTTGTGGAAATGTCAAGGAAGGGGAAGATATTATTGATTTATCTTCTTTTCGCCTTATATTCCTCCAAGCATCTTTTCGTCGGTCGTGCCTCAGCCATTTCCAAAAATAATATACAGTAATCAACTAACACACTCTCAGATTCACGCTGTACAATCAACTCTGTCTATTATGTGCACGTGCATTAACCCCCACCTCTTCTTGCTGATTGGCTGGCCGTAGTTTGTTATTGTTTTGGTGCACGTCCCTTGCCCCTATTCTGCGTTTTGGTATTGCAGCCTCTGTGTTGTCTTTCGAGACCAGGTTTTTTCCTAATATGATGCATACGGTTCGAGAAAAAAATTAAATCAAGCTAAAATCCTGCAACATCGCATAGAGCACCTTTAAACTGCTTCATACAAGTCCTTGTGTACTGCCAGCATACTGTAGGATGAATTATAAAATATTATATTTATTAATTTTTTTTTTTTTTTTTCTTAGATCTTTGAGCAATGAACAGATACACTGTAAATACATTTATAATATACATCTTGGATGTTGATAGCTAACCTTGCATTCAAGAAATTTCATTTTTGAAGGTTTTTGTCAAAAAGTAATATAATTTACTGTTTATTTGCTTGAAACAATGCACAAATGCTTTATATATATATATATATATATATATATATATATATAAGAAGAACTGTGGCAGCGTTTCCTAGATGCTTAAAAGAAACCTACCTGCAAAGCTCCATTGCTGTTCAAAATTTTAGACACTCGTGTAAAAATGCTGTAAAATGAGGATGCTTTCCAAAATAATGCCATAAATAGATTTAATTTATCAATTAACTTTTATTAATTAAATCGTATTACAGCTTTTCGTTAAACAGCTTCAGTTCCGAGGTAGCTTTCCAGGTAGGTTTTTTGAAGCATCTTGGAGACGTTGCCACCGTTCTTCTGGATTTAGTCTGCCTCAGTTTGTTCTGTTACTTCATGTCAGACTGGATGATGATCAGATCAGATCTCTGTGTGGAGCACTGGCTGTTGTCAAACTCCTTGTGCAGACAATAATCTCACTGCATTAGTACTATTAATGACAAAAAATAATGTTTGGAAATGTAAACTGATATTTCGCTACTGCAAATGATAGAAATTACAGACTTAAAACCTTATTTTTATTTTGGTGAAAATACTAGTGGCCTAAGACTTTTGCACAGTACTTTAGATATATATTTATGTGCGTGCACGTGTGTCTTTTTCCATTTAATTGATTATAGAAATCTCCAACAAACATGCTTAATAGTTTAGATTGTGCTGTGTTTATGCTTAAGGCCTGCATATTTGCATATCCGGATTGTACACACCATCTTGAGTAACAGATCTGCTGTTGGGACGTGTGCATATGTGTGCGTGCATGTGTGTCTTGGAGGGGGTGTGCAGGGCAAAGATTAGAAGGTGTGAGACAGCAGATGGGTATGTCTAAAAAAGCCCAGCAGTCATCGGGGGTATACATCTAATAGGGGGAGGGAGCAAAATGATATCAAACAGATGCAGTAGCATTAATGACCATATAAAACATCTAACAACATTTATGCATGCAGATCAATGTGCTTTAACACTTCACAAAAAGATAGCGCCGAGCGTTTAGGGCAGCATAGCACCGCATGTATGCCTCTGTGGCTAACAGCATACATTTACAAATGATTATTTCTCTTCTCTATCCCATGATCCTCTCTGCTTCAAAGATAGCACAGAAATGGTTATAAATGGAGAGGACAAGTGTGTCGTCTTGAAGCCACCACCATATGTGGGTGTGCATTGTCTTCCATAACTTTGGCACAGATGGCGCCTACCGATGTCACAATACCACGGTGTCTATTGTGTCGGCATCGCACTAATGATGAGGAAAGATGGCAAAAATGATAATGGTCAAAAAATGAATCAAGCTGTCCTCATTTGAACTGGTACCCAGAAGGGCCTTTTCCGAAGAGAAAGCAGCCAGTCCAGTAATTAACTTATATGATAATGAATGACTAATTATGCTCGTCAGTGGCCATCAGGAGAGGCCCCCCATGACCCGCTTTCTTACAAACTGTCAGTCCATCCCGTCACCAAAGGGCTTATCAAATCTTGACCCTGAAATAGATGAAAAATCTGTCCATGTTCCCCTAGAGCATGCACACACACACACACACATATATGTGACAGAAACAAAAAGAAAGACCCAACAAAAGACGTTTACCACAATGCACACACATACGGAGAAAAAGGAAAGTGTGTTTATTGGTGACCTTCGCATAATCCCAAATCCACTCATTATCTTCAAGAGGAAAAGAACATTTCTCATGGAGGTTTCCAAAATACAAGCAGATGTTTTTACACATGTGCTTGCATCGTGTGATGGATCTGTCAATGCTCTGAGCTGTATGTGTTATATGTCCAAACACATTAGCCCATCTCTCAGCGAAAAAGCTTTATTTGTTTAGCAATGTGAATAGACAAATGGTGAGATACAAATACTTATAAAAGTCATAGCTGTACGCTTAAAGAAATAAATGGTATGTTGACATATTTGTTTAAATTGATGAGCGCTCAAATAAGCATCCAGTCATTTTAGTCCCTTGTGTAAAGAAGCTTAATTACACTTAATTGTACTGGATGTACACTTAGTAAATCAATCTTAAAATTATATTTAAAATATAATATTAATGAAATAAATGCTAAAGATATTATACTTTTTTTTAAGTGCACTTTGTACTAATGTCAAAATAAGAGTCTTGCTTTAAATTATAGCCCATATTAAATGAACTAGTAATAATGAACTACCAAATCAGGTTAAATACGTATACACTTTAAAAATTAATAAAAAGCACTAAAAGTGATTCACTGGCTCGTAATCATAATGGAGAAACCACATTAAATGCTATATGTAAACCTCTGATCTTATAGAGTCTTAAAGCCAGTCTAAAGAGAAACCCCGTTCTCCTCCTTAGATGTTAGATTGCTACTGCGTTGTGAATGGGAATTTTCTACAATGACAAAAGCTGTTTTGAATCACATTTATGCTTTACTGAGGTCAAAAAGTTTTGTGTGGGGGCCCTAGAATATTTCCTTATATGTGGGGCCTTGGGAGCAAAAAGGTTGAGAACCATGTTATCTTCAGTAAGTACACTTAATGTTGTTTTTAAATTATTTCCCCAGCTAAACTAAAATACTAAAACAGTGTTAAAGAATCTGTTAAAAAAATGTACAGGGCTCAATGGATTCTTTGTATGGCAGCAGTGTTATAGCACCTCAAAAGCATTACAAAACAACGATTTGTGTGTGTGTGTGTGTGTGCATATTATTTATATATGAACTGTAGAGTCTTTTTAAACAATGCATTGAGATTAATATATTACAAATGTGTAATTATATATTTTAATATGTTATATAAATGCCTGAACAAAAAATACATGACATTTAATTGTAGTTTACTAGAAATTCTTGTCAGTATATCAGCGGCGCGCTTTAACCATATTTCAAAGACAATAGTAATTATAAAATTACACATAAATATATAATTAAGTCCTAATTAAGCAGGTCAAAAAATAACTCTTCTGTTTAAATAATTGAATTTTCAAACTAAAATACATTTTAATTTAATTGCAATTAACGTGTTTAAGTGCCAAAAACATTACATTTAATTTGCACTTATATAGTATATTCTTAAGAATATTACTTTTGTGATGAATTTGCTTTTTAGTATTCACAATGGGTGGCCTAGAAAAAGTTATTACGGATTATGGTGGTGCCCATATTATGATGATGAGTAGCTGATATCAATTTATCTCAGCAACCACCTTATTAACACATTTTTTTTTTTTTTTTTCTGTTTTTACCTTAGTGCTTACTACTGCCCCGTTACAGGACTGAAGGATGTACTGCAGTTCTCTCTGAAACAGGTTATAGTTACATCAAACTCTTTTCTTCCTGTCCCTTCCATCTCTCTTGCTCTTACTTTCTCTCAACACACCTACTCCCTCACACTCTAATTGTGCTTATTTCTTTCAGCTATGTATTATTCACCCATCTGTAGTGCTTTCTAATGTTTTTTGCCATCTCCGCAGGGAAGCACATCTGGAGCAGAAGCACTGCACACCCACACCTCCTCTCTTCTGCAGGTGGAGGTGTGAGAAAATGTTGTGATCACAGTGGAGACTCCAGCTGCTCTCTCACGAGGTGTCATGGCTGACTCGCTCTACCTCTGCACAAAAAAAACAATAAGCATAATTAAACACAGAGAAAAAAGTGACTGAAAGACAGACAGCTGAATAGCCAGGATAGATGTAGTTCAGGACTTTGTAATGGAGATAATCTGAGTTTTGTTTGGTTCTTTGTTTGTTTGTGTTAATGTTATGGTCATTAGATTGGTATAGCACCGATATTAGTGGCTAATACTGATCACTGTTTACTTAATGTACCCAGTGTTACCTAATGTACCTATTGTTACCTTTACTTGCTCACGTCATCAGCTTGTCATTTACATTTAAAGATAGCTAATTTAAGCTAAACCAAATAGCATAAGCGATTAGACCGTTATTTGCTTTCTTAATAAATGAATTAACATTTGTCTGAGAGAGAACTAAGTCTGTGTTATCTGCAAACATTGATGGAGTAAGAATGTTTAAAACATTCACCAAAAATGTATGGAAGTAAGAAATACCAAGGGTCCAAATACAGACCCCTGAAGAACCCCACATAGTAATCTTGCTCAAATAAAATAAAATAAATCTATCTTTTGATGTTGTTTACCCAAAAGGTTAGTGGAAAAGGTATATATTGTAGTACACAAAAATAAAAATAAAATTGTATGCCCAACAAATTTTGACATTTGAGTGTTTTTATTTATTTTTATTTATTTATTTTGCATATAATGACGTACAATAAAAAAATGTTTAGAAGTTGTCAAGAGTATGACAAATTCACTAGGAAAAACAATTGCACTTACTTTTCTCCATGTGCCATTCTACATGTTATTCTTTTCATATATTGTTTTTTTGCCTACTATAGTAGACAGACACACAGACAGACAGAAATATTGATATGGTCAGTGACATTTTCTGCACCCTACTTTGCATGCATGTGTGAGGCCAGTCCGGACAGCACTGCCCTCAGCCTCCAGATGGCCAAGCTCCAACAGGTGCTGTCGGGTGGGGGAGGGTGAGAGGTCTGACATCTGTTCTCCATGCTCTCCAGCCCTTCACACACACCTCATCGTTATATATGCATACATTTAAATATGTATCCATCTATTCCTGATGTAGCACAGAGCTTCACAGCCGTTAAAAACAGAAACATGACATATGTTCAGCCACAAGATTTATTTTTTTTTTATCTAGCTCATAAGTAACACCCCCACATCAGCACATCAGCTCACCTGTAAAATGAAGAATATATATATATATATATATATATATATATATATTATAACTGAAATTGATATTTGCTAAAATTAAAATTCACACTTTTCTAAAGGGAAAAAAACAGCATATAGACATCAGTGCTTCCCAAACATGTTCTGGCCTAATTCTTCTCACAAAGGTCACTTTGACATGTTTCCTGATCTACAAATATTTCTGTATCATTTTTTCTATTTATTCCACAGTACTTTTTCTAACTTTTTGGTAGCCTATTGATTGTCCTAAAAGACAGCTTCACTTTCAATCGCTATGAAGACTTGATAGAGCTTAGTCTACAACTTATTTTTTCAAAATTCAAAAGTAAAAAAAAAATAAACTTTCACTGAAACAAAAAGAAAAAATTGTTTATGTCACTGTATTTATGCATATTAATAATATAAGAAATATTCATGAAAAAAAATGCAATTTAGGACTTTCTATTTCAGTATTAGTGAGCTGCAAAATGTGGTTTAACACTTGTAACAGAGATATTGCACTCCAATCAATTCATTGGCACTTCATTACATGCGTCCCTGTGTGTTAATGGCAGCTGAGCGCATCGGTAAGTGTGTGAGGTTAGTAAGCGAACAGCCAGATGACGTGTGCCACTCCGTGTCCTCGTTAGCACCAGGAGTCTTTGGCTAAATTGGGCAACATGCGCCTCGACTTCAACAAGCACCTGCTCTCAAGTACACAGCTGTCACTCAACTGTGTCATCAGCACGCGGAACCTCCCACCACGAGAGAACAATGCCGCTCCGAGTGAGCTTATGATCAGCACCGCATGCATCTCTTCTCACTCATCTCTCATTTTCCCTCTGGCTAGATTCACTTTCCTTTGCTTTTACAAGAAAGCACTGTTGTGGTACCATAGAAGAAATACATTCACTGCAACCATATATGGCATGGTTTACATTGAAGGAAGCATTTTCTGTGAAGCTACTTTGAAATAATATGTATTAGGCCAATGAAAAAAGCGAATAACTTCAACTGAATTGATTTTACAATATACAAGGTACAAGAATACTATGGTACAGTGTCTAAAAATATAGTACTATGGTATCAAACAGCATTGGTAATTAAACTGTTTGTTCTTATTATACCAGTGTAGAGCAAGATCATTACTTTTTAGTACTGTTACAGTGTTGAAAGTAACTTGTAGTATATGCGTATACTAAAGCATAGACACTACTTACAAGAAAAGAGGATATTGTCTAAAAACAAATAAACTAATTATTTAGCTGCTGTATAAGTAACCTGGAAGAATATCGAAGGGCAGTAAATAGTAATAATTTTGTGCCACAAACCAATGATAATGAATTAAAACAATAAGGCAAGTCGATTTCAATTAATTTGATTAGGCAGGATTAATTTGGTTTTGTGAGCTAAAACAACTGAAAGCCAATTACATGGCAAGCTTTGCACAAATGGCCTGCTTTTACGTTAAAATAAGGTAGTTTCTTTCTCTTTATATATTATATGGAGTAGAATCAGGAGGGGCTTTTGACAGATGGCATATGGAGAGTTTGTATGTATGTATATTGGGGGGAGGAGACATGCTTGTTTTTAAAATAGACCATAGCTCTGACTGGCCAGTGGACAGGGATTACATTAACCAGATCAGTACTTCCATGGGAAAGCAAAGGAAGTCACTGCACCAGGACCCCACTGCCCTCTGCAGCTCATACACACACATGTGCACACACACACACACACACACTCTTAACAGAATTACAGTAATGATTCTCAAACATTAAGTTACATAAGCATACAACAAGACATAAGTGTGAGGATAAGAACAGAATTGTTGTGAACTATTGTATACTGTTAATTTTCTATATGCATCACATCTAATAGATGAAAGGTGAACCATACAACAAAAATGCGTGGGCTACTGTATCTTATAATGCAATGCAGTGTTTTTTTTTACTTCATTTCAAGGTTTGCACGGGAAAAGGTTAGTTTACTCATCCTCATGTCATTCCAAACCTGCGTGCCAGTGGAAGACAATGGTAGCCAAACTTGCATTCTTCAAAAAAACCTTTTGTTTGTGTCTTCTTGATAAGAAAAAAATACATTTGGAACAACATGAGCTTGAGTAAATGATGACATGAATTAATAATTCATAAAAAATGATTTGTTGAATCATGAACTAAAAAGGTTTTTAAAGGTTAAAAAGAGCTTCAAATCTATAATTCTATGGTCAGCTTTACTATTGACCAAAACTATTTGTCTAAGTACCTGTTTGTTGTTTAAATATCTGAACTCATCCCCTTTTTTTCTCTATTTTCCATTTGCACTCTCTCTTCTGAACACATTCTGTCTAAAACAGCGTGACCTCCATTTCCCCGTCTGGCTCGCGGGGTTTGCACAGCCCTCTGCAATATTGCTTTTAAACGAGTTCCTATAAACAAACAATTACAAGAGAGGATGACTTATCTGCCTCAATGGCTTCACTATGGGGAAGCGTTTAATTTAAGATTTCACAGTCCCCTAGAAGAGAGGACAGGGGCCAAACGAAACATACATTCACTTTCCCGAGCCCTCTAGGAACACACAGACTCAACAAGATATATATACAAACAGAAACGTTATGCCCATTCAAACTGAGCATGTTCAGCTGTTAAGTTACACATGAATAATAATAATAAAACTTTATAGGCTATAGGCTAGAAAAATACATGAATACTTGACAACGCAGACAGAGGAAGATGATAATGCAAAATAATCTGTAGTCTCTGCGAACCTCAGTCTTTTGTATTTATGACATTTAATAGTTCTTCTAAGCTATAACTGCAGCGAGCATTAATCTTTGTCATACGATTTATAGCTTATGGTAGCATGACCGCATAGTAAATTAAAATATAGGTCAATTTGTGGCCTCCTTTAGCCATTAAGTTTGAATGGCCACAGCAATAATATTACATTAATGGATGAGCGTGCGGACGGGAATACGAGGCCTGACAAGTGGACCCGATCGATAGATTTCAGGGTGAGTGGTGAGGTGCGGTCAACCTGAAAGTGAGTCTGAATGCTCCAGAGCCGCTGTGCAGTAATCACACTGCTGGGGGCCAGACGCTCCAATGGTCTCCACTGGAATGGGCTTCATAAAGTGAGGATGGTTAGGTGGAAGGGATCTGTTTAAGTGCACTCAGAGCTCCAGGTGGAAGAACTGTGTAATAAGGAATACGGCTGGCAAAAATATCTTCACGGTTCCTATCACATTTCGAAGCAATGCTCAAAAAAATCTGAATCTGAGTTATCAGTAATTTCCTTCATGGACAAAAAAAGTAAACATGCTTTTTCTAGCATTGACAAAAGAAAGCATTATGATTATTCTGTGAGAATACATAAACTGATACAAAAATGTGTAACTTGAAGGCAAGTCATGTTAAATAAAAAACGCAATTGCATGAATGCATGCATAACAACAATGTAGCATTCTGTAGTACTGATTAAAATGAACTGTTTCAATACTCTATTTGAATTGTATATATTTACTGAAAACTATAGCACTGTATTCAGCGAACGGTGTGCTAATATTCTGAACAGAGTCAGAGAAACACAGAAGAATGTGAAGAAAATACGAGAGATACATATCAAAAATTGTTGCATTAAGAAATAAATAGACAAAATCTCTACTGTCAGGTACTACTACTACTGTAGTACATACCACTTCATGTTAGCTATTGCATCAACACTGCATTAATGTTATGGTATCTACTATTGTTAAGATACCTTGTTGTAAAGTGTTTGTAAAGAAAATTTAAAAGTGTAATAAAATGTGTTAAAAGTGTGTTAAATTATATAAAGTGATGTTCCAGACACAGCTGGCACTGCATTTCCCAATCAATCATCACATTTCTCTTATCCAATCAGGTCCAAACATATCCACTATAAATAAGCCAGTTTCCTTCCCTTTCTTTCCCGATCTAAGCATCCCTCCTTCTCCCCTTCTCCGCCTCCGCCATCTTCCTCCACGGGGGGCACGCAGGGTTCGAGACGGATGCTGAGCTCTGCCCTCGCAAGGGTTCAAACTACTAGGGCTCGGAGTACGCTGAGCTCCCGGTCCGCCCCCAGACAGCACGCCAAATACACTTACTCTTTACATTATGAGGAAGCGCGAACTCATGAAACATATATTTAAATGATATTATCATGACTAATATCAGAAATCATGTTGCATGTTTCCATTCAGAGCTAGAGCAACAAAGGATTATTGTTGCTGTCAAGTAAATATCAATGTATTTAAATCAATATAAGAACTTCTTATGAAGTACATTCTTTTTGTATAAATGTTCTATAAATGTGTATAAATACAGTTTTTTGAATGTTGAGTTATATTAACAGGAACCACAGAAAAATACAAGACTTTCAA
>JAUCMS010000127.1:25034006-25049139 GCA_032357445.1 Enteromius radiatus
AGACCCTTGAGCAAGGCACCGTTCCCCCAACTGCTCCCCGGGCGCCACAGCGATAGCAATATGGCTGCCCACTGCTCTGGGTGTGTGTGTGGTTGATCACTTCTCACTGCTGTGTGTGTGCACTTGGATGGGTTAAATGAAGAGCACAAATTCCTAGCCAAGACAACCATACCTGGCCATATGTCATGTCCTTTCCTTGATTGTTGTGCACATTTCAGTACTAAAAATCTTTCAACAAATAACATTTTTAAAATGACTAAAAACTCATTTATTAATCCATAAAAATAGTAAAGACTGTGCATGACAGATAATCATTGATTTTCATGCCCAAGCTTGGCATGTGGTGCCGGGATCAGATCCGCCTGTGTTCTGCCATGTCCCTTCAAACGCAAATGAAGTATGAACATCTGATTACAACGTGATGTGCCAAAAACAGCCCTAAAACGCTAATTCCAAACAAACCTCCGGCAGCTTGTTTTTTGTGGTGACCTGCAGAACTAGTTCAGGTCTAAAGAGGACATGCTGCCTGGAAGTTGGATTGGGAAAGCCCTGATTGTCTCTCCTGTGCAGTCATTTCCGTTGCCTTGAAAGAAAGCAAAGAGAAAACAGAGTGGATCAATAACTCATTAGAGGGAGACTATCAGTAAACTGGAGTGCCATGAGGACGGTAATGGCCAGCAGAGAGTGACTGTGAAATACCACTGCAGGGCAGAGCAAACAGCCCAATCTGTATTTCAAGTATAGCTCCTTAGCAAAACAGACATTTGTGATGAATATGATTAGTAGCTCCGTATGAGGACTTCTGCACAAAACATAATTTTTCACATTATAGACATTACTCCTCAAATTATGTGGTTTATTGAACATTTGCTATAATATTTCTAATCAATTTGACAACCATAGACTTTCAAACTACTGTAGAACTTTTGGGTTTGACCTGCAAAGCTATTCAGGTGTGCTCCAGTATCAAGTGCACTTAAGTCCACCTAATCTGGTATGGTTTATGTGAACTCTGTTACTTATTACAGTTAATATGAATATAATCTGTTCTGAATCACAGAAGTGAACCACTATTTTAATCTCCAAATGAATTTCCTTTGTAAGAAAAAACGCTAACACAAGTCAAAGTGACAAAAACATGAATAAAACAGTGATACTGACATTTCATCTTGAGGTGTTAACTAGTTACAGTGGTAAACAGCTGCTGCTAGAACTTACAATGATATTAACAGATGGTATAAATTATTCCAGAATTCCGCAAAGAAACCAAAGGGACAGAGCAAGGAGGTTGAAGTCAAACTTGTGATAGGACAAATTGTGAAAACAGCTAAACATAAGGAAAGACTTAATCCTTGGAAAACAATATTTTAGTGGTGGCCGAAAAAGAAATTAATTAATAATTGCAACTGCATTCAGCAACACACTAGGATTGAACAAGCAGTTTTGCAAAGAGAGGCATATTATAATAAAATCTGTTTTCAGTCTGTATAACTTTGAAATGAAGTGATAGTTTGAGCCTCAGTCTGATTGAGAACTGTTTCTTTAATTCTATCTTGCTGCATCAGCTGAACACCAGCATGGGGCCCCATATGTGCATCTTACACTCTGCTCCCAGTGGGCACAAGCTTTGGGCACCGATAGTGTCCACACATCTGCTTGGCTGCCAATAGTGCCAGCTTCCACTTCCATTGCCATGGTTATTGGGGAAGCCCTGCTCCTTCCTCTCCATATGGGCTGGCTAATGCAGATAATATTAGAGGTCTGCTACACAACCTGAGCTCGTCAGGACCCAACAAACTGTTTTGTGTCAGACTGAAGTCGGTTTTCATTTATAACTTCAGGTTTGTGAATGATGAAAAAAAAACATAGTTCTATATGATGCTTCAATTAAAATCACAAGGTGTTGTTTACGGTTTGGGGTTGGGTTTCATTTTACCTTTAAATCGCACTCCTGATAAAATAAGAAGAGTAAATAAGATTGATATATAATGTACATTGTTTCTCTTTTATTCTCTTACAGAGCCCTAACCAGACACAGTGAGACATGCTTCTAGTGCAATTAACAATTTATCTTTCCACACCAAACGCAAAACTGGTATGCAGTGTGACTCAATTTCAGCCAGTCAGAATATATTTAATGTCCAACGTACTGTTTAAAGGTGCAAGATTTTTGACTAATGACCATATAAAATTCTTATTGCTGCTGATTTATTGTGTTATGTATTTTTATTGTGTTACTCTGTCAACACTCACTTGAAATTCACAATTTACATTGCTTATACACCCCAAATCTAAAATGTCAAACCATGCCAGCACAATTTCACTGTTTTTAAAGCAGAATAACTCCAGTGTATGAGTCCTGAAGGCCAGCCCTGCTCCTGACATATGCTCTAGGAAGAGGGTAGACTAGAGTCAGGTCTAGTGTCATGTCTGCAGCGTGCTTTTCCCTGTCCCGCGTGGTGAGGATCGCTTATCCCCCTGCAACTGCACATATGCTCGGGACATGGAACAGTTGGACATGGCCGTGGGCTAAACTGGGTCAGGCTGGCACAGATGGAGCTAAACTCCCAGTGGGTCACCAGAAGCTGAACAAAAAAGAGAACTGCTGTCTTTGAATCTTGACAGATATAATCAGTCTCCATTGAAGAATACCTAAAAACAAAACCTGTAAAGACAATTTAATCCAATCTAGGTCGCGTGGCTCTGTGGATGTCAAGGCTTAAAACATAACGGATGTCTAATTCACTTAAAAACAAAGCCTGACATGTTTTTGTCAAAAGTGCTGCTTGATGTTGCCTTAGCTGCTCCACTCTGATGTAAGTACACTCTCCCTGTATCTCTTAAATAGAGCAGAGCTCGTTGTTTTATTAAAAGGCTGCAATGTCTTAGATCCTCTGGAGGTTTTGCAACTTTTGCAAGATTTAAAGAACATGACAGTTACCCCTGGAGATCCCAAATGATGCTTTCCAAATGATGAAAACTTGTAACTGCTTTAAAGCGCTGAACAACAGTCATAGAGAAAATCCTAGCATGGGAAAATCAGACATGGGAAGGCCTCATGGTACTTGTTTCCTGTAGAGGAAGTATCAGTCCAGTGTAAACCACACATTTTGGCACAGATGGAGAGCAGTATCAGGGAAGCTCGACACAGTGAATTCTGTATTTCATCCCCAATACAACAAATGTTACAGAATATACATGGAACACAACAGGGCCCAGCAGAGAACCTTGGGGAACTCACATGGAATAATCCAGTAGGTGGGTCTTATATATATTATTGTCATCAAATTCCTTAAAGCTTGTTAAGTACTAGAAGAAAAAGTTTTCTCACTCTTTCATGGCATGTTGACAAAGAATCACCAAAAACAGTTTCCTGAAGTCTCTTGTATAATAGAGTACAAAGGTTTCCATGTGATAATGTTGTGAACTTCCTCCCGAGACCAGATGCCCAGCGTTGAATAAAGTAAGCCCAGATGCAGACTTGTCCTCCTGTATACAAATTGTACAGTATGCAAAGCATTTGTTTGTGTGCCATGAGTCTAGCATGTGTTTACACAACTGTATCTCTTGGAAAGAAATCAAGTTTGCAGCTGCAGCACCAAATAATTCATCGCCCGCTCCGCGCCCAGGAGAAGCCACAGGTAGTTGATGAAGTGGCAGTGCCAAGCATCCCAACTGGCATAGACAAAGCGCAGCTGCTGAGAGTCAACGCAGCCAGATGCCGCCGTCAACGTGCCATGTGTTCTAAGAGGGGCAAGAGGGGGAGAGTGAGGCGCTTGCCAAGGCATTCTCATCTGGTGCCAACCTGACACATGTTTTTGGAACACCCCTTGATTTCTGTTCCCCACTCACTCTCCGAATCTTTCAAAAAAGAGGGGGCGTTTCTCTTCTCCCACAGTTTTCAGCGAATTCTGGGCCAACCAAATGGGAAGCTGGCGCCCACTGCCGGACGTGTTACCTGCTAACACCGTGACTGAGAAGATACCGAGCTGGCGGATAGCCATTGTAGCTACGCGTAAAAATATACGCTCACCGAGGTTACCTTCTGCTCGCCGGTCACCCTTCGGTCTTCTTTCCAAACCAATCGGATTGTTAATGAGCGAATATGTTTGAAGAGCAGCTGGAATTTCTAAATTCATACCAAGAGCATAACGGGATCCAAGCCTGGTTCCGTTAAAAAGAAAACCATTGAATTCCTCACGAAACAAGAAGGACGTCCTCAAAATACCTACATCACGTGCAATACAAAGCGCCAATGATCAACGGTCTGTTTGAGGCATTTAAAGCCTTAAGGAGAGTGTTCTCGCTTCCAGCTTTTTCTGTGGTGGTGAATGGATCCTTCGTTGACGATACTACTTCTCAAACTGGAGGGGAGATTCTCAGACAAAGCTTTCAGTTTGCAGGAACATGCCATCCCTATTTACCACGGAGGGGTTTAGGGAAGTGAGAACTTTTTGAATGAGTGCCATGTCTGAACAATTCTTATTTGAGGCCCGCGACTGCCAGCTGGTGGCTAAGTGTGCCCGTGCTGTGAGCTGATGCCAAAACCAGTTGGCATGATGAAGCTTGGGTGAGAACAGTGTGATGGCAAAATACACGCTTAGATGTCAATACTCACCAACTTCAGTCCATCTGTCTGTTTGCCTCATCCTTTTTACATGCTAGTATTATGTGTGCGTGTAAGTGTTTGGCATTTTCTGCAAAAATATATATATATTTTTAAACCTTTATTTTTGTTATCGCATTGCATTTTTATAATTTTGTAATATATAATATATAAATATAAATGTTACATGAATGCTAAGGCCAGCATTTCTAATTGATCCATATCAGTAAAACAATATATTATATACTTCTTGACTTTTTTGAAAACCAAGATATGTTTCAGTTAATGTATTATTCCATTATTTATAATCGAACCTAAGTTAAATGCTAAAATAACATCTGAATATATTGTTGTGGCTTCCAAACTTCAAAGCTCTTTGATAACACACAACAAAAGTATCCGAATCAAGAGAGTGGAAAATAAAGGTTCCGCTTTGCTTCGATTTCCGCTCGGATGAATTTAAACGGTGCACCGCATCCAGAATGACTTTTGGTAAGAAACGTATTATTCTGTGTGTTGTTTGAGGAAGGTCTTGCAGTTCTGTTACGATTTTATGCATAGCGAGCTCAGAAAACGTTATAAAGACTAGCATTTCGAGCTGTCCACCACAGTGCGTCTTCAGAAATGTAAGAAATGTGTGATAACATGGACACTACTTGAATAGTTGTTTTCATATCTTTTATTATGTTTGAGTCTTAGGTTGAATTCCACTATGCTATTTAAAAAAAAATGCACGAACGAATGAATGAATAATAAAGGAAGATGTAATAAAAATAATCATTTGTAATTATGTAATAATATGTTTCCCTAATATTTGGTAATGTGTTCCTCTGACTTTATCAAGTAATGTGACAAGGGGAAAAGAAAATCATATCCAGTTTTTAGAGAAATTATCAAAGAAAGATGTTGTGCTGTTTAAAAAGGCTTGGGTAATAATTTTTCATTAATGTCAATAAATTAAAATAATTTTATTTTTGTCTTATGAAATGAGGCTTGGGATTTCTGAGACCCCCATAAAAAAAAAACCTATGAACTTATAAATAGTGGCTGAATTTCTGCTTTCTATTAATAAGTACATGCACATATTTGTGTGCTTGTGTGTGTGTGTGTGTGTGTATATATATATATATATATATATATATATATATTATACACGCACACACAAATACACTTTTTTTTTTTTGCTAGTTTAAAGATTAAGTTTAAGGATTTGAAAAGTGACCTCGTACCAACTTAATTTATACTTTTTTATTGTATACAAATGTGACATGAGCATGCTTAAAGTGTATGAAGCACAGCCAGATACACTTTAATATTAAAAAGAATAATAATCAAGCTTTATAAAAATTTTGTTTACACAAAAAGGTAAATAAAAAAAGTAGCTATTTAGTATATTTATGAAAGGGCCTTTGAAAATATTGACAGGACATGTAAAAATATTGTTTTGTACTGTAAGTAATGTCTTTTAATTGCCTTATTTTTAATCCTTGTTTTCATTTATATACACTGCATATTACTTACTTTTGTTTCATTTTGTATCCCCACGTTTAGACTGATGACAGAGATTGTGGGCAGCTCCTGTGCAATCCTACGCTATGCTTGTCTTACACACCGCCTCCATCTGGAGCGGCTCTTCAAGTTGGTCTCACTGTAGGGGAGGCAGAAGAACACTGAAGTGGCTGCTGGGAAATGTCGAGCAGAGAACATTTACGTCATCCAACCTAAAAATCTCTCCAGCTGTAGGGAGAGTTGCTCCTGTTTTCTCCAGAGCTTCTGCGTATGGAGACAATGTGGCCATTACGGATCACAGCGGGAGCCACACCTACCGCTCCCTCTACAAAAACAGCAAAAGCCTGGCGGGGCTCATTACTAAAGCACTCACCTGTCAATCAGGAGACCTGCAGGGCAAGTGCATTTCATTCCTCTGTGCCAATGACGCATCCTACACTGTGGCGCAGTGGGCGGCCTGGATGTGTGGCGGCATAGCTGTACCCCTCTACAGGAAGCATCCTCCAAGTGAGCTGGAATATGTCATCTCAGACTCCCAGAGCGAGCTACTGGTAGCCGGACAACCTTTCATAGATACCCTTGAGCCCTTGGCCCAGAAACTAGGGCTGCCCTGCCTACAGCTTCCCACCACGTCTAGCCTAGATACTCTGCAGTCTGTGGACACACAGATGCTGCCTGAAGAGAACATCTCAGACTGGGCAGAGAGGCCAGCCATGCTCATATACACCAGCGGCACCACGGGCAGACCGAAAGGAGTGCTTCACACTCACAGCAGCCTGCAGGCCATGGTAAATGAGTATGTATTTTGTGACCCTGGACCACAAAACCAATCTTAAGTGCCACAAGTATATTTGTGTAGCATATGTACAATATATTTGCAGCAATAGCTAAACAGGTTCGGGAAAGGTCAGCGAGACAGGACTCGAAGACCCGAAGCACAATGACTCTTTATGCACATGAGGTTATTGCCATCGATGTCAATATTTTTTCTAACCAACATTATACAAATTAACTTTTTTTGTGTTCCTTAAAAGAAATAAAGTCATACAGGTTTGGAAAGACATTAGGCAGAGTAAATAATAACAGTAGTTTAATCATAAGGATTAATGTGTGTTAACTTTAGTGTAATTTGAAAGCCTATAATAGCTTTTTTCCCCCCAATGATATCATCTTAACCAAAATCAAGCTGCACAACATTGGATATATTTATGATGTATTCATGACACAGTATAATCAAATACGAAGATCAGGAGTTATACTTTCTCTAATATTGGAAGAATTGTTACATTAGTGTTATTTAGCCGACAACTCTTTTAGTGTGAGATTAATAATAGAAGCTGAATGAGGTTTGATGAGAGCTGTAGCTGTGGAATGAAAACCCCTCCCTCCTCTTATGTCATTGCGTTCTTTTACTTTTGTTCCACTTCGTCTCTCTGAATAATCATTCTGATTGTTTAATTTCATGGGCCACTCAAGGCAGTGGGTTTTTTCCAGCAAAAATTGACCTGCATTTCCAATAGGGTGGAAAATTAGATCACTCTCAATTAAGGGGGAGCCTCTTTGGACAAGCTCAAGTGCCTGGACAGAGCTGCCACTGATCAACTGTTCATCATTCTCACTTCTATAAGCTAAATTCTAATAGTATTTATATATATATATATATATATATATATATATATATATATAGTATTATAAATGTAAAAGACAGGTGAACTTTAGTCAGAGTTTGATTGTAGGTTATGACACAGATGTAGATAACCTGATGAATAATACTCAAGCAGCACAGCATTGTGGTTGAGTGTACATGTTTTGACCTAATTCAGGACTGCGTGATTGTGCGTGCATGCACCAGCCCAGCTGCATGTGGCAAGTAATCATGTTCGTGCCACAGCACAATGAAAACTGAAGAGTTGGTTGTGCATCATTCAATCCATTTTAACTCAAACAGTTAATATGAATTTGCTTTGCTGATTTAAAGGTTTTGAGCACAATGGTTTCGGCCGGATTCTGTGTGCCCAGTGTGACTGTCCCATGCTTCATACACGTGGACCATGAAAACCCTCACAAGCACCTGAAGGTCAAAATCTCTTTTTCTTGTCTTGTAGGTTCAGGGTTTGGTGTCAGAGTGGGCATGGAATAAAGATGATGTCATCCTGCACACGCTGCCCCTTCACCATGTGCATGGCATCGTAAACAAACTGATGTGCCCACTCTTGGTGGGTGCTACCTGCATCATGCTGCCAGAGTTCAGTGCTCAGAAGGTACTAGCCATGCTTCCACTAGCCATATCATTACCACAGTTCCTTCATATGAAGTATAGATCCTACATCTGTTGACTTAACAAATGACAAAATGCATTTTATATAAATACATTTGTAATTTGGTTTGAAATTCACTTATCTAATGCGATGACACTTATACTTTTTCTTTTATATCCAAAAACCTTTGTAGCTACTGCATGCATATCATCATATTACTTTAGTACAGTCTGAAATATTACAGTTTTTATAATTATATGGTAACTGTCATGAATAAGAATTAATTAACAATTAAATCCAGCAATGATAACAAGTGTAAATAAATGTTCTGGGTATGTTCTCTACTACTTAATTTATATTTATCACATTTGTAACATACCTTCAATAAGCACTCATCCATTTGGACACTTTTGGACACCGAAATGCAATATAATAGTTCATAATTATACAGTATACTTAATGTCTGAAATAGATCCAAGTTTTACTCCACCCCAGAATGAAAATGTTGTCATTAATCACTTAGCCAAATGTTGGTCCAACCCTGTAAAAGCTTTGTTTGTCTTCAGAACACAATTTAAGATATTTTGGATGAAAACCAGGAGGCCTGTGACTGTCCCTTTGACTGCCAAGTAATGACACTGTCAAGGTCCAGAAAAGCATGAAAGACCTTGTCAAAATACTCCATCTTCCATCACTGGTTCAATCTGAGTGTCATGAATTGACAAGAATACTTTTTGTGTGCACAGAAAATACAAATAAAGACTTTATTCAACAATTTGTCTCATCTGTATCTCTCCACATCACTGTAGGACCAATTTGGAGAGTATCTGCTGAATGCAAACTGTATACACTTTTCTGTGTGCTGTGGACTATTCTGACGATTCTTTCATACTTTTCTGGACCATGACAGTGTTCATTACCTGGTAGTCAACGGGACAGTCAAAAGCCTTCCACTTTTCATCTAAAATATCTCAAATATAAATTTTTACTAGCCTGGGTCCGCCCATACTTCCTTTGACGCTACATTCATTTCACGAGCAAAGTTATTCTGTTCCCACAAAAAAGGGGAACCAATGAGTCCCCCTCTACCTCCCCTTGGGCGAGTGTAACGTGATGACGTGACATGATGTTTTGTAACCTTTCGACAATGGTTAATTGTTTGCTAATCTCTTCGAAAATAATCACTGAATGACTGTAAATACCAGCTACTCGCATATTAATCTGGAAAAACCGGCAGAAATCGCTTAACGACATTTTCCTATGGCTTTAATGAAGCTAGCTACAATTGTTTACAGTGGCTTCAGGTTCTGTCGCTACGCATACGTCATCGGAATGAGTGCTCTGATTGGTTGTACATTCGTCCAGTAGTATAAAGAGGCATCTGATGGACGCAGGTTAAGCCCGTAGTAAGGTAGCTTGGCCAGACTTAGCTCCTATGAACTTTAAAGTCGCGGAAGCCAGGCTACGTTTTTACGGGTTTGGAACAACAAAAGGGTAAGTGATTAATGACTAAATTTTTATTTTGGGGTGGAGTAACCCCAATAGTTAACCCTTCACTTTGGATTATTGTTGTTCTAAACCTTGGGTAAATCTACATTTTACATTTAAAAGTATGCTGTGTTTCCATTTAAAGTTGCGAGTTTGACTTTTGAGCAAAACTGGAATATTGCATAAATATTGCAAATAAAGCCCTGTTTCCATCTGCAAGACAATGAGGGAAAAAATGGTCACTTCCTGATAAACTGCTGCCAAATTCTTGCTGTTTGGAAATGCAGTTGTGAAAGATGGTTCTGGGAGGTAATTATACCGAACAACTTTGACGACTGACTTTCACTTGAGCATTTCAGAATGACCAAAACAACATTTCAGATGTTTAGCAATGAGATTAGTTCACTGGTTAGTCCAGTTATACTGCCCCATTGCACATGACTTTGTGTTTCCATCGTAGGTTCATCACCAAGTAAACCAATCCCACCTCAAAAAATAATGTAGACAATTTTGCAGGAAAAGAAAAGGTAAAAGTGTTCTAATGACAAGCTTCACAAATGTGCTTTAATCCATTCAGCTTTCTTGCCTGGTAGACTTCAATTACTGTACATTACTATAAATGTGTTTTCCATCTGTTTTTGCAAACCAGAATGAGTGAAAGTGTCTGTGGTGATCGACGGCATGCCACAGATGCAATATGTACACATTAAGTTGTAAATAATTCCACAAAGATTGTTCTACAAAGGCATTTTATTCGTTCTATTATGCGCTCATAGCGCAACTTTCTGAGGGCAACATTGCAGAAGTCGTGCTGCAAGCATCAGTGAGTGGGGGCGTCATCCCGGCTCCCCTGGGGAGGAACTCATGAGACCTGCACAATGAAGTTGTGTGTAGCAGGGTGGAGGAGGCTGCTGATCACCCTTATCGGGTACTTGTCAGAGGGATGCGCTAATTGTAGCCGTGTTGCTGCGTGCCAGCACTGCAGGCGTCAATACCAGGACTCAGGAACTGACAGGCTCTGGCTCAAACCTCTGTGTGTATGTGTGTGTGTAAAAGACAGCCTGGACTGTCACAGCGAGCGCAGAGTTTGCGTGATGGATTGCCCAGTGTAGCTTTGTATCTGGCCACGCCAACTCTCGGTAAAGGCTTTAGAAGCAGATCAATGGATGGCGTGACATTGAGGAATGATCCGCGTTTTGTAAAGGGAGGGGGCTTACGGCAGCGAGCGAGCAAGCGGAAGGGCTTTAAGGTCCAGGAGAATTTAATGGGAGTCAAGGATCTGATTGACAGGAAAGGTCTTGAGGGGACACAACAGAGAAAAAAGACATTCGGGACAACAAGAAAGTTAGATTCTCTTGTTTTCCACAGATATGACCTTGAATGCACGTTAAAAAACAAACGCCTTCTTTGAGAGATCAAACGCTTTCTTCACCACAAGGGTTTTATTATTTACAACATGCGGTTCAGTAATTTTTAATGAAGCAGAAAAATCGATATTTGAACCACCATTACTTTGGCTTGGAGTTGTTTGAGTGATGAGTGCTCATCTCGGTTCTGGTGGGAGCAAAACATGCGTGTAGATGAATTTATTGTGGTATGAATGCATTAGACAGCCTGCAGTCAGAGACTCTACTATTATTAATGATGGGATGTAAAAGGTTATCCATCATGTGATGGTGCAGGGTGGGTTTTTCTACATGTATGTTGCTCATTATTGGATTTCGGTGTATGTTTGTCTGAGACTGGGTATGTAGTTTTGCAGATACATTTGCTTTGAGAGTTAATCAACTGAGTTAAAGACCCTATGATATGAGATTTTGAGTTTTTTAGCTTTTAGTGTTAACTCCAAGACATCTCTTTGCTAGTGTACTTTAAGAAGGACAACGAAAACCTTTTAGCAGACACCTTTAGAAAAAGTGATCAAAAATGTTAGAAAATGTATTCAAATATTGACTTTTCATTAATTTCACTTGCCATTAAAGTCCCCCTATTATGGGTTATGAATGGTTCATATTTTGGTTTTGGGAGTACCAAACAACAGTTTGACATTCATTCAAGGTCAACACTTTCTTTTTCTTATAATATGCATTTATTTTTTTACCTTATTTGTTCAACGACTCCCAAAGGATTTGTTCAATGATGAATTTTTCCAAACCCTTCCAGTGATTGGTCGATTTCATTTAAAGCAGTGTTTTTTTGAGCTCCAAAAGCAGCACCAAGTGACAAAGAATGAATTTGCATTTTCATTTAGGCCAACAAATGGATGGGCAATATTCTAATGTTTCATTTTGACGTCAACATGAAATGGCTTTGGACTCGTTTTAAACTAGATTATTAGAAATTAGACTCATTTCAGTGATTCAGAGATGCCTCTTTCTTTTGAGAATCAATAACTTTATATACTGTGCACTCTCAGATGTAAAACTTTGGAGGGTGTTTTCATTCATTTAGAGCTGTGTTACACGCTGCATGCCATAAAAGGGGCATTTTAAGCAAGTCTGTGATATAATTTCTATAATAAAAGGACAAGTATGTATGTCCTACCCCATCTTTTTTCTCATTTAAAAATTCACAAAAACTTGAAATCTTGTTTTTTTTATTTATTTATTTATTTTTATTTGAACTTAAGCTGTATGTAGCGATCAACAAGGGAAATTTGAAACACAGATGCAACAAGCGACTGTCCACGGGACAGGAATCAGCTGATTTTCCGCTTAATCAGCCCAGACTCAAGAGCACACTACACAACTGAATGAATCAGCCATTTGAACAAATCGGTTGAATGAATGACTAAATGACTCTCTCATTAAAACACTCACTCATTTGCTGCCACCTACAGTACTAGTGGTTTGGTTGCATATTAATCTTTATCTGTTCAGCTTCTGTTTCCTCTGCAGTGGAAAAGTGGAGTTTACACTTTTGTCCAAAGTGACTTACAAATGAGGACGATGGAAGTAATCAAAATCAACAAAAGAGGAATGATATGCAATATATCTATATTGCTATAATTGCTATTTACAGTATACAGTTCTATAACATTTAATTAGGTTAGGGGAAAAAAAATCTATTTATACACACAGTGGGCAATGACATCTCTTTTGTTGTAACTAATTTCTACCTCTTTTCAGTCACAGAGCACTTTGGTTGTGGGAAATTGTCATTTTTAATCATTTATTGTATTATATAAATGATTTTTGAATTGGAAAAAAGAAGTGTTGTTTGTAAATGCTGTCTTAGAAAGCAAATCACAGTTGGCCAAAAGATCGGAAGGTCGCACTTAAAAAGAAATGGACAAAGGAATCAGCAAAGAAAAATGGAATCAGTGCATCTGTCATTTGAAAGAATGCCCTACTGCGTCTGCCAAAATGTGCTGTTACACTGTCTATGCGGTGTGCAAGAGCTTGACTTGACCTTCAATCCCACAATGCAAAGTACTTGACTTGACCTTTCATTTCAGTGCGATGAATGAACAGCTAAAATTTGCACTCCTCTTTTTTTTTTTTTTTTGTTTTGCTACTTGCAGCTTTATTTAATTCATTTGTTCAAGTTTCAGAAACTTTGGGTATTTTGTTACATGTTTTTCTTCAGCTAAAAAAAAATTAATTGACTGAAGTCTGCAAAAACAATTGGATAAGTTATAGCTTATTGTCAGGAATGTCTCCAGACAAAATGTGCCAGATTCTATGAGAAGCTGCCTGCGCATGACCAGTTTACACACAAACATAGTGTACTTTGAAAAAAAACAAAAACAATATAGAAGTGCAAACTAATTCATTCGACTCTTTGTTGGGGGGCTAATGAAATGAAAAAGAGAAACTAGAGCAACTTGGGTACCAGAGTGGAGAGAAGGAGGTGTGGTGATGAGAGATGGGTTTTTGATGATAAAAGAAGTGTCACTGTGTGTGTGTGTGTGTGTGTTGGTGGGGGTGGGGGGTGTTTTGGGTTGATGGAGAGAGTGCGAGACAGCAGGAATGATAAGAGCATGGAGGTACTGAAGCAGGAAATAATGAAATGGAGAGAGAGAGAGAGGGCGGGGGGAGATGTGTGCCTCCCAGGGGGGACAGAGCCAAGGAGAATCTGTCATTCACCTTCAATTAATTCACGCGTTTCTCCCACTGTGTTCTAAAGGTGCAGCCAGGCGTGCCGCCCGACTGCAAGGCTGTGTGTGTGCCTGTGCGAGATGAAAAAGACAGAATTGTTATATTGTAACTTTTATGTGTGAATTGTACACATTTATGTTTGATCATCCATTGTACCACCTTTCATTCTCACGTGTTTGTGTGTCGCACAATGAAAGTATGTGACTAAAATGAGAGAGTAAGTGAGAAAAGTTAGATGCTCTGTAATTGATTTGTGTGCCTGCATGAGAAGTGTGTTTATATCGGTGGTTATGCTGCTTGTCTACTTGCATCTGTTGCCGTCTGACAGACTGGGATGAGTGTGAGTGTGTGTGGTGGGATCGGTTCTGCCGTCCTTCACTATGCTTCACGCAACACATTCATCAAAAGCAGAGAAATGCTGTAAAAGCCCAGTGTGTCCTGCACAGTGCACTCTTCACTCTGACCTCAATAGTAGCTCTGCAGGGAATTTGAACTGTTTCTCTTCTGCTGTGAATCACGCTGACCTTTACAAATCTATACTCGCTTTTTCCTTTTTTAACAACATTCCTCCAGTCGACAACCTTTCCCCCCCAAGCTCATACAGTCACCAAGACAAATAACACACAATCAGTGAATTAATCAGTATTTGTTGGTTGTTTTTTTTTTTTATTATTCATGTAATTAACCATCTGATTAGGCTGATACTGGAAGCAAATAATACCAAGGTTGTTATTTAGTGTTGTTGTTTTTTGTCCAATTCAGACATTTTTGGTTATACAACTATATTTTTCTATTCTGTTTGATTTCACCTACTATGAACTAAGAAGGTCTGTAAAAGCTGCAGAAAATGTATTTTAGTATTCTCATTCATCTCAGTAGCAGCTGGCAATATCCTGCAATCTTTTCTCAGTTCAAAGGTTTTGTTTGTTTGTTTTTCAGCTTGACCTACACAATATTTTTTTTATTGATATTTGAATTTCACTTATAATTATTATCGTTCATTGTGAGAAATTGCTATCTTTTAAGTGTGTGTGTGTATATATATATATATATATATATAAATAAAGAGAGCACTAAAATAACACATCCTAGATCTGAATAAATGAAATATTCTTATTAAATACTTAGTTTTTTACATAGCACTACCTGAGCCACTTGTGTGGGTTGTAGAC
>JAUCMS010000127.1:25075825-25089432 GCA_032357445.1 Enteromius radiatus
ACAGCTCGCCAAATTCGCTTTATACCATCAGCATCTTTACTATTATAATTAATGAGAAAGCACGAACTAGTGAAGGGGTTCTATGCAGATATTGGAGAAAATGCTTTGTTTATGATCAGTTTCCCAAAGTCACAAGCTCATCCATCACCAGATAAATTAATTCAAACATCACCTTTGTGATACATTTTAATAGCCCTGTATATCTGGGGGCCCTAAGCAGGATAATGTTGGGGTCCTGCCTTGCAGTGAACTGTGCAAACCAGCAACATGTATACAATTTTACACGTTTTACACATATGCCACATAAGCCTCTCAAGTCAAAAATCTATTCATTTTGGTCTGAAGATCTTGGATATTGGAATGATAAGTACAACATATTAAATGAATACGTTTTGGCTTATGGCTTTCTTATATTAAGGCTATATTCTTGTTTTTTTAACATTAAATTAAAGGATTTGTTCTGAAATAAAGGGAAATAAAATAGCATGTTTTTTCAATATGTTTTGTTGACATTAGTAATGTCGAACTGCACATGGGAGGCGCCGGAACGATCACTTCATCTTTATTCCCCCACCTTACATTAGCCTTCTTCATTTGTGGTTGTGTAAGAGTAAGACATTAATCAAATATTTATTTTATTTGTGTACATTCACAATAAACATACACGTGCTTTTGTAGGACAAAAAAGGAAACTTGGCAGCAGCGCGCTTTGCAATGTAATGACTTGAACTAGTGGGGAATATTGTTGTAAAATGTCAAATTTAACCGCAAAGTCTCGACTGTAAGAATTTAACTTAATTTGTTTCTTATTAAAGCTACAAAAGTTTGTCATATATCCTACCAAAGAAACAGTGCACATTCTCTTTTTTTATTTATTTATTTTTTTTATTTTATTTTATTACAGCCACAATTTAATAATACTCACCGAAACAGACATTTTTGTTTTTTTATAGTTTTGTCATTCAAAGCTGGTTTTCATTTAGTTATAGTCTCATTTTCATTTAAAAAGAAATTGCTTATAAAAAAACTATTTTAAAATGATGTGTTAGCTAAACTAACACTGTTAGCTAGGACGTATATCACCATCTGCCCTGATTTTACAGAGGATCTCATTGGGGACCATCTAACAAACAACAATTGTGAAAGAACAACTGAAATCCATGATTTCTTATTCTCTTAAGTTGATCTTCTCTTTCTGCTTTCTTCTTTCAGAGAACACATGGCTCCATACACCATTCCCACTGGAATGATCCTGGTGGAAGACATGCCCAGAAACCAGATGGGCAAGGTGAATAAGAAGGACCTTCTTCGCCAGTTTTTCCCTACTCGCACTGATTGAACAATGTCTGATCCAAGATCAGTCTTCAGAGAGATGGGCGTCTTCACCACATACTGAAGGACTGTGTCCGGATCTGGTATTTGAAAGACAGGAAATTGTGATGTCTCCTAACTGAACAGTAGATGGCAGCATTAGTGATTAGACACGTCCACTATCCAAAGCACTGCACTGTACTTTGTTTAGCAGGTTCAATTTTTAAATGTAATCTATATTTAAAATAAGACAAAATTTGACAATAATGTACACATTTTAAAGCACTGCAGATGTTAAGGCAGCAGCACGTCTATTTCAAATGAGAAAATTCAATATTTTTTTGCAAGGAAATTGTGAAATAAACTAATTAATTTTGATCAGTGATGTTCTCTACATGTGATATCAAGTGTATGTATGCATTAAGTATGTGTGTGTGTGCAGCTGTGTGTACACAGGTGTGCGGTCAGGCCCAAAGGCAGTGTGGGCTTGTGAAGAAGGAAGTGATTACAGCACAGATGGGTCCTCTCTTCTGTCGTCCCCTCTATTTCACTGATAGTGCATCTACAGATAAGGCCATTGTATTGTTCCACGAGAGAACAAGTGTAGGGGTTTCTTGACAAATTTCTGTTAAGAATCCCTTACTGTCGAATCCCAGGCAAATCTATAGGTGTGCAGTTCAGCGCTGTATACTATTGGCTGAACAAAAGAAACTGGCGTGTTGGATTCCTCAAATGCAATGTTTTCAATCCAGGTAATAATGGCACCTTACTTTTCTCCAAAACTCAAGTTTAATTTGTTCTACAGTACATTATCAAATGTAATGTTTTGGTGCCTTGGACATCCAATTGGAAAGGGTTGCACATCTGTTCTGATCTGGTCGTGTACAGAAGTGAGGAACAATGCTGAATGAAAATAAAATCCAAGTCATATCATCAGAGATAATTAGGAAAGCAAAACAAACAGGGGTTTTCAGCTTCCCATATCTTTTGTTGCCAAACAGACTATATATAATCCAGCATTTTGGTATTTATATATGCATTTCTCACTTTGGCAGTATCTAACCAAATTAGGCAGTTTCCAACAGAAATGGTTCAATGAGATGCCCTCATCCTTAAAGGAATAATTAACCCAAAAATGAAAATTCTAAACTAACAAGTACTTGCAAACAAGGTAAATTATACCTGGTGACAAAGTCACGTGACACACATGAGAACAAACGCTACTTCATTACTACAGTAAACGAACGAAACAAACAATATGTCCTAGAAATGACAACCCTGCTGAAATCTAATGAGAAAAGATACAAACACTTGTCCTCTTCTGCTGATCGACTGCTTCTGAGCTACCAACTGAGCTACTCGAAGCCTGAAATAGAGGCGCAATTGTAGTATATGCTCTGTTGGGTCTTATTTCAGGGATTTGGACAAACGACCTTTATGGGCCGTTGAGTTGGAGGACAGGTTGGGAAGTTTATACTAGTCCTGTCAAACGATTAATCATGATTAACTGCATCTAAATAAAAGTTTGGTAACACTTTATTTTATGGTTACACCTTCTAATTGCTCATATTACTGGAATATTAGTGCTAATGAAGCACATATTATTCTTATTCTACATCCTTAATCCTGCACTATACCTAAACTTAACAACTTTCTTACTAACTATTAATAAGCAGCAAGTTAAGAATTTATAGAGGGAAAAGTTGTAGGTAATTTTAACAAGTGTAACCTATTCTTGTCATGTTAGCCCGCTGATGTGCCCTCAAGCTCTTCCAGAGGGCGCCCCATTCAGAACTCGCCTTCACTTATGAACTCAATTTCCCACCATGCCTCACTCCTGATTAAACACCTGCAGCCTGATTACACCTGGACATCATCCACTCTCAATGATGGTTGAATAAATAGCTGCATATGGATCTGCACACTCCATCTCTATTGTTAAAATTCTAAAGTGTTACCAAAGGTTTTTGTTTACATAATATATGTACTGTGTTTATTTGTTATGTATAAATACACACACATTCAGTATATATTTAAAAAATATTTACAAGTATATACATGTACATATTTATATTATTGTATTATATATATATATATATATATATATATAATACATAAACAACATAGATTTTCTTAAATATATACACGTATGTTTTGGTATACACCATACACACTTGTATATTATGTAAACAAAAACTTTTAATTTTGCATGTAATTAATCGCGATTGTTTGACAACACCAATTTATACATTTCAGGGTTTGATTAAGGGTACTTTGGTTTACTTTAGTGCGATTTCTGCACTTTTGAGCCACTACTATGACTCACTATGCAGCTTTCTTCTGTTTCAAACGCACCCAGAGTGTGTCTCCTTCTAAGTGTTTGTGACTTTGGAAGTTATTGTGTATAAATTAACTTACAGTGCAGCAGTTGCCCTATAATAAATCACCACAATTACTCAGAGCGTCAGCAGCAGCACTGAGCCAGAGAGCTCACAATGCGGCTTGAACCATCCGGAGAGAAAGACTGACAGAGACACGGACGGACAGACTCCCCCAAGCTAGGCTCTGGAAATATAAGTCGGCCCCACCAGCACAGGGTGGGGATTTGAGAAGATACTGCGTTAAAAAAGATGTTGAATGAATGGAGGCAACCAAGCGGGAAAAAAGAGAGAAGGAAAGAGCACCCGCTCCATCCCTCCTCCGCCTACAGTCACCAGAGAGCTGATTAAGAGAGCAGCTCTATCGATCTCTGGCCTAGCTGAGAAGGATGGATGTGCTGGGTGGGTTGCAGTGGCACTGGTGGATGGGCTGTGAGACATGCTGACAGGAGACTATAAAGGTGGCACTGCAAAGAGAAGAAAAGACGAACAATTGGATGCGGTGACAACACTGATGAGAGCAGGGTTGTGAAGATTGTTTTTGTGTATTTGCGTGGGGGGGAGGGGGGCTGATCCCCAAGGCTCTAGAATGATAAAATGTCTGCAGCTCCAGTCAGACATACTAGAGTGCACAAACACACACACTTACAAACACCCTGGCTTGCATGGATGTCCACTCAAGCGTGTTGTAGTGGGCTGTCTGCAGATGGATGCTTATTGGGCCCCTGGGCCCTACGGGGGCCACAAGAGACAAGTCAAGAGAAACATTCGACTGGACTCTACTTTGTTACTACTGCAGTTATTTTATCACCAGCTTTCACACACAACGAGCAAAGAAATAAACAGTCAAGTACCACAACCAAGAGGCGAATAGCATTGAAATTTACTTTGAAACTCAGATATTGTTTGTAAGTTGAACAGATAATTAGAAAGAAATGGCAAGAAACACATTGAATTAATTACGAAATTTCAACCTGATCTCACAGCAATTTGTACATACTTTACGAGGTGGCTAATTTGTACGACCTCACTCAAATTTCGTACAAATTTAAGAGTAGCCAATTCGTATGAATTTGTATGAATGACCTACACCTAACCCCGCCCCTAAACCTACCCATCATGGGTTTTTAGACAAATCGTCTTACGTAAAATCAGATTACGTACAGATTGGTCGTGAGACTGTGTTGGAAATTTAGAAGAAAGGCTAAAATTGTCTTACTCATAGTGCATATATTTTCTAACAACAGTAGCTAAAGCTACGTTACAAATTAGCACGTTTTGAGGTATAGATGTGTGTCATCAGAAATCACGTAAATACTGAGGAGGAAACCACAGAATGGTAGACTGCTAAAGAGCTTCTTGTTTGTATCAGCCACACCACCATTTCTCACTTTCTTATGGATTTATAATTAATTTTTAATGTTTTGAAGGTTTTTGGGAATACTAATAAGATGATCGAGCCAGGCAAGACTAACCTCGACAGATTGTGAATTATCTGAAGTTGCTTTAAAACATCGACTTCCAGAGATATGTTCTCAAATGATCAAGAACAGTTTATGTTGTTGTCTTTTTTTATGCAGTGAAATCTGTCTTGTTTTATGTATTCTCTCTACTTCACACAACTCAAACCACTTTCTGCGCTCCACATCAAATTTCATTCAGACAAATCAATACTGTATGGAGATTACCAAATAGGTAATGAAAAAATGCAAGGTACAGAAAAATAACATCTTTTTAAAGGGGAAAACAGTCATCATATTCAAGACAATTAAATGTAGTATTTACATTGAATAAGGTCAATGTGACATTGAACTATATGCCAAAACACTTTGTGAGACACATAAGCAATGGCACAAGTGGAAAGACTAGGATTAAGATAAGAGGACATGCTAAGATGATTTAAAACACTGACTCACTAAATTCATTTACATTGTTATAGCTGTAATATCTGAGATGTGATGCATGAGGAAAACTACACGACACTTAATATTTATTATGCATCTTTTCCAACAAAGCTGCAATTTTGTCAAAATCTGCAAAATATTACAAAAACAAAAGGGAATTTATTATGAATATCTGACAAATTTCCATCATTAATAAAAAAATGTTATGCTACAGTATATGGTACTATATTGAATGAGAGGCTTGGTGGCATCATTTTTTTTTTTTTCCCAAAAAAGCATTTGCCCAATTCCACCCTGTACCTCCCAGCATTTAATTAATATGGTAATAAACACCAAAAAAAAAAAAAAAAAGTGTCCAATGAACGTCTCTTGATTTAAAAAGAGCTGCACTGTGCTGGTAATGCACTCATAGTGCGCTGGGCAACTTTTTAATTACACTTATTTTATTGTTATTTAGGGTGACGATACATGCCATTTTCCCAGGACGCGCCCTGGCTAGGATTCTTATATTGCTTTGATTCAAAGTACCTCCAGAGCATTTTTAAAACATAAGGAATCAATGTCATACACAGCACAAGCAAACAAAGCCAAAACCTAGATGTTTTAAGCAATATAGAAATCTGTGTCCTGCAAAAATGGCACGCATGGTCACCCTATAGTTATTGTAATTACTACAAAGCATAGTATGTACTTGCAGAACAGGATTGAGTTAGACTTTAATATAAGGTGTCATTGTTACAGTGTCATTTTAAATTAAGTTCTAAGCATTGACTACATGCCTAGGGGTTGGGTTTAACGTTTTGGGTAACACTTTATTTTAAGGTGTCCATGATACAGAGTAATTACCAAGTAAGTACTCAGTAGTAGCCGTTGTACTCCTATAAAATAAAACATACTAAGTTATGGAACAGTTTGAGCTTACAGTTTGTAATTATTACTGTGACATTAGAATTACAGAAAATGACACAGTCATAAGCTACTTAAAATAAAGCATTTCAAGATTGTACTTAAGTGTACTTTATCTGTACTATACATCTTATCCATCCCTTAGTTTGATCTAACCCAATAGTACACAGCTTAAATACATGTAATAACTTTCCAATTACAATAAAATTACCGAATATTAAACAGGTATAAGCTAATGTGTATCAAGTTTGTACTTAAGTGTAAGTAGCTGTGTAGCTGACTTGGTCTGTAACATATGTGTTATAAGTTATAAGGAGAATATTAATGTTATGGTGACTTTAAAGAGACTAGTGATTGACATAACTCTGTCCTAGGCCTTTATGCAATAGCAATTGTTGATTTGGTTTTATTAATGATCTGACACTCCAGCTCCACATTTTTGAAAACGGCAAGACGAACACTGGATTATCATGTCCCAGCACCCATAATTTGGTGTGCTCAACAATAGATATGGACAAGGTCATGAGAGAATAAATAACAGGCAGGCTGGCTAAAGATCTATCATCCTGGACGACTATGGGCAACGTGGAGCGCGCCAGCTGACAGGATCATTAATAAAAACCGCTGGGATTGTGATCGATCGCTTTGATGGATGATCAGACTCACAGATACTATAAAACACCTGGCCGTCACTCAAGGCAAGTTGCCAATCCACATGTGTCTTACTCAGAAACAATCAGAGATACTGTATTAACAAAGAGCTGTAAATACAAACAGGAACAAAAAAACACAGGTGTGATAAGCCTTTAAAAATCCAATCTGTAATGGATGATTGTTAAAGGTATAGTTCACCCAAAAATTAAAATTCTGTCATTTATAACTCACATACCCTCACGTTGTTCCAAACACCTTCGTTCATCTTTTGGAAGACAAATTAAAATGAAGACGCTTGCTGTCTATGGGAGGATCAGAAAGCTTGCAGATGAATTCTAAAACATCGTCGTTTGTGTTCCGAAGATAAATTAATGTCTTATGGGTTTGGAATGAAATGAGGGTGAGTAATTAACGACAGAATTTGTATTTTTGGGTGAACTATCCCTTTAACCCAAATCCTAAACTTAAATTCCATTCCTCAACCCTCAAGACAGTTGATCTGAGAGTGTGATTAACTTGCTGAAATCACAGATACTGGTCTTGCATCAGTTTTGATGTTAAGTTTATGGATGGTGTGGCATATACACTATTAGTCAAAAGTTTAAAGTTGCTAGTTGTAAGTAGATATTGCTTTGTATACATCTGCATTTTGCATTAAATGTTAGTGAAGACTGTTGACTGTTGTGTGTGTGTTTGATTGTAAGATTATCAGATGCGCAGTAGATCTGGAGGTGGATGCTAGTGTCAGCAAATGTCTCTTATTCCCGCTCTGTAATGGGACACATTCATTATCGACCAGTTGCCCTGCTCAACAACCTGCACTGGTAATATTTATCTCCTTCATCTCTCTTACACACTTTCTGTCCTCCCTTACTCAGCATTTTATACCAGTTCTTCCTCTTTTGTGTCCATAAGTAGTAAGTGGTAGGAGGAGGGTGAAGGAGAGTCCCTGTCAGATGATGTGTTGTATTGATATCAGTTCATTGACCTCTGTTCCTTTCTGTCTGGATATGAATTGATTTTGTGTAAGGCTCTGTGACCTGAGTATCTGACTTCTCTTTGGTCTTGCAGGAAAGGCCAGAGCCTATTTACCATTTTAAACAATGGGTCTGTTCCAAAAAACTTGTGAAAAGTTAAGTTAACTCAAACTCTCTTACTCATAGAAATTCACACTTTTAAAAAACGTTGGGTTTTTTTTTGTCTGCAGCAAGCATCTGTCCTCATTAAATGCAAAATCAAAAAACAAAAACAAAACACCAACAATGTAGGGTGGGATTTTAGACCAATGAGAATTTACTTTGGGCAAGCCTACTCAGCTTAAAACAAGGTTTCAGTCAAATTTTTGGGGTTAGTTTCGCATAGCCAGACCTTCAGATTGATGGCTCGTCATCACACTTCTAAACGTTTTCTTTTGTAAGGTGGGTTAGGCGTCACGGCATCTTTGTTTCCAGGTGGAACGTTAAAGAACGCGACACACACATCTCACGGAAATGTATAGTTTAACCAATCTGATGACAACTTTCAAAGTGTTTCCAGATAAATGTGCCATATGCATCAGACGTTTAGCCAATGGTTCGTAGGCGTGACATCTTATTTGTACATTTAAGGTGTCATAGAATGTAAAACTGTATTTAGCTTGGTAAAGTTCATAGGTATAGTTAAATAAAAACAGTTTTGTACATGAAAATGACATACAATGCATCTCAAACACCAATTTTTCCTCCTTCTTGTGTAAATCGAAGTGTAGTAAATACTATAATATACTACAGTATAGTACAGTTTACTACAGTTCAGTGAAAGGGAGCTGTGACAATTTCAAACAGATCAGTAATCCACATTTATAAATGAACATGCAAATCGAATTGTAAGGTTTACGGTAAAACCTTCAGAATCTGGATTGGATTCATTTGCATTGATTGATTGCACCACATTTAGTCATTTACATAATGTTGAGCTCAACTTTGTTGCGACTGCAGGAGCTTTTTCATTGAACTTTCATTGAAAATTAATTATTTTACATTGTCTTGAACTCTGTCAGTATGAATTACCATTAAGCCCCAGTTAAATCAGTCAGTCTACTTGTATAATTATAAACTGAACATCCACCAATCTGAGCCCATCGAGACCTGATCTGGCCTGAACACGGCCTGGCTCAGACACCGCTATCAAGTAAAAAAAAAAAAAAGGGGGGGGTGGGCAGGGAAGGAAAAATCGATAAGAAGAAGCCAGCATTCTAATGCCTCGTTAATGGTCCGGAGTATTAATTATTCAGCTGAGGCCATTTTATCTGCTCGTTAAAGTGGCAGCTGGGAGGAGAAATATGCAGCATTGTACAACATGTCTAGGGTCATTACCAAACCTTTCTTCTGCTGTCTCTCTCTTTGTCACATACACACACACACATCGTGCACCAAGATGACCTTATCTACTGAACCTCTTTACCGAGAGAACGTGCGAGTGAGAGTGTGAGGTGAATAAAAAGTACCAATGCTATCCAGATGCAGATCGGGCTATCATTGCGCCTCTCCCATCCAATCCATCAAGCTCCAGTCCATCTTGAAAGCACGCAGGGGGAATTCAGATTCCTCCAGCTGGCCCACCGTGGCTCTGCGTCAGCGGCGTAAGCTCGGTGGAGGTGCGTGACACGATTCCTAATGACACTGCAGCAGGACTCTACATCTCATTTGATTTATTTCTCCATCCATTACCACCACAACAACACACACACACATCATCTTCCACCATCACTGTCATTATGACATCACAAAGTCAAATGTGCATGCATTGGGCTTTGCTCCTGTAAGATGGTGGTGTCAGGGAACATCTGTCAGACGCTGCCTTTGCCACATGGTATTAAAGTCAGGCTGGCCAGCCTGTAGGCCCATGCCTGCAGGGTACAATGGTATCTGCAGGTCCGCCTTCTTCTTTGTCTGGTTGGGCTGATGTGAAATTGGCTTGGAGCAATGGGGACGGTTGGGGGAGTTTTGGTGTTAAAGGCATCAAAGGGCTTGACAGAGTGTACCGGTCTGGATTCTGTCAGCTCCAGAGATCCACAACACCAGTTCTGTTTGACCTGTTTAATCTCACACATTTAGACTGTTTAAACTGTTTCAGTTCAGTTGCGATGCTGTCTATCCTACCATACAGGACAGATATCAGTCAGGATGTTTTTGTCAGTTCAGTCACAGATAGCCTCTTTTCTCTAAATGTGTGTGTGCAACTCGTATACCAAATAACTAAAGGACATTTTTTGCCCCACTTGAAGAAAGCAGCTTATTAATAACATAGAATTAAGGTTTTTTTTCTTTTATCCCTGAATGTCTCCATAAAACATGGAAGCCACTCTGTGTGTGTGTGTGTGTCCACAAAGATGACAATTTCTGAAGTCATTTTTAGGTAATCACAAAAAAACCAAGCATATAAATCATAAAGCATTCTTTTTTTTTTTTTAATCTAAAAATGCACAAAGTTTCCAGTTAGTGATATGTTTAGGTAGTTTTCTTTCTTTAAATCTTATTTTCAACTTTGATAACAATAAGAAATGCTTTCAAGCACAAAAATCAGCAGATAGAATGACTTATGAAGGACCACGTACTGTAGCTGATGAAAATGCTATTTTCTTTTTATCACAGGAACAAATTTATGTTTTAAAATATATATTTTTGAGAATTGTCTTAATTTCACCCAAAAATGAAAATGACCTCATATTTTTTTCATACCCCCAAACCCGGTGTATATGACTTTCTTCTTTCACATGAACATAGTCAGAGTTTTTAAAAAAATGTATGGCTCTTCCAAGCTTGCTAATGATGGTGGATAGTGGCCATTAAATTGAAGCTCCATAAATCGCATATATCCATAGACCTCCGGGGGGTTAACACATGTCTTCTGAAGCCGATCAATGGGTTTTTGTAACAAAAATAATTCTATTTTTAAATCACTCCATCTAAAAGTGTTTTTCTGAAAGAAGAAAGTTATACCATGGCTTGGGGGTGAGTAAAATATGGGCTAATTTTCATTTTTGGGTGAACTATTCCTTTAAATTAAACTGTAATTATCTGTCACGTTTGTATAAATTAAATAAATGCAACCAAGGAAAGTGCTTATTCTAACTATCTCTTAACTATCACAAATGTTTTACCAGTAACTACTTTTTCCAGTGTGTACCATGACATCAGTAACTTGTTGCTTCTGCAGCACTGATATGTACTTGGTAACAATAGATTTTAGCTGGGACTGTGGTGAAGTAGTTCAGAGTCGTGAAGAACCATTGAGCTGTGATGCTCATGTGGGTGACACAAGCCCCAGTCCAGCTTCTGATGTCCTGATCTGACTCCCCTGTCTTTCTCCAATGATTTACTGCTGCTGTCCATAATAAATGTTCAGTAAAATTAAATGAAGTAACGTGTTTTTTATGTGGTTGATATATATATATAATAAGTTGCATGCATTTTTATTCTACTTTTTACCATCTATCCTTCCGCAGATTTCCTACTCTCTCTCTCTCTCTCTCTATACCCTCTGTAGTCTGTTCCCTCCCTCTCCTTATTTGCCCTCGTCTTCCTCACAGGCCGAGGTATTTATCATCTTTATTCGAGGAGTTTGAGAGTTGTGGGTCGGCTGCAGTGTTGGGCTGATGAATGGGGCAGTCAGTGATGTGCAGCCACCTCAGGGGGCCAAACGAGACAGCTATTTAGTGACTGAACAAGACACATCGCTTTTCTTTTATTGTTTTCAAACTGCACAGAGGGAGATAAAACTCAGTCTGGGCAACAGGAACAGAAAAAAAGGAAATATCTTGCAGGCAGACCTAGACATAGGAAATAGCCTTTGGATCCTCACTGTGTATACATACATACATACAGAGAGCCTGGAATATCTTGATTCACAGTTGTCCGTTCTGTGAAAGCATGCAATGCTAAAAATTCAGTCACCAGCAGTATCCATTCATATGCAGGTCATTTTTCCTGAAAATCGTCTGGAAATTCTGTCATCGTGGACTGTACATTTTAAAACAGATTCTTTTTACGATACACATTTCATTCAGCAAAGCGTGCAGTGATCGTGTATTGTGATGGGATATTAGTATGTCCATTTCTAAGTGCTTTACCCAGCAGGCGTCAGTCACGCTGTAGGTCATGTGCCAAAGGGCTGTACACTTTTAGACAAAGGATACTGTGCATGTGAAATGGAATATCAATGTTCAGCTTGCTGCATACTACATATGTACTGTATGAAAAATAGTATGTGAGGAAAGGTCAAATTAAACTGTTAAATTTGGTCAAATCACATTCTAATTAATGCAATCAATGGCATGAATGTTAATATACATTGTTGTAAAGCTTTTGGACCATGGACTGCCATGTAAGTCTTTCAACATTGAAAAATTACATTACCTTACACACACACACACACACACGCACACAAAGAATGTCAGCAATTGAATAGATAGTAACAGATTATATGTAATCTGAATTACGTATTTAGATTCCAAAAATTCAATACTTATACACTGTATAAAATTATACAACTTTTTTAAAGTGTTTGCAAACTATTTATTTTAGCTACATTTAAATATAATTGAACGTTAATAAATAAATTCTTTGCAATCACTTACCTTGAAAAATAAAAAGGAAATTCAATTAAGTATTTTTCTTCCGTTTAATTAGATGATATTACGTTTTAAAATGCTCAACTTTGCATTTTCATCATCCCAACCTTATTATTTGAATATAGTCATTTATTTAAGCATGTGTTCCTCTGTCTTTGGAAGGCTTTCAAACACATTAAAATGCACACATTCGCAAAAATGTAAATTAATGCAGGGATTCCCAAATTTTTGTGCTTCTTTATTTTCTTTGATGTAATATAGCTATGTATTAGAAGTACCCCCTGAGATGTGAAGTACTTAATAATTAAGTCTACTCATTTGTATGTTCACAGTTCTCTGATGTTGATTAATAGTCACATGGCATGCAGGTAAACAAATAAAATATTATTTTTTCTTGCAAGTGTTTTCATTTCTGTTGTTGTAGTTTTTTTTAAGAATCAATTATTAGCTTTTCATCATCTTATGAACTCCCTGTAGATCTTTCACCCCACTTGGGTAAATCCTGACAAAATGTAATGTTTAATGCATTTCATGTGGTTGATTACAAGAAATGGACCATCTTTCTCTTTTTATTAATTTGATACAAGATATCCTATTAAAATCATTGTAATAAATGAGTTTGGTCAAAAAGTAATCAGATTATTATAAAATGTGCATGCGTGTAAAAATTGTAATCGATTCATGTTAATAACTACAGTTTTCATCATGTAATTCGTAGCTACTCAGTAACAGACTACAGTTTGTAAGTAATCCATCCAGGTAAGATTGCATATGCCTTTAGTAAGGGATAATAGACGTGTAGCCGGGAGTTATCGCAAAATAATCCCCGACCGTGGGGTCAGG
>JAUCMS010000127.1:25112896-25127798 GCA_032357445.1 Enteromius radiatus
CCCCAGCCAAACTTTTGGGGTACCTACTGTCGGACTTACATGTGCCATAGGCACATCGCTTCACCATTTTGCTTGCCCGAGGCCCGCAGCTTGACTGACCTTGCTTACTTAGTAACCGTTGCTAGGATGTGTGATTGGACAATGGCCGTTTTGGGGCGGGGTTTTTGCGAAAGGTCAATTGAGATCTGCAGGAGGATAGGTAGATATTCAGGTGCAATACATTGATATCTAAATTCTGTCTCTTTACATATACTAGAAACTCATGCGGTTCTCCAACCACTGATCGACATAGAGAATGGGGAATTCTCTATTCCTGTGGTCGTAAAAGATTCTGGCTCCCCTTCCCTTTCATCTAATGCTGTGGTCAACGTGACTGTGTGTCCCTGTGACAGTTTCGGTGACTGCAGGAGCTACACCGCAGCCATCTTTGGAACCAAAATGGGAATAAGCTTCATTGCTATCATGATTATTACGGGATGCATCACTCTTATGTCATGTATGTACAAAATATATTTATGTGCACATGCGTACATTGTAGTATATTACTGGTAGATATATTTGAAGCTTTTTTTATTTGTTTGTTTTTTAGTTCTGATTGCTCTTGCTGTGGCGGTGAAGGGCTGTACAAGGCAGAACATTAGAAAAGGAGGAGGTCTGCTGATCGGAGCGTCTGATGATGACATCCGAGACAATGTCTTTCACTATGACGAGCAGGGAGGAGGAGAAGAGGATGAAGTAAGAGCAAAATTTTAATTTTACATGTAGATACAGTGTATTCTGAACTAGTAATTTTTAGAAAGTGAATATATCATGCAAAGACATACCATTTCATACTACAATGTGCAAATTCCGCATAGGCCTATATACTTGTAGAACGCCCAATGTAGAAGTGTCCATTATACTGTAGTTACCAGAGATTTCACACATGTATGGTGAGCTCATATGCAGTAAGCAGTGGTATTCCATTCATCATGGGATGAGCATTGACCATAGCTCCTCTCTGGGTCAGAGAGTTTGATTTATCGTGGGGATTTTCCCTATATGACACATGCATCCTACTGCAGAATGATAGACTAGGACAGATGTATAGGGCTTGCAAAAATTCTTCTGCTTTCATTGTTCTCATTCAATCAACTATATATATATATAAAAAAAATTATGTTAAACTTCCTGAAATGCGTAAAGCTGTTTCTCTCCTATAGGATGCGTTTAATATTGATTTTCTGAGGAACCCAAGTGATATGGTCCCTCCCCCAGCCTCATTTTTCCCACAAGACTGCAGCCTGCCCAGAGGAAAACAACCTTTAAGGAAAGATGCACCCCATAACCTGCCTTCTCCTACATATCCACGCAAACCCCCTGGGGACCCAACCGATATAGAAGATTTCATCAATGTTGTAAGCGAGCTTTTATTTGAATTAAGAGTCATCCTTAAATATTTACTTTGCAAAGGAATTTTCAAGTAGTAGGTGTTTATCTATTATCCACAGTCCTAACTAAGAAATAATACTTAAAAATAAAAATATTAGTTATATTCTGATAAAAAAAAAAAAAAAATCTTTGCAATTACCAATAAAAATCAAATGCACTTTCCCCCCCCCTCGTTGTTTCCGCTTCACCTCAACAGGGCCTGGATGCTGCTGACAATGACCCGAACGTCCCACCATACGATACAGCTCTGATCTATGACTACGAGGGCGATGGGTCGGTAGCAGGCAGCCTTAGCTCTATCGCTTCCATGGGCTCGGACGGTGACCAGGACTATGACTACCTCAATGACTGGGGACCACGATTTAAAAAACTGGCTAACATGTATGACCCACGTTAGGACCCAGACTGATTCTTTTGTTCAAGATATTCGGATACTCTCATACATGCACATCCTTCAAAACTCCATGCAAATATATCTTCAGTACGAGTGCATATGATGTAAGGATGAGGGGGCGGTTTACATTATTGATACTGTAGATAAATGGAGGTCTCTGTCTATTCCCCGGTGATCAGTGTAAAAGGTCATCAGTCTCAAAAAAAAAGACTGCACAGTGCACGCAACGTCGTTTTCCTTTCCTTCATGGATCAGTGAACTATTTCAACATGCTGATGTGACAGGTGCTTACTGTGGGCCAGTGTGCAAATGGCTCACATTGTGAAAGCACCAACTGGAGGGAGGAACCGTGTGTTAGTGCATACTGATTAGACATGGTGCAAAAAGAGATGCCTTGTTCATATTTTAGCTGATGACCAATACAGATGTTTGCTGAGCATGTGGGGTACACAGGAAGAATAATTTAAAAGAAAGAAATTTATATTCAGAAATCGCCATTTACTTATAACCATAATTCTAATCCCATATGACTTTGTTTTATCTATTGAAAACAGAAGGATATTTTATATGTCGGTAAACTTCAGAGCTGCTCTTTTCTATACACATAAAAAAAAAGAATGGTGTCAAGTTGCAAACAAGTTTGAGGATGTACAGGTGATTTGAATGCTAATGTATGGTAGTCAGTGGATATAAAGAGAAAGTGAAAAGAAGTTATTTGTTACTAAATATCCCTAATGTTTTCTGTCCTTTGAAAACTTTAGTTGTATGGAAAACAGCAGCTCCAAAATGATATCTTCTTGTGTATTTCAATGGAAGAAAGTTGTATTACTATAATATATATATATATATATATATATATATATTTTTTTTTATTGACTGAATGTTTTTTTTTTTGATCAGTTCTTATTCTTTTTATACATTATTAGTATCTTGTGTAATTTCTGTGCTTGTAATACTATTTTTGCTTGCCTGCAGTTAAACAAAGACATTTATTATTAGGGAATAACTATCATTTTCATATGCAGCATATTAATAGTTTTAATAGCCAAATGATTGATGCCTTAAAATGTATATATTTTTGCTTCCCCCTCAAGAACAAGTTTTTCCTAACTACATAATGCATATTGCAATAATTTTGGTTGTTTCTGTGTTTCTCAATTTTGAACTACATAGTTTTGTTTTTAATATTTATTTCATAATAAAATGTGAAATGTTATTATCTTTTCTTTTAGTTATGAATAAAAGATTGGAATAATACCAGTCTGTATTTTCTATAAAAAAGGTTGTAATAATAATAAAAAACATTTATTCATAGACTAAAATAAAAACCCCTCAACACAATTTGTTTTTATAATTTATTGCATATGGTGCAGAATATCCACTGACGTCACAAAATGACTTCAGATATACCACTGGCAATGCTCATCTGCTCTAACAAACCAGTTTCTACGAGCAACTATGAACTGATCTGTATCATCCAGAAAAATTAACTACTGTTTTAAAAACAGTACATTTCCTTAACTTCTCAAAGGAGGTATCTACTACTCTTTAAGAGAGAGCTACCTTATTGAGGTATAAGATGCTTTAAATGTTCATCTTTAAAGCTTGATTGATGCTTGTAAGTTGTTGTTGTTTGTCCTAAAGACATTTAAAATATAATTACTGGTCAATGATCAGCCTAAAGCAAGCACATACCTTGCCATTATTTCTCAGTTAATCAGAGTTGGAACACGAAGGGCAAGAACAGCATTTTTTTCCCTTAAAAGCAAAATTTTGAAAATCAGACTGATCTCTGCTCTTCAACTTCCATGTGTAACCATTAAAGGCTGTTGACACATGTGACCGTGTGCGTTGCGGAGCTCACGCTGGACTCAGGTTCATGTCATCATCTTTGTCTTTGCGCAGGGGTCTCTGGGGTCTGCCTGGCTCATCTTCACCAGTGTCCTGCTTGTCTCTTTCAGCCTCCACCCAGCTTTGAGGGGCAATCATCTTTTTGGGTCCAAATGGAGGAGGTCCCAGCAAAGCCTCAATGTCATCGTAGTTGACCACCTCCCTCTCCAGCAGGGTATTAGACAGCTGAAAAACAAATATATCACAGCAAACAATCATCATGCAAGCCAAAAAAAATAAAAATTCTACGCTATGAGGATTTTCTATCTAGCTTGCAGAAAAGCAACTGAAAAAAAAACAACAACCGTTGTTATTATTAGCTTCTGTAATATATGATATGTAATTTCTACATTGGCCCACAATTCAACAAAAATAATTTATAATTTTTTTTTGCATTTTTTCATAACTTTATACATCAGAACAGAAATTTCTAAATTAACTAATATATTATTTCTTCAAAACTGAATATGGCCTCATATTCTGTACTACATACTGTATTTGAGAGGTCAAAAATAATTAATAAATAGTCTTCTATTTAAAAATCTACGGAGCCCCTAAAGGGACTTATTTTATTTTTTCTGTATCTGGTGCTATATTTTTATATATATATATATATATATATATATATATATAGAAGTAATATATATATAAAAAAATATATAAATCACCTATGTCCCTTTAGGGGCTCCGTAAAAATCATATTAAAATCTTTTTTTTTCTTTTTTAACAATTTTAGATCTTACCAAAATAAGTTTGTCTCTGTTGTCCAAAAGCAATTTCTCTGTGTGCCTGTAGGCCTTTGCTATAAGTATCTTAGCTTCCTGGAGTTGAGAGAAAAGAAAATATAAATAAATAAGCACTCACATATTCAATATTCAAGACAACTGATATTTAACACCCACACAAGCCTCTGCAACATCACATCACCCACACCACACCAACAGAACAATAAACAGGTAAGTATGTTCTTTCACCCACATGGTCCATCTGCTGTTGGAGTCCTTGGCTGAATGGTCTGCGTCCAATACCGCCCTGATCTTCAGAATCTGGGAAGGACACCTGGCCCACACTGGCAACCATGCCATACTGCTTCACCATGGAGTACGCCACACGGGTCACCTTCCTTAAGTCATCCTGAGCACCTAAAACGACGTTCTAAGTTATCTGGTGTCTAATACTATTAATAAATAATCATGAGGTCAGGATCTGTACTTCTACACAATCCTAGCAAATAACTATTTCCTACTAGTCATAGTCGATATGCATTCGTCCTCCAGGGGGCGCCTGAAAGCTACATTCAAATATTTTTCTCTCAATCACCGTTTCTCCAATATGTTTTCCTAACTCTCGTCTTGATGTGTGTATATGTCATACCTGTGGTGACCTTATTGAAGGTGATGGCTTCAGAGGCTCGTCCACCCAAAGCCATGCACATCCTCTCAAACAGCTGCTCTTTAGTAAATAAATACTGATCCTTTGGCAGGATCTGAGCAAAGCCCAAAGCAGCATTTGTTCTGGGAGCTATTGAAACCTGGCGAACAAATACAGAGTTTAAATGAAAAACATGCATGTTATTAAATTGTTCATATTAATCACACATTAATTACTTACTATACAGTGTAGGGCTTACTTTGAAATGATTTTCACTCACTATTTGTAGGAAATATTGCAAATATTTTTTAAGAAACCGCAAATAGCACACCGAACTTCAGAATATAGCGCAAAATTCACATAGACCTCTTTTATAGTACTTTTTGGCTGTTTACCTTCATGACAGCTTCAGTATGTTCTAGCAGCCATCCCACTAAAGCATGACCAGACTCATGAAAAGCCACCACCCTCTGCTCTTCTTTAGATAAGATTTTACTCTTCTTCACACTGCCTACAAATCACACACAATGTACTTATGAAACTGAGTGTCAGAGTACTCCATTTGTAGCTTTAACTCAATCTAAAAGCCGAATACCTGCAATGACTCTCTCCACAGCGTACTCAAAGTTAAAGGTGTCAATAGACTTGTAACCCTCTCTGGCAGCATGAAGGGCAGCTTCATTGCAGATGTTGGCGATGTCAGCCCCTGGAAGTATGAACAATGCACAAAGGGCAATTGTGGCAGGATGTGGTTTAAGAGATAACGCAGTCATAGTCAAAGCAACACTCACCGCTGAAGCCTGGTGTCAACTCTGCCAGACGCAAGGAGTAGAAGTCTGCTGGCTGAGTAAGCTTCAGGATCTTCAGGTGCTGCTCAAAGATTTCCTTTCTCTCCTAGAACAGATCAATGAATCAACTTTTTGAGCAACTTTTTCATTACATGAACAATTTACATTTAAAAAAACAAACAAATAAAAAAATAAAATAGAACAAACATTTAACATGTTAATTAGTGTTTTTCCAATATTTGTGCTTATATAAATTTAGCCTTGGTGAGAACCTTCTTTTAAACACATTGCAAACTTTGGAATGTAGTTTACATTTGTTTCTCTCAAGACAATTAATACAACTTGCTTAGAAAAACTGCCCAGTTCAACAACGAGACTGAAAGTCTCCAGAAAGAATGTGGAGGAGTTATTACTCATATGTAATTCAGTGAGCAAATATACTTCATAATCAAAGTTATTTAAACGCAATCAATATCAAAGACTTGTCATAGAACTTAGAATAAGCCAGTCTTTAGTTGCTTTACATCACCCAAAAAATATCACTTTGAACATTCATTACCTGAAGAGTTGGCAGGTCTATAAATATGTGTCTGTCAAGTCTGCCTGGTCTCATGAGTGCATTGTCCAGAATGTCTGCCCGGTTAGTAGAGGCCAGGACAATCACATGATCTGTGGTACCCATTCCTTTAAAAAAAAAAAAAAAGAGAGAAGGAAAATATGTTGATAACCTCAGAAGGTCATATAAAACCAATGCAGACTGAATAAATATGCAATGCAGCATCACCTCAATAGTCTATTATAAAAAAAAAAATTCCTCAAATAAAAATGAGGTTAGCACAGTCAAGGTTTTGCAGTTACCCTGTTACCATGGCAAACACTTACGCATCCAGGAGTAAAGAAAATGAGTTCATGCAAGATATGAGGAGAATGATTTTGTTTTCCACTTCAAATAAATACTTTTCAAATGAATGTTTTAGTTTTAAATCTAAACATTAACATGACTAAAACTTTAGATTTAAAGCAAAACATAAAACTAATTTAATCTAGTAATCCAATGTAAAGATTTAGGTTTAGTGGAGTAATTTTGCCTAATTATTACCATCCATCTCCACAAGTAGCTGGTTAAGTGTCTGCTCTTCCTCAGTGTTTGAGAAACCAGACATGTTTGTGGACCGTTTCTTCCCCACAGCATCAATCTCATCGATGTAGACAATGCATGGCGCTCGAGCACGAGCCTCTTTGAAAAGACTCCGCACTCTTGCGGCACCAAGACCTGGGTGCGGAAAGATCATTCAGCTTTAAAATATGCTGTTATAGCACAATGAAATATACAAACTTTATTGCACTGAATTACCTCCGATCACCTCCACAAACTCCGAACCAGCCATGGCGAGGAAGGGTACCTGAGCTTCTGTTGCCACTGCCTTAGCCAGCAGAGTTTTACCACAGCCAGGGGGCCCCAGAAGCAGAGAGCCCTTGGGTACTTTGGCCCCAAGCTGAAGGTATCTATCTGGATTCTTCAAAAAGAAAACCGATTATATGCAAAGAACTCTGTGTAATGTGCGTTTCTGTATATACTATGGCAGTAGCAACCCAAGTACTCAAGGGGGCGATAGAGTTATCTTCAAATGCCTGTACAAAATCTAGAGTACGGAAATGCAGTAAACCCGTTAACAATATAACCCAGTGTTGATAATACATTAATAATAGGGCAAGACAAACCAGTCTGCATTATCAAGCAGCAAAACAAGCTGCTTTGTACAGTTAAAATTAGCAAAATAAGGTGTGGATAGTCTTGCATTATTCTAACAAATTATTGACTAAATGTAATAACTTGACCTGATGCATTCATCTAACAAGGATAGGAAAGAAATTGCCATTATAAAAATTAAATATACCTCTGGGAATCAATTTAAGGGAGCATGCAAATGTTTCTGGCACTGCTGTGAACTAACTACTGCACCAAATATGAAAAATATATAAGCTTTGGGAGTCTATGGTCCACGACAGGCCTAAACCAGCTGAAGCATCATCACAAAAACACAATAAGCAAAATATTGCCTTATTATCGCTATTCACAAAAATCGCAAAAAAATCAAGATTGCACAATCCTAGTTCATGCTAATGCCTGTTATAGGGTCCCCTTTTCGCTGAGAATGCAGCATTCTTACACAGCATTATGAATTGCTCTCAGTAAGGAACTGAGCATGAATAACTAGAAGATTTCAGAGTCACGTAACTTTGGGTCTAACTTTAAGATGCCCTTACCTTTAGATAGTCCACAAACTCTTTGACTTCCATCTTGGCTTCGTGCATTCCCGCAACATCTTTGAAGCTTACACCTTTCCCAGATTTCCCATCGACAATAGTGAATTTAGCCATTTTTAATTGATTCTGGTGGAGCAGGCAGATTATGTGACATCACAAAATAGTTGAATCGTACAATTCTACCACAAATGCAAATGAATTAATCACGACTTACGAAAGCGCTAAAGCCACCATCTCTCCCACCCATTCCTGCCAGACGGAAGATGTACCAGAGAATTGCAACCCCAATGGCAGCCATACCGAGTGCATAAAGAGCACTGTGAAGGACAAGAAATTGATCTAGTGATACTTTGTTATGCCAACAGTCGATTTTAATCTTTTTTTCAGCTTGCCAGGACTGCATGCCCTGTGGAAGGTCCAAATTACTCACTTCCCAAAGAAGCCTGTTCGTTTGTAGGTCACTGGTATTCTGTCTTTGTTATCTATATTCAGCTCTTCCTCTGCTGCTCTAAGCTTCTCCTCAAACTTGTCAATATTGGCCACCTGCATTCGGTACATCAGGGCAAGTCTCTACAACAGACAACAGGAATTTTTAACTGCATTTGGATTTAACAGCAACAAAACAAATCAAACATGGCACTTGTATGTGAAATGACATACAGGTCTGCCGAAGATGACTGCTCCAGGGTGAAGGTAGATCTCCACAATGTCACTCTCTGGAACCACCTGTACTCGTGACACCTCTCCTTTGGCCAACATTTCATTTACAAAATCATTCCAGGATATGTTTCCCCCACTGGTGTTGATGGAGTTGAGCAAGCTCATGATGACAGCGATAATAAAGAGTGTGCGCAAACGTTCCCTATACATTTGGTCCTCCTGTTCTCGTCTTTTTTTCTCTTCTATGGAGTAAACAATGAAGTAAAGTAAGCATGAATAATCTTCCATGAAAGTATATCTGCCTGATTAAATCAACAAATTGCATTATTGAGTGTTGTCCCATTCAACTTGATGTCCTACATAGATGTGCCAATATGTCCATCATTTTACATCATGGTCTCTAAATAAAACTATTTAAATCAACTGTAGCCATGTAATAAGCAGGACAGTGTATGAACGTGTGATATAACAATTTTTAGTGACTGAGTATGTAGCAGGCTTTGCAAAAAACTAACAAAAATACACCATTGCATTATGTTATCTTTTTAGTATAACCTACTTAAGTATTTGTAACAGCAATAAAAAAATAAAAATAAATACTGCATGACTTTGAGCCACACCGTGGTGTATCATTGCTGTATTTTAGGGATGTACAAAAACTTATAGGCCGATACATTTGCACGTTTTTTCAGTAAAGCCATATATACTGCACACAGCAATTGTTCACTGATAAGCTGCGCAAAACCATGTTCATTATCAGTGTGGATTTGCGCAGCTCGTCAGTGAACAACGGCTGTGTGTAGTATATACGGCTCAATGTGAACTCATGCACCTGATGGCATTTACCGCTGATTACAGGACCAGCTTTACTGACAAAACATGCAAACATATCGGCCGATCAGTGCATCCCTACTGCATTTCGTTTTGAGTGAATAATTGCATGATGCGTCATAAATCATCTGTTGAAGCAAATCTTTTAAATGAATGATTCACTGACTCACTCATTAAGATAGGGACTTTTATATTTAAAAATACAAGTTTATTGAAACTATTTTATGTTCCAGTATTTAAAACATTATTTTACAACACTTCAGTCCCTTTGTGTTATTTTAGTTACGATTATTTTTAATATGACATTTTAATAAAACTGAAAAATGCCAAATAAAGGCAGGAAAAGAAAAATCATGAGTAAACTGAAGAAGCAACAGACTTCAGCATAACAAATTATTGCATAAAAAATATATATATATTTTTTTACAACTTGGTTCTACCTATCAGTTGTTGGTTGGATACAGAGATTAGAATGCTGCACTCTAATATGGAGGAATGTGGAAACAAACTTGTCAGAGTGGGTTTAAGTAGACTACATGCATATCACCAGAGATTAAAGCATAAACATTAGAGATAAACCATTCACAATAAGGTGCATTTAGAAAGTAGTTTTTAAATTATTTTTCTGAAAGAAAAAAAGAAAATACCTTCATCTTCCTCTGGAGTCTTCCCTTTTCCACCTTCTTTTTTTTCATGTCTTCTGTTGGATGTGCTGAAATAGTGAGTAGTGCCTGACAGATGTGAAAACATGTGTTGCATTATATGCAAATAATTCAGAAAAAAGCTTAATAAAGATTAACAAAATCAAACAAACAACATTTTTTTACTTACTAATCTTCATACTTACCTAGTAGTTTCCAAAGTTTCACAGGATTTGTGCCCAATTTGTGGCGACAATGGAATTCAAGTCCAATAAGCCTCGGGATTAAAGGCTTTGTCAAAATGTTCTGTGAAACAATGGCAACTTGGTTAATCACCCAAGTAACATCAAGGTCATGCTCATGCATAATAGATTACATGCTATTATTATGATCCATCTGTTCAGTTTTCTCAAGAAAAAATAAGTAATCTAACAACAGACTTGACTTTTCATAGACAACGCACTCATGTATTATATATATACATGTATGTGTGTGTGTGTGTGTGTGTAAAATCAGCATTGGACATTGCGTGCTAGCTGTCCTACATACACTTAACATCACTGTCCATTGGATAGCGTTAGTTCCTAGCATAAATAGTTTACATAATGCTTGGTCGACGTTTAAATAACCCACCTGAATGTGTCCTGATTTTAGACCACGCCTGTTTGGAGGCACTAAAGGAAAGTATGAAGTCACATTGCTCTCCAGGCGTTTTCTGCAGGTTTGAAAACAGCTAAAACGAGACGATAAGGTCCAAACCCGTTTGTCGTAACATTTTCTTCCGCGCTGCAAAAGTAGCGCTGCCATACTAAATGCTGGTATATCGCGTCGCTTAGATCAAAAACATACTATATCAAATCGATTGGCAGTCTTTAACGTGACCTCCCTAAGAGGTACTATCACGCAGCTGTCATAGTGATTCTGCAGGTCTTATCCCACACAGCCAAATATAGCTGCTATAAAAACATAAGAGCGTCTTCTGCTTAAATATATATCAAACATACAGAACAAATAAAATCCTTAAACAAAAATGGTCTTAAATTATACAATTAAAAGTCAATTGCAAAGCTGTACTGACTACTAAAGCCGTGAACTTAAATGATGTTTACCGTACGAGCTTGAAAAACATGTCTGTTCAACTTTCACCTTGGGAATCAGCCAATCAGAACGGAAACAGCTCGAGAAAGGGCTGATCGGAAATGTAGTTTTACTTGCACGTTTATGAAACCAAAAAACTACAAACAGATCTAGTTGGCAAAGACAACGACTGTAATGTGATATTTAAAATGTAGTTACAGAAGAAAAAAATGATGTAGTTACAGCGCAGGAATATGGACAAAATGAGTCAGAAATAATTATTAAAATATATTGTCGTGTTGATAGTCATGTCGCACTAGTCAGATTTTTGTCAAAGAAAGATTTTACACGTCATGCATTCTTATTTGCACTTTCGGGTCTGTTTGATTTTTAAACGTCTTTTTATGCTAGGATACGATTCGAAGTGAGGGCAGGTCGAGAATATAGGAGGATATATCCGAGGCAGTTAACGTTAGTTTCGGCTCTTCTCAACAGAGGGAGCCATTGCGTTATGCTGATCGCAAGAAATCGTTGTCACAGTCCCTGAGGCTTGTGACGTCAAATCGAAATTAAAACGAAAACCAAAACATCTAACATACATTTAACATACAGCAGTCAAAGAAAGCAAATCATGTTGTGACTGATGATCTCGCAAATCGTCATCGGCAAATAGTTTGTAATACTTATAAAGTATGCTGAAGATAGCAATAAACGGTTATTTCAGATCAGTCTGAATTAAAACGCGATAAGGAAAAACTATTCCAGCAGCACTGTTCACTCGTTACTTAAAAATCAAACAACTTTACTTAATATACCCAAGCAAGCTCTCCATTTTCCTCTCACCCAAATGGAGCTCGCAAAAACATGCTACTGTCTCCGCCATTACGGCTCGAGGTCGCCAAAGAAAACAACGTGGAAGCTTCCCTAGCAAGAACCACAATGGCGCCAGTTTCACCGTTACAACGGGGAACAAACAGTGACCGCCCATAAGCGTCAGCCTATCACAGTCCGCGTATCAACGCCTCGCGTCCGCTCTTCGTCAGCGCGAGTCAAAGGCCGATCGAAACGGTTCGGACGTAGAGGATTAAGTTGAAGCGGAATTTTATTTTTACACCTCAAATCAAGCCAAATCAGCAAACGCAACGTTACTGAGACCCATGGACTTTTTAAAGGGACGAATGGAGAGCTTATAATCACTTCTCTTACCAGTTTATTGGAGCCCTGAGAGATTTTAATCATCGCATTTTGGAGGAGGTAATCAGTGATTAGCTTAGCACGCTGGCGCGAGCGCGGACTGAAATGAGCGTCGCGCGCCTCGGATGTTCCCGCATCGGAGCTCGCTGAAGCAGAAGGCCTCAAATGGGAAAAACAAGCATCGGGAGGGAATACCAAGTATAATTTTGTAGATGTAGCGCACGTTTTGAAGAAGGTAAGCAATTTGAATTAGCTCTTTACTCCTTTAAATGCCGTTTCGTATCGGGAAAACGTCTGTACGTCCTCTCAGGCGTCGACTTTCATGGTTAGCCCGCTAACGGCTTTAGCCCCGTTGCTAACGGGAGTTTGTATCCCTCCCCCACCCCGAAGTCGAGGAAATGTTTGCGTATTGCTCAAAATATATGCATTTTGTTAATCTGTGTGCCTTTATTCATTCTCGTGGGTTGTGCAGATATATAATAATGAAGGTATGCAATAACTGAAGCTAAGCGTGAGGCTGGAGAAATGAAAATAATCCTCGTCATGTTGTCGCTCTCTCTCTGGGAATCGGATATGGCCAGACGGGTTCAGCTGCCCTGCAGAAATCAGCCATTGGGATGGGCAGTTTAATATATGTATGTTTCAAGGGCACATATGGGAGAAAACATTATTGTCTCCTTATTGATTTTATGTGCTGAAGTAGCTGCAGAGATTATGGAAATACAGAATAAGATCTATACTAATTTACGTTGGATTATCAGTGCACAATTCAGACAATAAATACTGGATCACTGCAACACACTCAGTTCTCAGTGTTTTTATGAGATCATGATAGCAACGTGAATTTGAATTTGTTTCTGACGGGAAAGAAAACACAATTCTGGACTATAATAGCCTAAAGATTTCAGTCTAGATCTTTTAATGCAGGTTAAGTGGTACAATCATTCTATTTTACTAAATGAAGATGTTTCTAAATGCAAACCTGTGTTCTTAATGTGGCTAACCATTCTCTTTATCTTAAATGTTTCTTGCTCTTGATTGGAACAGCAGTTAGACCTGATCTGCACTGTGTCTTATGTGGTGTGAGCAGAGTCTCTGAAAACACATTTTGTAAAGGCTGCATGTGGATGTGACCTGTCTACGTGCTTGTTTAGACATTACATGACGTGATTGTTTGCTTCATTAAGGAACTGCATTGAAGCAAGACTTTGTGATACTTCTTTAAAGGGTGATCTGAAGGATAGAGACAGAATCTTTGAAAGTTTGTGATGAAGTAAACAGAGCTGGTGTTGGTGCAGTGGAAGAACACTGCGGCGGTGTTGGGGCGTTAGCACACTCTCTCTCCCTCTCTTCACATAGTCTGCTGCCACTTTACATCCCTCCCTTCCTCACTTTTGTTTATTTCTTCTGAGCACAACTTTTACGCAGCAGCTTTGCAAAATATGCTTTCCTGTTTCACCCCATAAGGAAACTCAGCTGATTCGTAGACTGTTTACCAGAAGGTAGTTTAAGAGCACTAATCAGGATTTAGCTAAAGTATGATCCGTAGGTGTTAGTCTCAGGTTGTCAGGCCTGTTTGTCTACCGAATTCCTGCATTTCGAGAGCCCTGCTCATTGTTTGGCAGAGAGGGGAAATGGACATTTGGTTGGGGTGTGGGGTCAGGAATGCTGTTACTGGGAGCTTCAGAAAGCATTTCCTTTCTTTGATGGCAGTCGTACTCAACCATAATCATTTGCTTTGTCTCACTCAGCGTAGCCTTTTGAGAGCTAATTCTGTTCAGTTGAACTCATAGAGTGCCTTAAAGATCCTGTGGTGGGAGATTAAATGTTATTTAAGGTATGACATTGCTGTTATAAATGTCAACATATATGGTGTGAAAGCATTTTTGTGGGTTTAAAACAAAACCATGCTTTGCTCTGTCACCATGAGAATTATGACACATTTAGGTCTGCGGAGACATGCTTTTTTGACCTAGCGTTCCTCATTGCCGTGCTTTTTTCTGTCTTGCTGTTTGCAAGCACTTTAAGGACAGTATGTTAACTAAGATCTATCACTAAAGTGATTGTACGTTTTTATGAACGCATAGAATATGCAGGCCAGTTGGTCTGTGGGTGTCTAATAGTTTGGAAGCAGCTGTTGTTTTAATGCTTTGGTTATATTGCTAGTCAGTGGTTCCAGGATGTTCTGCTAGTACTTGGGAGTTTTAGGGTTCCCACGCCAGGGACTGTTGTGAAATGCCTCTTCTTATAGCCATTTCCAGTCCTGGGAAAACATATTAAGTCATCATTTCTGTAGTTTTCCTTATTTTGGAAAGTATTTTATTTATATATATATATATATATATAATATAATATAA
>JAUCMS010000127.1:25169508-25203546 GCA_032357445.1 Enteromius radiatus
ATTGTTTATAGAGTAGATCTTTTTCAGATACTTTATGAATAGACTTTTTAAACCTTTCATTTCCAAGTTATAATAAATTCTAAAATGACCAAAAAGTAGTTTTTCTTATTGATGTTTTAATTATATTGTCACTCCTCTCTGCACACATAATATACATAATAACATGCTTTGGATATATCTGTGTTAAATGTTAAATCGTTCAGAATTTTGGCGGGTAAAAAATAAGCTTGTACGCATTTCCGAACGCCTTCCTACAGTTGCTAAATAAAAGCGGGCTTTCCACACAAAAAGTGCATGTGTCATTAGTATTCATATTTTAACTGTGTCAGGCTGGGATCGGGCTCGGACATATCTTAATGCCTGTCGGGCTCGGACAGAAAAATGCGGCCGATTCCGCACTATATTCCATTGTTGAGATTGCTTATCAGTTTGTTGTATGTACAATGTAAATTGTTGAGATTGCTTATACACTAAAATGTATAAAACGTTTTTATTTAATTTTTTTTTTTAAATCACAAAACACAAGTATTGTGATGGTATCAAATCAGGAGGGAAGGTGTGTTGTCCCATCCCTAATGTACATTGATACTTTAAGTAAATCAGATCGAAAAGATACACCGTGTACTAGAGAAATGGTCTGTGATCACTGAATGTCTTGAAGCAATGTTTTCAAACAACGTTGAACCTTATGTTTAGATGGGGAAAATGTGTTATTTCCCTGAAGCGGTTTTGTGACTTTCGTCTCTGAAAAGAAACTCCAAGAAACAAAATGTAGATGGGTCTTGCTGGTTTTATGAAATGTGGAGTTCTGAAGAGCTAGGCTACAAATCAAGTTAAAGTCAGCAGGGTCAGTGACTAATTTTGAAAGCTTTTCTTTTACTTGGTTTACTTTGCAGATTAAATTGTCTGCTGTTCTACAGCAGAGTCTGCCAGACCCCTGCAGTGTCAGACTTGGAAGGGGTTTACTACACTTGTCACTAGCTCTTGTTTGACTTGGACTTTGTGCCAGGAGCAGTCAGAAAAACCCAACCAAAGAGACCCATTCAGTGAATTGGTGTTTAATGCCTTTACTACATTATGTGCTGCGTTGTGTATGTTTCCTGGTCGTACTAGGGCATTGGTGAAACACTATATGAAATTGAGTTCATTTTTTAATGGGTGGAATACATGTACTGCTGGTCAATTATTCTCTGAAATAATCATGGTTGGAGAAATGTTTTGCTGCTGTCAAGTTCTTGCTTTCAGCCTTTTTTTCCTGAAAGGAATGTGGTGTTCCTGCCATTTCACCGTTAGCTAGGTTCAGAGAGCGTGTTTTTGTCACTGAGGCACTCTGTGAGTGAGTCACAGCGCCCATGTCACTTATAGCCTATTTCTGAACTGAAATAGCATGGCGATCGTCGTATTTCTTTCATTATCTCTGTTCCCCTCTTCCACCCTCTCCTTTACTCCAGAAGAAGAAATGTCTAAGTTCCCTGTGTAATTACATTTGCTATAATCACTGCATAGCTGTATGCCATGGTAGTTTTAACTTTCTTTTTAAACCGCTCTGTAGATGTTTCTCATAATTCAACCTATATGTATTTATGCATGTCTAGCTGGTTGTTTTTCATTGAATTTTAATTTGTGTTTTACCAAGATTTCTTTTATAATATGGTACATTGTTTCTCTTTGTTGAGTTCCAACTAACCTCTCGCGCTGTTGACGTCCAGTGTCATCGCTCAGGCCTGTGTTGCCAGAGTGACATGGCTCCATCGCAAACGCTACGTCAGGGCAGTGATCATACCTAAAAGTGTTTCTTTCTGTTTGTCTCTCCCTTCCCTTCCATCTCAGTCTCTCTCTCTGTCCCCAGGGTGGGCGCATTATCTCTCTGACTGTAAGAACTCCATTATTTACTGAGCACTGAGCCTGTCCTAATATAATGTTCCATTAGATTGCATCAGCCAGATTTATTACTGGGTTTTCTCTCTCTCACCCCAACTGACTCTTTCTCTCTCTCTCGCCTTCTATTCTGTCTTTTCCTGTCTCTGGCCAGCAGGAATAAGGTATTGAGTGGGATTTTGTAGGAGGGTTGGATTTTTAAAATGCAAATCCTATGAATAAGCAAGCACGTTAAAGCCCATGCCTTAAAACCATGACTAATTTGAGACTTCTGCCGTTTCAGCGTGTCTGTGAACTGTCATCCTGTTTTTGCAGGTAGATGAAGATACATTGTCACAGCTGTCAATTTGCATAATAAGTCACTTAACTTCCATGGTCTTCCATGGCACGAAAAGCCAAGTGAGCAAATCACAGTAAAGGCCAGTTCACACTGACAACGATGACTATATTAACATCTGCACCAACATATGATAATGCTGTGTTTATTAGATGGATGTGCTGCAGTCTGCCCCGTCAAATCAAAGTCATTCTAACGATGCTTTTCTGTGTTGTTATAGTTATGTTTTTGGTCCTTGTGAACACTTCTTCCACAAGCTTGTTTCTGTTTTGAAATTGTATTTAAAATTTAAAGACAAATTTCACTTTGCCTTGCACTAAATGTAAGCATAATGTACAGTCAGCTGGTCGTTATAGCAAAATAAACCTCTATAGAGTGAACTGCAGTCCTAACTTGAATTGAAACAATCTTGTATCACCCTAAAGGGCTTTATTTTGTTATAATGGCCTGCTGACTGCACATTTTCCTGCCTATTACGTAGCCACTTGCTAAATTCACAAAATAGAAATGGACAAGTACTTAAGAAGTGGCTGTGCCAGTAGAGACAGTGCCAGTGAGTTAATCATAAGTATTAAGGCCATTAGGATTGTTAATTGAGGGTGTGCTGAAAAAGTGCTGAGAAAGCACAGATGCATTACTTGTCACATTTTACCCTCTTATTCCTCTGCTTTCGCTCTCTCTGTCCCTCACTCTTTTATCCATCAGTTTTCTTTTATCCTTCATTGTGCATTCTCCTTGTACCTCCTTCCCTGAAGCTGATGTTCCTCTTTCTTTCTTTCTTTCTTTCTTTCTTTCTTTCTTTCTGTCTTTCTTTCTTTCCCTGTCGTCTCCTTGCTGCTCTTATGACTATATCAGCTAAAGTGAAATGCCAGTCTAATCTGGGCGTCTCTGCCTTTGCCAGAGCTGCTTGTGCTCTCAGAGCCACAGTGCTGATCAGGCTGAAAGTGCCTGTCAATTGAAAGACATGAGCTTGCATCATGAATATTTCCACTCAGCTGGAAACGCGTGCTGCATATTGAGAGAGCCGACCCTGCCCACACCAACACAACCCCTCCTGCCTCCTACTGTCCTCTAAACCACACCGGGCCTTCAGCACGCATCCATCAGATCATCTTCCATCATCGTGCCATGTCTGATGGGTTAAAAATGCTGCCTGCTCTTCTGGAGGAGCTGCCTGGGGAATTGAGACGGGAGGGTTGAATATTATACAGGCTGGATGTGATCTGAATGAGTGGAGGATCAATAATATCATTAGCATGAGAGGACACGGTGGAAAGGAGAAGGGTGTATGATGTAGTGAGAGAGTAGGGCAGAACTAAATGGAGTTCAGGGTTTTTTTGGAGATTTAAAAACGCATTGAAATGCGCTTCTCCAGGTCTGTAATAACACAGACGGCCCTACTGACATCTTTCACAAACAGTGCAAAGTTTTAAAATCAAGTAGGAAAAATTCCACATTAGCTATGCACTATTGTCACTAGCAGTACCTAAAAATTGTTCTCTATAGCCTTGTCCTGTTCTCAAACTGACACAGCATCAACTATTTGTTAACCAACATCACAACAACATAACACAAACCAAACTGTGTGTCACTTTCTTCTGTTTGAGCAAAACAAACTGCAGAGTTGACCAGACTTTATGCCAGTAGTCAACTGATGCCTGTTTAGTTCAGTAAGTTCAGTATTTGTGTTTTTGTTTTGTTTTTTCATCTCTACTTGTCTTGATTTGATGTGCTAGGAGCAGGTCAGCATGTTCAAGCTATTTCAATATACAAAGACGTAAGCTTGATTTATCTTACATAGATGATCTTTTCCACTCTGAGTTTGTTCTCTTTCCTAAACTAGCTTCTCTTCTAATCCTTGGCAACATGCCGTTGCTTTTGGCTCTGTATTTTTTGCTAAAATACATTTAAAGGGCTCAGTTGTGAAGTAAACAAACCTCGTTCTTGGTTGGCATGGTCTTGAGTTTGCCAGCTGCTGCTTCTACGTTTTGTCATGGTTACTGTGTGGCTATTTTAGCTGTGACTGCTGCGTTCAGCGGATGTTTTGTGCTCCTAATGCTTCTCTGTGTTTGCAGTGATTGGCTTTTTGTGCTCCCTTGATAAGAACGAGGATATGCACGGCTTGCCTAATTTATTTGGCTTAAAATCCATAAGAATTATACCTGTTTTAGACAATGGTATGCAAAATTAAATATCCTAAGTGATGTGACTATGTAGATGTACGTCAAAATAAGTGATCTAGTCAGTGTTACTTATCTGTTGCTGTTTACTACTCGGGTTCTACAATTATATAGCAAAATATGCAATATGCTTTGCATTTCACATGTGCAATTTTGGATGAAACAACACTCTTGTTTACTGTTGAACACTTGAAATAATACCTAGTAGCTATTTTGAAAATATGAAGGGTTTTGTACATTCATATGCGATGGGGCTGGCCACTTGCAGTTGCCTTGACAACAGCCCGTTGGACTGCACAATTTGCATGGGGGGCAGAGAAGTAAGCATCAGCACATTACGTGACTAGGAATGAGATGAGCCCGATATACTGTTCACCTGCCCCTAGTGAGACAAACGCACGTAATATAGCAAGCTAACACTTCTGAGCTTATGACTAAATGGAAATACAGAGAGAATAGTATGGAATTGCACAGGTGTTGTTCAGAATGTTTTGATTTCAAGCTATATAAAGACTGGGGCAATGTGCAGACCACTGGGTTCTGTTACAATTTAATAATACTCTTTCATGTTTTATTATTATAATTACTTAGAAATGAAGCACTTCTTTGTTTTGCAGTTTTCTCATTTTGAAAATTTGCAGTCTTGCTAGTACTAGATGCATTGAAGTAGACACTGTATCCTTTCATATAGCCCATCTCTACTGGCCTTTCACTGACACTGAAGGCTGAAGTAGCCTCTTGTACAAGCTCCTGTCTTTCTTGCTACTGTACGTTGGAGTGCTGTGGTCAGGGGAAATAAAAAGCCACGTCTGTCTGCTCCAGATTAGATTTCCAGCTCCACAGACACATCCAGATGAAATTTTCCAGGACTGTGACCTTTAGACAGACCCCAGCCACCCTCCTCCTCTTTTTTTGGTCTCTGCCAAAGCCATGGCAAAGCACTTCAGGCCTTGCAGATTACGCCACGTCATGGGACCTCAAAAAACTGCTAGCAAGGCTGTTCAGTTGGTTTTGTACCTTCCCCACACAACCTACAGACTACAAGAAAAAAATAATGTTGGTGTAGATGTGAATTAAAATGACTAGGAGACAGTGACGCTATAGCCAACCTGTGATATTTCTGTATGAACCCAAAAAATACAACTCTGCCTGTGGTTAAAAGAAAGTTACATTATAAAACAGACCATTTACCCTTCCCCATCACACTTTCCTCTGGCACTGCCTTCAGACTTTCCATCACCAACTGCTAAGTGTATGCCCAGTGCTTCACAAGTTTCATTTGGCCTGTGCTGTAGACTGCTAGGACACAACACTGATGAGACTGGAGATTTCTTGTCCAGGGCTTACGTCTCCAACTCTGGTTTTCCAAGAGTTTGAAGAACGGCTATGTCTAAATTTTTCACCAGATGTTTTGCTTAGACCTGCAGAGCCTTGCTCCGTCTGTCTGGGACAGGGGAGGAATGGCTGTAAAAAGCATGTCTGTGTGCAGATGCTGAGCGTGGCAATTTCGGCCTTATAGTCTCTGGCACCGCCTCCTCTGCACACCGCTTTTTGACTTCAGCAGCAAGGTGATTGTGAATAAACTGCACGGGACAGAATTTTATTCTGTGCCAGGAGAATTTTCAAATGCCAAATTTAGAATTTTGCTGTCCTCTCCCCTTCTCTTTTTTTTTTTTTTTTTGATGCTTTGTTCCTTGCTTGGGCAGGCAGCGTTGCAATGCAAAACTTTCCTCCATGCCGAGCTGCATTCACGTGGCTAGGCAAACTGATGAAATTGCGTGCCGAGCACAGGGGAGGTTGAGAGCATTGCAGAGACTAGCTAGTTTATGGAGGTTGCCTTTTATTTATGGTGCCATAGCTCATGCCATCTCAATCACCTCCCCTCTATCTCCCTCTGTGCTTCCTCCCCCTTTCTCCTCTTTCAACTCTCCGAATCTTTTCCCCTCCCCTTCATCTCACGGTGAGGGATGAGCCATCTGAGGGAAAGAGAACGTAAGGAGTGGGAGGAGGGAGCCAGGCCTAGAGTTGTGAGGCTCAACGGGGGGTGAGCAGCTAAATATAGAGCAGCTTTGGAGGAGTGATGTCATGGTCTGGCAGAGAGGTGGAGAACTGCTTGAATCTCCAGGATGGAATTTAGAGTGTGCGGACACAGGAGGTGGCAAAACCACAGAGGTTAAAAGATGTCTAGTCAGCTCGAGTCAATACAGATTCTATGGTGAAAGACACAAACTGCAGGTCAAATTTTTGAGTGTAATATGTCGTTTGTGTGTGTGTGTGTGTGTGTGTGTGGTGGTCATAATTTAATGCAAAAGAAGTGGACTTCTTACACATCCAGGACTCTCCCAGGGTTACAGTAGCATCAATAATATATGCGCAACATGAATCAACACCTGTTCTCAGAGTACCAGTTTCCTAACCATTGCAGGATTGCAACCTTGCATGTTGGGACAAGCTGAGAATCTAGGAGTGTTTTGGGCAGGATTTTACATAGTGCTACTTCTCTTTGCTGTAATGTGAAGTGTTCTGCCTGCGTTTAAGAGGATGTCACAGGCTTTTCTGAACAATGTGTGAGGGCTAAGGAGAGCTGGCAACAATGTTGTTGACTCCAGAATGATGCAACAACAGGCCCCACGGCTTCCTCAAGGTCAAGGACTGGAGCACACTATGCTCACACATATGTGGATCTCTCTGACCTGACGGCTCTTGCCTAGGCAGATTATTAGGTATGCTCAGAATCTGACCCCACACAAAGCTGTTAACTATTTAAATTCTGTCATTTGTCAAGTTCAACTCTCCCCCTGCTATGTGTCTTCATCGCTTAACATTCTGACTGCTCCTATAGTAGTACACTCAACTCTGTTTTGTAGGTCTAGTGGAAGGATAGCCCATAGTAAGCTGGATTCAATACATGTTATGTTAGGTGAGAGTTCAAGTTCAGTCCTTTTTATACAAAGCTGTTGTAAGGCTTCAGATATGGTTAAACAGCTTTCTTTATTCTTCTCTAGTTTGCTTGGATATTTGAGCTTGCCGTGTTGTGTGGTTTGTGAGTGTGTGCACAGTGCCCTGGCACCTATGCAGAAGGAAACAGCAGGCAGGCGACAAGGTGGTGGGTGGCTGCAGGTGTTGGGCAATGCTGAGGGGAGTGGAGCTGAGAGCAAAGGACAGGGAGTGTCAGAGACATGGAGAGCAGCTGTTGCTTGAGCAGGTGTGAGGTCTGTCCTGCCCTATCTAGTTCAACTTTCATGCCACCGTGATCACTCATTGGAGAGTTTTCTCCTGCAACTCTACCATCCTCTACTTTAAGTCCACGTACTCCTTTTGTGAGTTTAGTGCTGTGCTCTGTGACAGTTGTGCGTAAAAAGTTGATACCCTACTCTTCAACCACAATCTTATTTAGAGCGTTTCCAAGTCTTGGGAACTAGAAACGTTCTGTTCGTTCTTCTCGTGTTTGAGAGGTAGTGAGGGAAAGTGTGTATATTTGTTGGAATGGAGCATGAAAGGGGGAGAGTAAATGCAATGCTTAGTTTCCCAACAAAAGTGGACTTTGCAGTGAATGTAATGAGAATGTGTGCGATTTAAATCGAAGCTTTACTGAAAAGACATTTTTACTTGCTTTTATTTCCACATGTGAAATGCAATGGAGTTCAAGGTGAAAGTCTTCTGAAATTCAGTTTCTTTACTCTCTGTGTATTAGTACATTTCAGCAATGTGTGCGTTTTCAAAAAAAAACAAAAAAAAAAACATTTGTGTTAAACTTCTTAGCAGTCCCACCCATTTTCTGCTTCACTCAGAACTGACATGGAAGTAAGATGGATTGAGAATGGCTGTTCAAGTTTATTTTAAAGACTGGTTTGGTGGTGCTGTGAGTTTATTATGGTGTGATTCAATGTTTTGTCCAGAGGTTAGTAGATTAGATACAGTATGTTTGATGTTTTGGTAGTACTGTTTCTAGGCTGAAAGTGCTTAAGATATATTCAAAGGCTTTGTGAGTGGAAGTTGTTGTTGTAAAGTTGTGAGGTCGTGTTGATTTTATGACATGTGAAGAGATTACATTGCCCCTCATCTCCTGTCAGTCCTGTAATGTCTCGGCTGTATCCTCCTCTCGCTGTCTTTTATTTTCTAATTCAGAACCAGAAAACAGTTACCATTTACACTTCCTTGTGATTTTGCCACATTTGTCCGATTGGTTTAATTCTCGGAAATCAGTGGACAGATGATGCTGGAGGAGTAAACAGCCTGTGTTGAAAATCATAATCATTCAGTTATTGCTGTTTATCTATTTATTTATTTATTTATTTATTTTTTAAGTATGTTGGTGTAAGAGGGGGGAAAAAACACGTTGTTTTTTTTTTTGGACCAGAAAAACCTCTCCATGGCAATTGATTCTTTACCTGTTAATTGTCCTTTGAACTTCCTGTACCTCAGAAAGTAGATGGCCAGCTGCTATATTAAATAAAAAAACATTCTTCTTTAGTCTGTGATCCTTCCCCCTCAGTCAGTTTAAAGCTATGAAGGAATAGTTCACCCAAAAATGAAAATTATCATTAATTACTCAACCTTCTGTTGCTCCAAACCAGTAAAGACCTTTGTTCATCCTCAGAGCACAAATTAAAATGTTTTTAATGAAATCGGATCATATAAAGCACTGTAACTGAAAAGTTCCCAAGCCCAGAGATTCATATAAATACTATATCAAGATTCCCTGGTTTGGACCTGTGCTGCCAGATCTGCCGTTACGTCCATCACATGTCCCCCTGCAGTGTAGCGTGAGTAGGTTGCTTAGCAACATGCCTGAATGTCTGCAGGTTTAGAGATCTTCAAATTGTCTGAAATTGAAGGATGAATGAGAGTGAGGGTGCACTACATAGATACTTGCTCAATATATCACGTCTGTAATAATGCTGCAATTTGGCTGATTTTGGAAGTTAACAATCAGGGCCTGTTTTGTCAAGTATGTTCTGTGTTTATGAAATACCCTTGTAATATTTTTGGTGTAAAATCTGTCTGATATTATTCAGTACATATTAATGCATTTGCTACACAACATAGTTTTTAGCATAGTCAGATGTGTGGTGCAGAGAACAGCATACGCTAGGGCTGGGCAAAATATTCTGCAATGTATTCATGCGCATCTCATCAGTAAAGCCGGTTCTTTGATTAGCGGTAAATCACCATCAGCTGTTTTGAGGCAGTTAATGCACAGAGCTGTAGATCACTGACAAGCTATGCAATATTCCTTTCAGTATTGCAGGCAATTCATTTGCGATACTAAACGCAATATTGAGTAGCTCGTCAGTAATGAATACCTGGGTGAGTAATTAATGACAGAATTTTCTTTTTGGGTCAACCATCCCTTTAATAGTGGTAAGTTGTGACCAAATATTAGTCACAGAAACTTCTCTGGTTTGGACAGGAGGGGAAAGAATAATGCTGAATAAAGTAAGAAAATGTAACCAACTTGCCAACTTTTAAGTGGGAGAAGAAAACGCTGAAGTATACTACCTGCCAGCGCATTTTCTTATTCAGCATATATAATTTTCGTAATTATCCATATTGTTGGACCAATGCATCTAATAAAAAGGAACTCCAGGTAGAACGGTTGTTTACATTCCATAAACGAATTCTAAAGAATCCTCTTTACAGCATTGAGTCACCACTTGACATGAAACCAATTGAGAATCCCTGGTTTATAGGGTTCACTGCTCAGTCACACAATCTGAGATTATTCTTTTTTTTTCTGTCAACATAAGGGAATAACCTTTCACTGAAATCTAGTAATTAACAACACCAGAGAGAGACAGGGCCACTCCCCTGATCTGGATCTGGGCACAGCTGTAGAGGTAAAAACTGGCCTGGCCATGGAGACCACTGTGAAAGAGAAATGGCTAAAAAGAGAGAAAGAAACAGCAGCGGCGGTGACGGTAGCAGGAATGAAAAGCCTTTGTGTGCTTAATAACAGTGCTGGCTCTCAGCCAAGGACTTGGGAAGTGTGGGATTAGCCTGAACAATCAGGACCGCAGGATCAAAACAAGGAGGCAGGAATGACGAGGTCACTGAGCTACCATCTGCGCTGCCGCAGTGAGGGGGAGGGGAAGCGGCAGGCTGGCGGGGAGAGAAAGAGGGGAGGAGGGAGAGGGAGGGTTGGTGGCACAGGCTCTACAGGCAGCAGAAGTGACAAAACTAAACACACTCTGAATACTCTAAAATTCAAACTGCAAGTTTGCATGTGCATGATTTCTACACGTCTGGCTTTGTTGGGCCTGTATGTCATCAAACAGCTTCATAATGCTTAGGAAATTGGTTATTCATTCAAAATATTTTTTATCTGGTTTAGATATTTTCTCAAGAAAGGAGACATTTGTGCAAAATCATGTTTCTAGTGAATGCATGTGTTTTTTTTTTGTTTGTTTTTTTTTAGTTTTTTTTTTTGCTTTTTGATTAAATGTACAGATTTGAAGGTCACAGTTTAATTCTTGCAGCTTGAATGTAGTTGCTTACCATGTGTGCGAGAAATACACTAGGCCTCAAAAACATGCAGCTTTGTGTGCACGCTTATCTATGCAACATTGCAGTTGCCATTGTGTTTGTTTGCTATAGAGAAACTCTTTTATCACACAGCTGAAAAGCTCATAGAAATTAGTGGCCTTCAACATTGACGCGCACAGAAGACATCCCACTCCTCTCCTATCCTTCTATTTATTTCAATTTCTTGCTCTGCACGATTCCTTGCTTTGCTTTTTCTCCTTAAATCAACTTCCTGTCTTTTCCTCTTTTGCAATAATGAGCATGGCCTTTTGTTTCTTTGTGCACAAACATGTTTTAAGAATTAGTTGGACATAAAGCATGCATTTTAGATCAGATTTAATGAACAGGGGAATAACTTGCTGCAATGTTGTTTTTATGAGTTGTGAAGTCATGCCTCTACATGTAAATATTACCCTCTGCAGACAGGCCTCTTCTAAGTACCATGTGGACTATTATTTGTCTGCAGTGCAAAACCATATTGGTGTTTTTTTTTTTTTTTTTTTTAAATTGATAGCACACATGCATCTTTATTAAGATCTTTATTAAGCATGTTTTCTTCCATATTGTGCTGTACATCTGAGTGTTATGAATTATCAAAAATGTTTTTTCCATCAAGTTAATGGTGTTGTACTCAAAAGTAAATGCAGGTTTACAGTTGATTGTAAAGGCCCAGTGTTTAAGCAGACAAAATCCTACATATGTCATTAGAGAAAAGGTTTTGTTTGTTCTTGTTCAAAAAACGCAGGTAAATATTACTAGCCAGTTACAAAATGTTTTTAAATGTTGCATTTATAGATCAGTGATTAATCAGATTTTGTTTTTCATCTTGTGATCAGGATCCATGTGGACATTTTTTCAGTGGGCCTATTTGATCCCCAGTCTTGATTAAAAATGCATCCCAGTGGATGTATGCTGCAGATGGGGCGATTGAGTGCGGGAGGTTGCTGGGTGATGTAATGTGTAACGCTATATGCTTCACTTTGTATGGATGTTCTGTGCATTAGGGCTTCATAACCCTGCCTGCTGTATTTTGTCATTAATAATGCACGACGTCTGCAACACACACACACACACACACACAAGCATCGTTCTATCTGTCCAGTCATTGTGGGCCGCTTCAGCAGTCATCCATACTATATATTGAATTTCATATCCAGAATGGGCCACTGCTCCCTGCTGGCATCAGCCCGATACGAATCATGTTGAATGGAGTCTCGTCTTGTAGGTTGAATGAGGACTCAGGCGGTCATATAGTAAGAGCTTCTTATGAAGTGGGGGCAGTGCTGATTGAGCGTAATGAGTCTTGTCGAGTCCCTCCGGGAGGTAGCCTCGCAGACAGAGATGAAGTAGATGGCCTGCCCTGGTCTGCTGCTGTTTGCTTTAAGAGCAGCTCTGATTGAAAGCAGACATCCTGAGTCTGCCGCCTGCATTGCCATAACACTACCAACCACAAACTGCAAAAAAAAACACCAGACGGAATTATCCTCACCTCCGATTCTGATGCCCTTTAATAATGCTAAAGATGTGCAGGATGTAGATTGATCCTAAACCAGGGCCATGCCAGTTATTTTTTAATTGAAATGAAGAGAAATGTAGTTGTGTTGTAGTAGTTAGGTAGTTGAATGTAATGCAGCATTACTTTTTGACCTACTGCCCTCACTTAAAAAAAAAAAAATGAACCTTGATAGTAAAAAATTTGGTCACCTCTGATTTAGGTGTTTTTGAATGGTTCTAAGTGCAGTTGCTCACTGGTCCAAGTCAAAAGAGATCTTGAACAACTGTCTATTGACTTTCTAAACAACCACAACTGTTGTGGATGAGCTTCGAAACGTCTAAAACTTTGGTTTAGGATGTATATCTCCTGTTTTGACATTTGTGGTTGCACACACTAATAATTTTATATACATGTATACTTATACTTTTTTATATATATATATATATATATATAAACAGCAACTGAATGATTATGATTTTCAACACCGACTCCTCCAGCATCAACTGTCCAGTGATTTTCTGAGAATTAAACCAATCGGACAAATGTGGCAAAATCATATGGAAAATATATATATGTGTGTGTGTGTTATTGATGATAATATGTGTTATGGGTGCTAATATGAATTAATAGGAGTATGTTTACATGACGACGATAGTGATGATAGCTTAATATTTATTATGCTGTGCAGGTGTCAATATGTTAGGTTATTGTTTTTAGCATTTGCAGTATTTCTAATTTACCAAACAATGTGGTAGGAGTTTAATATTGACTATTGATTGGGTATCAGTTCTGATGTGATGGTAATAGGTAGTAGACAGCATTTTAATATTAATGGATTCCAAGTTTTGAGGTTTGAAAAAAAAATCACTATTGCTAATAATAATAATAATAATAATAATAATGTAGTTTGTAACAACACATTTACAGAGAAGTTTTCTCATCTTTAAAGGCATTATTCCCTAATTTCGGTAGACACTGGACAGAAAAGTACATGGAGATGAGAATGGAGAACAGTCTTGTCTGGGGGGGGGGAGGCAGTCCAGACTGAATGGCGAGTGATGTGAGTAGAGCTAATTACACTGGTCTGTAGCACACCTGAGGCCAAGCAGGTTGTGAGGAGGTTTGTCTGGAGTCAGTCCATCGACGTTGCACTGTGGTGGGTTGTTGCTCATGCTGGGTTTGTTTAGTGCTCACCTCTTGCCTGATCAATGTGCTGCTTTTCTGCTTTCTATTCTTTCTGCTTCCACAAAAAGTAAGAAAGCTTAAACAGTTAAGAATATTTAGCTTGCACTCACCTGTTTTTACCTTTCCATGCCTAAAAAGTGCCTTTTGGTCTCATTAACACTCCTCAGTCTCTGTGGTTAGAAAAGTATGGGTTGCACTTGACAGTTAGCCTTCGTGCCTTTTGCTGTGGGCTGCATCAAAGTTGGACATTTGAGGACTTGCTTTTGTCTAATGTGATGCATTTGAGAAAAATATTGAATAGAAATTCTGTCTCTTCCTCTTTGGTTTCTGCCTGAAATTGTATTCTCTGTTGTCCCTCCGTAAGCTGCTGTTCTGCTCTTAAATGTAGTATGTGAAAACAGCTTCATTGTATTGGAAAGCAAAAGGGGTGGGGGTGATTAGGAAACCAGATCCAGGCCTCTGCTTCAAAGGGAGCTGAAGACCTCTGCAGAGCCTATTGATTAAAGATGGAATGTAGTTTGCCCTCGCACTGCATGAGAAACACTTCAGTACAGCCAGCCTTGAATGTACATTAGACGGCAAGCTAGCCTCACGCTAATGAACACAAGGGCCATGAGCTGAATGCTACTGCTGCATAATGTCTTACCACTTAAAAATATGTTTTAAGCATTTTAAACTGATACTGCTGTGAGGTGCGAAGATTGGTTATTTTTATGGGTTGCTCCAGGACCCAAGTTTTCTTATACACGAGTGTATATTAAGCGCTCCAGATAACTCCTAATCATACAGTTTAATGTGGCTTTGTCCTGTCAGGAACTTGACAGATTATGTGTGATGTTTAAAGCATTTGAGATGCGTTTTCCTCAGCAAGTAGCTAACTTACAGGATGTAAAATAGTAGGGACCACAGTATCGGAACGATAACGGTACCAAATGTCTTTGTCGATAGTCAAGACGATATTGGGCTCATTCTCCTATTAATGTAAAAAAACTATTATTATTATTATTGGGCTGCCATTATCGAATTGCCCCACTATGTCACTCAGCACCTGCTCCTCCACATTGGAAATGTTTTAAAAACAGACTCTAAAATTAAACCTACAACAAAATTGAACTGCAGAATGGTAAACCTTTATTTACAAATTATTAGTGCTAAATGAGACATCTTTTAGACATCTTTAACAGCTATGAATGAACATGAAACAGCTTTGTCACCAGCATTTCATTTTCTTTTACAACATTAACTAAAAAACATTGTTGCTTGTTCAAGTTATCAGTCTAAAACAGTGCAGTCCAGAGCGCTGTGACTTATGTAGCCATCCGTTTCATTTACTTTACTCCAAAAATATAAACTTCGCCTATCTGAAAATACTTTGTCCAATATTTAGTGTTAAATTGCTGGTCTTTAAAATAAATGTACTTTTGATTGTTACCTTGTCTGATTTTTCTTCTGCAAGGATGTGCCAAAGCGGCAAACATGTAGGATGAATATATGAACTGGCTGCTTTTAATATCTGTATATTTAACATGTCAGTTTTTCAATATGTTTGAAGGTATAGTATTTTAGTTCTCTCTCTCTCTCTCTCTCTCTCTCTCATATGCTAGCGTGCCGCCTTCTTACTATTGTGTGCTCAATGTTTGTGGATGCATGTTTACTGGTGTGAGCTTTTAGTGAAGTTCGTGTGAGGTGGAGTGCGTTGATGGGGAGGAGATGAGAGCGCTGTATTCAAGCCGCAGATATTTATTCTCTGATTAGCTGATTTGTTGTGCTGGAGGGAGGGAGTAGAGGACCTTGTCATTTAAGAAGACTCTGTAATGGCCGCCTCTGCAAACGCTTCCTTTGCCTGACAGCTTGCTATGTTGTTTGCCAGTTCTCTCGCTCTCTCTCTTCTTGCTTGTGTTTTCTCCTCTCTTCAGAAAGGTACAGAATCTGACTTGGTAAATAATTAAATATGCAGAAGCCTCAGCCTCTCTTCCATACACTGCCTATGTAGGTCACCATGACTCATTTTTTTACGCTTCACATACCCACGGATTTCTGCACTCAGCGGCTCCTCAAGTTTATGGGAGACGAAAAGAGCATGCTCATATGATGTACCACAGCCTGTGTCTTCCAAGAGATGTTTTTATAAATTGCTTGTATTTATACATTTGCCATATTTAATATGGTACGACTTATTCTTAGTGCCCGTTTAAGATACGGCACGCATCTCTCTAAAGTTTAGAAGAGGGATCCAGTCATCTGCAGTACAGTGGAGGGATCGAAGCAAATAAACCTAAAGCTCCTGGCACTGATTTCACAGAGAGTGCTTAATGGCAATGCGTCATCTTAATCACCTCGCTATCAAAGCCTAACCTCATTCACAGTCTTTAAACATAACGTCACCCTTCCCGTGCCTTTCATTAGCTTTCTGATGAGTAGAGTTGGTATGAAAGGTGTTGGTTTTGCTGAATTGGGCTGATAAGAGTAATTTAGTTTGGATTGAGTTGGTTGCATATCACCATGTGCCTCAAGATACTTTACCAGATCTTTTGAAATCAGGCCAACCCAGTCTCCATTGATCTCTCCGAATTTAGTTTTTGACTTTGGACCAGCAGTGAACTTGGAATTTGGCGTCATTTCACTTTTTTTTTGAGCAAGACCTATTTGGCCATGTTCCTGACACACTAGAGGTGGAGAACACTAATGTCTGCAAGTACATCGTTTACCAGATATTTGGCACTATGGTTCTCCTCAGATGTTCACAATTAAACGCAGTGCTGATCAAATTGAATAATACAATCTATTCAAACTCCATTATCAAACTAATATCATGATGTTCTTGATGAGGAATGTTGCGTTGCCCTTAGATGCCCCAAAGCTGCGACTTTTAAAGGCTCAATCCTGTTTGCTAACTGCATTTCTTTCTGGTAATAGCTGTAACAGAAGTTTAGCCTATTGGTTGCTACGGGGAGGCAAAGGCAGTTTCTGAACTGATGAGCATTTTCTTAAAGCCAGCCCAGACCCTGATAGCTAAAGTGATACTGTATATCAGAATACCATATTGGTTTTTGTTTTACTAGTATGATTATTCATATCTTTCCTGTATGGAATTTTTTGTGCATTTATTTGTTTTTACCTTTTAAGTTTACTTTGCTTCCACCTGGCACTTCCTTTTTGATTTACCACTGCTCAATATAAAGTAAATGTCTAAATTGAAAATCTTTTTTTTTTTCTTGTGATGCTTAAATTCAGTTGTAGCATTTAAAAATTTATATATTGAAAATATCTACCAATCACAGTAGTATTATTAGTGCATACCTATTTTTACGACCAATGTGTATGTTGTTCTGTCATTTAAACAAAAGCTGTTGCCCCTTCAAATTTGGATGGAATAAATAGCAGATGGAAAACTGTTTAGTGTCCCTTAAAATTATACTGAATTGAATAAACTAATGTCTAAAATGATCTCGTTCTAGTATCAGCCTAATCTGAGCAAAGTGGTTTTATAACTTGGCTGGCCAATATCAATAAGTTCACAGATACATCAAGCATGTTTACATTGTTCTCAATCCTTGCCTACCTGGAGGCCAGGCTTGGCTTGTTAATAGGACTGTTTAAAATGCTGTGTAATTGTTTGTAACTATTTTGATTCCAAACTCCTATTATTTGAGGCATGTAGAGGGCCGACTGGTCCGAGTGTGGGAAGCCAGCTCAGTTCATTCTCCACACACATGGCTGAGGATCTGCATATGAAAGAGACCTTCTGCTCATGGAGAGAGGCGCCCTGACTCTGCTATTGTCCCTTAAAACTCGGTTGGGCCCCTCACTGCCCTTTCTCTGTTATGCAATCCTGCTCTTTGTAGCGGGAATGCGTGTGTGTGCTTGTGTGTGAGAGATGGGGCCCTGGTCAGAGGGGCCGGGTTTGGGGAAAGAGGAGTGGGCGACTGCTGTCAGAGGCAGGAATTAGGGAGACGGTTTAAGAAATGGCAAACTGTGACCTACTTTGGAGGATGTTTACAAGCATGTCGGTGCGTGCGGGTGCAACAGAAAGAGTCAGTTTGTTTGTCAGTGTGAGAGATTCTGATGAGTCACTTCAGCAAACAGCCACGGGGCAATTAGAAGACAGACACTTATATCCCAGCTACCCTTTCACCACAAATATCCCAAGATTACAACCTCTCTCTCCGCAATGGAAAGGATCCATTTGGGTGTAAGGTTATCGTGCAGCTGAACTGGTATCATAAATGACAGCGTTTGCAAGACGTTCTGCAGAGAGACTCAAAATGGAACAACATGCGACTGGAGTTAGCACACACACACACACACAGCAGTCATCTTGCTCCTCTCCGAAGCTCAGTGCGCTTTGTGTATTCATGAGTATACGGTCTATTATGGCTTCCGTGGTCCTGCTGTTCTTTCTGTAAGACCAAGGGTTCTCTTTACACCACCCGGCCTTTCACAAGTACACCAACGCGTGCAATCTGGTCTGGTAAAGAAACCACTTGGCTGTCCCTCTGGCTCTTTCATTATTCTGTCGTCAGGCCTACCTGATGGTGATGCCGAGCTGCCTATCTAATTCAGTAGCTCGTCGATATCATATTGCATGCATTTGATACCAGCCTGTCCTAGCACTTGCAGGACCAGTCAGAAATTTTGGAAAGCCGTATGCTGTACACATGGTACTGAAACAACAACGCCCTCCCTGCCACGTTTTTTTTTCCTTTTTTGCTCCCTCTTTGTCTAGAAATGTTTTATAGCTGCAAGTTTTTCCACCGAATGTGGGCTGATTGCAATGGGCCGTCTAAAGGAAATTCCAAACTTAGAGGGAGCAGGAGAGTGTTGGACTGGAGCAGTGTGGATCATGGAAGCACTGTGCGTAAGGCTTTCTGCCTGGCATAAAGTGTGGTCTCGCAGCCAGCAGGGGAAAATGCTTATGGATTAGAGAGCTGGTCAGTGAGCCCTGAACAGAGGCTTATTTGAGCTGGAGCTCTGCTGGCCTCGGTTGCAATGTGGCTGGGCTGCTGAGAGGGATGGGACAAGCCTTAATTGCCTAAATTGCATGCATCTGCTTGGTTCCGATGTCTGAAGGTGTTGAATGGCTTTGATGCACCCTGGGACGGCGTTATAGAACAAACCCACTTTAGCTTTGCCTGGCTCTTATGTACTAGACTTGATGTAAAAAAAAAAAAAGAAAAAAGTTGCACACGAGTCTTTACAACTGAGGCATGTTGTTTGCTCTGTTTCTCTGCTGTTTTTGAAAGGCACATTGTTGTTGAGGTTCAAAGGCTCAGCTAACATGTCAAATCTTGTCCCATTTCAGTTACATGTCATAGTTTGTGTTTAGTTGACATTATGCAAACTGACTGTGTTTGATTACTTGAGTAGGGCAGGATAACATCTGCAATGCGGAAGGCGTGAATTGAATTTCTGAATTCAGTCATTAAACTGGAACTACCTGGAATTACCACAGACTATGAATGAATTAATCAAAACTAATGTTGCACAAATCTTGAATTTAAATCTATCTGTACAGTATAGTGATTTTATTATACTGTTAGCTTATTGGCAGGGTGCTTATTAAAAATGTTCAAATTGTTTTGGATATCAGTAAGTCTGCAATTCAAGTGATTGTTGGTTTTTCATCTATGCTTATTTATGCTGTAACACTATATTGTACATTAAAGTAGCAGTGTAATGTTTAGTTTGCTGTGTTGCTCTCTGTTGATGTACTTTATTTGGTATTAATGTTATGTTCTTAATATATTTTACTTTGATTAAGATTAAAGCTTTGAGTTGTATGAAGTTGCTGTGCCATTGGTTGTGTAGTCCAGACAATAAATGTGTATTTAATTAATATTTACGTGTTGCATTTCACTTTGAGTTAAGTTGGCTGACCCCGGAGGTCATCTCCTGGCTTTTTTCAAATAACAGTGACTCCTTCTACCCAGGAGGTTTTAGCTTGACTCAACATAGCCTTACTAAAGACAAAGTGGTCATTGTTACGAGAAAATGTCACTCCATCCATCTGCCAGAAACCTGATAAAACAAGAAAGAGTGAACTGTGGCTTAACTTGCGTGACATTGCCTCTCACTAGTTTCCCAGGATGTCCAATATATCGGTAACCTTAGTAGTATCTGTAGCATATTTAACATTATGAATATCAGTCTGAATAGAATGATACTGGAAGGTATATAATACTGGATTATAAAAATAATGAAAGTAAATAATCTGCTCTGTTGCTTAACTGCTTTAACAAAGGAGAGATCAGTAGGTTATATGCTTTTTGCAAGGCACCCGTATAGTGCATACAAATAGTTAAGCAGTTAAGGGTTTCAAGGAAGTGGACGGGTGCTGTTACTACAAATGTGCTTTTCTTGACTGTCTTGTTTTTTGTTTTGTTTTTTAATGGGTCGTTAAAGCAAATGCACACTTTATAGAGGTGCATGTTAGTGGAAAAAAAAACCTTGGCAGAGGCTTGTTGGCAAAATAAATTTTACTTGGCAAATAAACATGCATTCTGTACATAATGTAGGATTCCACCAGGAATTTTGCTGGTAATTACTTGAAACGTGACATAATGACTTTAACAAAAGTGCATACCATCAGTTGATGACCTTGTAGCTCACTGTAGGTCTGTATTTAAGAGTTTGAAGTCTAAAATCAGTTCACTTATGGATAAAATGATTGCGATTTTTGCTGTTGCACTCTATGTGCCTAGTTATTGCATTTGGATGATGTGCCCAGCATTTAAAACATTAATCAAAGCACTGCTTTATTTTCCTGTTTTCTTTCAAATTCTTGACAAGTTACAGGCTTTGCGGTTGTCATCTGTTTTTTGTGTGTGTTTTTTTTTTTTTTTGAGTAATTGGAGCTTTTGGTCAGTTTCTGCCAGAGGTCATTACATTGGTGCCGGGGAAACAAACTGAATTATGATACAATGGTCACTTAAAGAGCTTGTTTTAACATTGCTTGTGCAAACGAGTGCATAACCTGGATAAACTTTTTTTCTTCTGGATATGGATCAACTGCTTAATGCTACAACCATCAAACTCAGGAGCTTGGGAAAGGTTCTTGGCCTCAGCAGAGCTTAGTCAAATCTAAACAACAGAGCAACATTTAGTTTCCAGGTCCTGCCGCCACATCACAGAGGTTGATTGGGTTGAACGAGGACAGCGGGATGTTGTGTAAACTCTTGCTGTAAATTAAAGAGGGTGACGAAGTCTTAGTAGAGCCTCTTGGAAGCACTCAGGCCTGTCGCCATTTGCAGAGAGGGAGAGAGAGGCCCAGTAAAGGGTTTTTATAGCAGCCATCACTTGTCCCCATTTAGTGATGTTTACTCCACAGCATGCCACGCTCAGCTCTGCACCACACTGCACTCTGGCTGCCTGGGAAATATGCTCCAGCTGATAAAAACAAGTACCCATGAACCTAAGCTGCATGATTAGAACGGGTCACCTCAGCCTTCACCGTATGTCATCCTAACAACTGCCCCCTGCCTTCATTTGTACCCAGTGGGCTTTTTTTAGAGGTTTTCAGAGTTTGTTTACTACATTTCATAAACTAGTTGCTAATGTATCGCATGTGTGCTAGGCGTAACATAAAAGGGGCAGCTTAATTGTTGTCCTAACCAGCCGCAGACAGCACTGCATTCAATTTGGTCTCCTCCACATATTAAATGGCAAAATCAGTTTTCTTAGCATGCATGATTTTTTTCCTTTAATGTGACAGAAATAGCTGACAGTAATAAACAGCTCAAATGAGTACAGCAGTGTCATAGAAACCTCTTATTTTTAGTGACCGTATCATCCACTAATCTCACCCTTTCTCTTCTTTACCTTCTTTTTCTTCTTGTCCTTCTTTTTCTTTTTTTTAATAACCCCTCCAGATCTCCAGCCAGGTATGCATTGATTAAAGACACTGGTGTTACAGATTCAGCATCCCTGTTACTAGAAGGCACAAGTCCAAAACTGCTAATTGGTGCAGCTCTACTTTGCCTAATGAGAATATTGATTATCACGATGAGCAGCTGGCCATCTGTTGACACAGTGTACTGGAGATACACACAGTGCTCCTTTTCTCAGCACCGTATCACTACAATCAGACTACTCATCAGTACTGTTTTTTTTTTTGTTTGTTTGTTTTTGTATGAAAAAACTAGCTTACTGCTTAAAGTACTTGTTGCTAAAACAAGTTAGAGGAAACAGTATGTTACATGCAGTAAATATTTGCAGTCGTAGTATGCTACACTTATAGTGACATCATCATTTTACCTTTCTTTTTTGTAGAAAAGTCCTGTCTATTTTAATTTAACTTGTGTTGTCTGCAAATATAATAATTTGGTGTTTATAATATGTCTAATTGCGCTTTTCCACTGCATGGTACGGCACGGTACGGTTGATTTTGGGAGGTTTTTCCCTTTTTTTTTTTTTTTTTTTTTTTTTTTTAACCACCTCAGCTGGCTTTGCAAGTGTAAACACTGATTGGACGGAGAGAATCGTCACTCGCTAGATTTAAATCAGCACATCCAGTGAAGGAACAGACGCAGCTGTTTAGAATGAGCGCACCTTCTTTTAACAACCGAAAAAGGTTTTGTGGTCTGTTAGAAAGTACAGACGTTCCTTTTGTTGATAGCCAAGGACTGGAGTGAGCGAGAGTTTGATGAACTGGAAACAAACTGAGTCGCATTTAGAAAATGTCTATACTTTGTACACTATCCATATCTTTATATGTGTAGAGTGGTATCTAATTCTGAACACACCCTTTGAGAAGGTTATGACTGGACCGAATGTTTTAAAGTGTTTTAGGCTTGTTCTTGTAGTTTTTAGCACACAGGCGCCAATGCTCCATATCTCTGTGGCCAAGTATAATCGGGCAGAGCGAGTACGCTAGAAGGGGCACCACCCCGCTGACTGTGAAACTGGCTGCTTTCATCCCCCTCCCTGATATTTAATTCATGCCACCGCTCGGGTCCAGTTTCCACTCCGTAGCCTGTCTCCACCGTATTCCAGCAGCACCCGCCCTGTGCATGTGCAGTAATTCCTGTCATTCTGTGCCCCCCGCCACAGAGTCTCCATAAGGGGTGCTCTGGAATAAAGGGTGGTGTTTGCTCTGCCGTTTTGTCTGCGTGTGCATTTTTGTTCCACTCTGGGATTGGGTTCCACCCACCCACCCCCACTGTTTATACCTACATTTCTGGCTTCTCCACCAACTGCTCTGTTAGCCAGGGGCCACAGACTCTCTGCCTTGACAGGACTCAAGGCCTGGACCCCAGAGACACTGTAGCACTTACATTTAACGTATAATGGTTGTTCTGCTGTAGGTGTGTTTTAGGGGGGGTCAGAATAGTGTTGTTTTGTTATCTGACTAATTGATTAGTTGGTTTTACGTAAACAGTTTAATAAACCCTAATTTGGGGTCATGTTCATGACACAAAATATTGATAAATAAATAAAATGTTCAGGTAAATGCAAATACATGTTTTACACTATTTGTGATGCAGATTTTTAAAAATTTGGTAACACTTTATTTTATGGTTACATCTAGCATTCATATTTATTCTTGCTAATTAAGCAGCACATATTAATGCCTTATTCTACATGACCTTGTTCTACATCCCTAATCCTACCCAATACCTGAACTTAACAACCTTACTATTAATGAGCAGCAAATTAAGAATTTGAAGGAAAAGTCATAGTTAATAGTAAGTGTTACCTATTTTAAAGTTTTACCCAAAGTTTAATTTAATAAAACTATTAGATGCACAGAGAAACACACACATCCTTCACTACTTGCCAGAAGTAAGTTTAACTAACTTTTGTTATGACCAAGATAGTACTATTATTTACAGCAGAAAGTATCAACAACAGAATAATAGTAATAATATGAATTAACAAGATGTTAATTTTAGAAATGATGAAGTCCTCAGAGGTGCTTTTAGCAAGCTGACAGTCTAGCTGCTACTGTTAGCACAACTACTAACTTACTAGTTGTCTCTACTGTTTGACTAGTCAGTCTGTTCCTCGTGAAGCGCATGACAACACACTCCTGTTTAGAACCTTTCGATTCATAGGGCCTGCAGTTTTAGATAAAGGAGGTGTGTATGTGTGTGTGTTTAGACTGCAGTGCTCAAGTGATTGGTTGTTTGGGAGTCTTTGTGTTGAAGTGTGACCGTGGTGCCTGAGGCCCAGCCTCGGGGTACAGATGACAGGAGCTCTTGACACCTGTGGGCTCTCTGCTGCCTCTCTCATGTGCCCTGCAGTTATCATATCCAGCGGCTTTCACTTGAACAGCTCTTGCCTGGATGTCTTTTGGTTTACATGCCTTTTTTTTCCATAAGGAGATGTGACATAATCAAGGTTAAGGTTTTCGAATCTCCACACAGTTAGGTTAGAAGCTGTCTTTTACTTTGATAGTTCTTAAAAAGCTCCCAAGTCATATTAATGCAGTAGCATGCCAGTTGGGGCAGTCGTGGCCTAATGGATGGGGCGTTGGACTTGAAACCCAAAGTTTACGGGTTCGAGTCCCAGGTCCGGCAGGGATTGTGGGTGGTGGGAGAGAATTCCCAGTACTCTCCACCTTCAAAACCACTACTGAGGTGAGACCCTAGAGCCCCCAATTGCTCCCTGTGCGCCACAGCAATGGCTGCCCACTGCTTCGGGTGTGTGTTCACAGTGTGTGTGTGTGTGTGTGGTTGTTCACTTCTCACTGCTGTGTTAGGGTTTGTGCACATTGGATGGGTTAAATGCAGAGCACAAATTCCAACCTGGTCATAAGTCACTTCACTTTCACTTTAACCAAGGGCAAAGGCTCTCTATGCTGTTTTTCTGAGTTAACCTAAACAGTCAGATGTGAACAGCAGCTCTTTGAATTATGCAGGCCTTCAAGTTATTTGGTTCAGTTGAGCAGAATCTTCGGCTTCGTTCAAACTGCAGGCTAAATTGGTCCAAATCCAATCCAGTTTGTATTGCTAATATGTGACTGAACATATTCTCTGAATTATTGTTTTTCTTAATATTATTCTGATTTGTGGCACGTCCATATGAGCTCTTAAACCAGATATAGGTCTAATGTTTTGCAATGCAATCTCAGTCCCAATATTTATAATGGAATTATTGTTATATTTCACTCTAGGTGGATGTTCGTTACAGTTCTCTGCTGATGGGAGTAACTCCAAAGTCATTTTTTGATTAGTCTGTTAATATCAAAGGCTGTTTTGAGCATAATCAGTGGAGGGACAGTGAGTTGTGAAGTGAATAAATATTACACTGCCTATACAAGCACAACTTAATGACAAGCTATGCAAGAAAAGCTGCTCTCTTTCTCCTCATCCTTGTCTTAGTCCTCCTTATCAATTGTATACACATTCACTGACTTCTGAGGTGCGTCACCTTGTAAATTAACATGTAAATGCTGACTTCACCTTGTAAATAAATGTGCAAATGCTGACTTTAGTTGCCTCCATGCTTTGTTAGGGCTGCATGATAATCAACTTTTATCATATTTATAGATATATGGAAACAAGAGTGGTTAACATTCAACCCATTCTTTTTCATCATTAGTAGTAGTTTTGATTTTAATTTTGTGAACGGGAGTTGCTCTTTTGCTGTTGTATGATGGGCTTTGGTAGCCTTGGCCCGCCCATACTTCCTGTGATGCTACATTAAATTTTGCGAGCAAAGTCAGTCTGGCAAAGCTGTCGTTTTAGAGTATTTCCGTTCCCCCAAAAAAATGATTTAATTATGATTTTAATTATGTTTTATTTTATCACCATCTTGGAAGTTTTATGTGGGCTTCCCGGTTGAGAACGCTTGCACTAGGTCTTGCAGGGGGAACATAACCATTGACCTTTATACGTGTTGTTTCTTCATCCGAATGAATTTCAAATTCGCTGATGTGTGTTCGTTGCACAGGCTATAGATATTCATCCTGTTGAAATAAAAGATTTTTTGCAATGAAATAAATATTTGGATGGATAGACTGATATAGTAGGATCTTAGTTGAAGTACTCTGAAAGGTGAGGAAGCATGCTGCATCCCTCCTGCCCACCCTCACATTCTCCTGAGAGCTGCTGTGACATGATTTGGCTTGGCAGGGGCTGTGGCGCTGCATGGCTGCCCTGGCAGGGCTTGCATTTGTTTTGCCGCTGTAGTGTTGTGCTCTTGGGCACACAAAAGTGTCTTGCTGAAATAGCATGCCGTGCCAGTCAATAAGTATGTTGTGTGTGGTAACAGCTGTCATCAGTAGTTGAGAAATCATTTGCTGTGTTCTAACACTTACATGTTCCTATGTGCTGAAAACATTCACAGCTTAGATTTGCCCGCAGTTTGTCACCTTTTGACAGCATGAATGATTTTTATTCTGATGTAGAAAATATGCAGGGTTTAGAGAAAGTTCACTGATTCTAGAACCATTTAGGTCAAGTTAAATCATTGTGATGTTTGAATTAAAGTTGTTGAATTTCCCCCCCATATATAAACTCCTAATTTTAAAACACATTTTTACATTTACCTTCTTCAATAGTGTTATTTTTTGCTTAAAAAGGGACATTGTTTAGATAATTGTAACTTTACTGGTATGGGTATTGACGGACACTTTGGTATTTTGTCAGCCTTAATGGACACTAAATTTTCTCAATTCCTTTAACATTGGTAGGTGTGGCAAAAAGTTAATTTTAGACCCTGAGTATATATGCTAGGGGGAAGGAAAGTGACAAATGGCTTCATTAACTTGAGCGGTGTGTAGCTGGCTTGCCGGCCTTGTACAGGTCTCTTTATGCGCACATGAGGGCTAGTGCGAACCATCTCTCAGGACTAATCCTACTGTAGCCTTCCTGTCAATATGAGGATCTAGATTATGCATTCTGCTCCATCCTCTTCCTCTGTTATCCCTCCAGCTGCTCTCTCTCTCTGGAGGAAAGTAACAGTGTTTGCGTTTTTCATTATGAAGATTTTACATTTGCTGATCACTGCTTGTGGCCCTTCCAGCACTGCTGTGGCAAGATTTTGCTCATTGTTTGATTAGCAAATTTGGTAGGTGAGGGGAAATCCCAGCAGAATTCGACATCAGGCTACAACACAGATCCATCAATTTGCAAGCTTCTCTGATTGGATAAGACCTCTCAGACACAGCACTCATTTGAAAGCATTTAGACAGCCATTGTAAACACGCTTACCGTTTGTTGTTTTGGTTTTGCAGCCAGGCATAAGTGATGAAAACCATTCACATTTTGCAAGAAGTCTCTAAGGGAAAGTGGTTTGGCTGACCGTAACTCTGGACTGTGTGTGTTTAGGTTTGTTTTCTTCTTTTATTTCCTGAGATGCAAGCCTCTCTGATTGGTATCTAGATTTTTTTCCACAACATGGCGGCTGTAGATTCACTGTAGGATTAACCTACAAGCAGACATATAAAAATCACTAGCTAATGTGCAAGATGCTTGCATAAGCCGCCACAGGCATTTGCCTTGAAAATCAGTGGGGAGGATTGTTATTACTCTAACAATCAGCTCTTGTGTTGTGATGTTTCCTTGATTTACCAACACATCCACTACAGCCCTGCATACAAATGCACTGAAATATGACAGTGTCCCCAATAGGGTTGTCACAATATCTCAGTCATTTCTTATGAAACCATTGAGAATCACAATACAAACACTTTTTGTTAAGCAAAAAAGCACATCAAAGCGAGCTAATTCATACGAATACAGAAAGGAAAACTTAAGGCTTGAGTCATTGTTATTGTTAATTTATAGTGCGTTATTGTATACTTCTATTTAAGCTTTGGGTGGAGCAAAGAATACTATTTTCTATGTATGACGACTCTTTACAGTAATACTGTTTAGGGAAAAAACACAATTTTGTGGCTAGGGAATAAAATGACAGTACTGTATCATTAGTACAGCGTAGCACTAGTCATAAACATACCGTGAGCCTCCATCTGAATGAATTTATGTACACAAGTAGTCACTGCATGCATTTGAGACTCGGATCACATGAATACCAGGTGTGAGCAGAAATTTAGATGGCACATTTATTGGGAAGCTCGTCCTTGGAAAAGGTTAAGAATGGTTTTCCACACATGCATATATGTCCGCGCATGTTCATTAGCACTCCAGTCCACCTCCTCACCGCACCATCCTCCCTGTTTCTCTTGCTTTTCTCAGAAACACGTGCCCCTGTTCATGCGTTGCTAGGCAACAGGACTTGTGTGTGTATCGTGTATGTATGCGTGTCAGCTGGCGCGCTATGATCTTTCCCATTTCTCTGGTTGTCTCTGAGATAGTCAGATATATTTCTGCATGTGAAAGAGGAGGAGGAGTAAAGCGATGGAGAAAGAGATAAAGACATGTCTCTAGTTAGAGTATAACATGTCCGGAAAGAGGGAGAGTGATGAGTCAGAGTTGCTGTTTTTGAGAACAGATTACACTTTCACCTCTCTGTTGGAAATGAGAGAGCGGCGTTCATTGCCGCAAAGCTTGAACAGTGATTTAAAGTTGTCTGTTTTACCACACACGGAATCTATTTGCTTTTCTCAGATTTTCCATGTTGATTGTGGGGGGAGAATCTGTGGAATTCTTTGGAATGCATTTGAAGACCGAAATTGGAGTTTGGTGGTTATAGTCTATGTCTGTGAGAACCCCAATACCGACTATTTCTGACTAGTAATAGAAAGTAACAAATAATTGTTCACAGCTGTGATGTATGGCTTTATTATTAAAATATATATATATATAAAAATGTGCTCTTGGATAGCACCCACTCTTATGTTGTGGCCTTTTTCTGCGTTTATAGAAAAATAAAAAAAATGTGGCAAAAATTGACACACATTTCACGATTCGTCTCACAGGCTTTCAATATGATTTCGGATTCAATTCAATATCATCTCCTTAGGTAAATCTATAATCGGGTACAGTACATGCTAAATGTAAAAATATAAATAAATATCTCAACTAATGCTGTAAAATATAAATGAGAATTGGTTGGTACTACGATACTATAATATTAACGGTTAAAATGAACTGATTTGTGTATAAATGCTTACTGTTACAATTACATAGCCTAATTATATTTGTACTCAATCCTGTTTTTAAAATCTAAACATTTAAATGGTGGCTTTAATAAAAAAAAAAAAAAAAGTTTTTCAAGAAAAGTGAAAATGCTGTAGTTGATTTTTCTAGCTGACTAAAGACTTTATGGTCACTGAATGTTTTTGTTATTTGCTGAGGCAACTGATGTTATGTGACATTGTTTGCAAGCTGTTATATTGACATCTTTGGGCGGTTAAAACACTGGAATCTGTATCCTGTCTTGTATAATCGCATCTAAATCAGTAAGTTGTACTTTTTTAACATGCCGTCTAGGTGTTTATTCACAAAAATAAAATGTTAAATACTGAATCTGGTATTAGAGCAAAGGATATGATCGGTTCATGTGCACTTTGTGTTGCTGCTTCTCTACATTGTGTCGTCATTCCACATTAAATGGTGCCAAAACTGCATTTATTATTTTAATACGGTAATATAATGGGTTAGTATTTGAATCTGAGACTTCAAAAGTAACCAAGCACAAAATCTATTGTGATTGAATGAATGGGAGCTGTGCTACAGTCTTCCATTCATTAACTGAAAACAGGTTAGACTAACCGATTCTTGGGATTCAGTAATCTGTATTGTTTCATAAAAATGAGAACCATTTTTACCCAGGCCTAGTAAAAATCAGTACTAAAGGTCCTATTATTGGTAAAAGAAAGCGTTATCAAATTAACCTGTGTAAATGCAACATTTTATTTAAAAATGAATTCTGTGGAAATCTACTGAGAGGTTCCTTGCATTTCTGCAGGCGCAGCTTCCATCTGGGCCTGCTCATTAACAACTACACATTCTCAGAATACGACTGCTATTCCTTCAGCACTCCTCCCGCTACAGCCATCTGTGTTTTTATTTTTTTAAAGGAAAACAGCAGCATGAATGCATACACACATACAGCCTCCTCACGTCACTGTGGAATAATAAAGGGTGACTGCAGGAAGAAAAGCGCGGCCTGCCGCCTCTCTCCTCAACTTGTTTGTCTTCTTTCCTCTCGGCACAAAAGCCTCTAATCAAATGAATTGGTGTGGGTCAGGGGCTGCTCAGCCAACCCCATCCCGCCGTTGCCTGGAAACGGCAGTGGGCCTGACTGGCCTCTGCAGTGTTCTATTTGCACACCAAACAGGGCTCGCCGCCGTGGCCGCTCTTATATGAAATGTAAATAGGCTGTTACAGTACCAAAGCAGAGAGCGATCGCACCACGCCTCAGAGCTCCAGCTCCATTAAGCTGCTCTCAGCAACACCTGGGAACCATCAAGCCTCCATCATGGCCCTCGTTATACCCCACACCTCCATGTTCCTGATGCAACTTTCACATGCGCACGTCCTATGCGTCAAAACTTTACAATTATTGTTATTGTTAGTAACACACTTCCAGCTGATTGGTCTGTGAATATTTCTGAGATGAGGATGTGTGGACGGCCTCAAGCTGTTGTGACTCCGCTGATATGATGTACATAAACACACACACACACACTCGTTTCCACGTTGACTCGATGCAACAGTTCTTCTCCACTGAGAGACAGCTGCACTAAATACCAGTGGACGTGATGACAGCACCCTACGTTACTGTGGTGCAGAGCTAGGGGGTTGTGAGCCGTTTCATCTCGGCAGGAGGCACCGTTACCAAAGCAGCCCATAATAGTCAAACTGTGCAGCAGCAATTGTATGAGGAATGAGGAAGAACTGGGCTGAGGCTTCCTGTGGCAACACACTGTGATGGCCCCTGTTTGACCGCAGAGAGAGGATTGCTACAGCAAAGGAGGGGAGAGGAGAGGAGAGGCTTTATTGATCGATGGACGAAGAAATATTTGTTTGAGCTGAGAGTTCAGGTGCAAAGTCATTTATTCTGTGTCTCAGCAACCATGCTGACAGTTTAGGTTTTGCCAACAAGAAATGGCTGAATACGCTTTAATGTCCATGTGCGACCTACGTGAAATATCTAGAATGTGTAAGGCTGGTTATTTCACTATTCGATTTTGATTTACAAGCCTGGGATTTCTATTCAGTTAAACATTGTGTATGTATTCATTGGGCTATATCACATATATGTTAGTGTTTATTAAATATCTCAAACTATACTGTACATTGAACCATCACCTCAATCATTTAAAGTAAAACTGGAATGAATAGGTAATATTATCCATGTTGTTTCTAGATGTCATTTTTCTTGCTGACTATTATGCTGTGTTTATTGAATGCCTTTTCTGAGATAAATGTAATGTTACATGACGTTGCTTTCACTGCTATCTTTTTATGGTTAAAATACAGATTGAGGGATTACATTTTAATTAAAGGGATTGTATCTTAGAATGGTTTTTGAAAGTTTACTGTTATTTTCTTGATTGGAATGTGCATACAATTGTTTAGAGAAGTTATATTCAAACTCAAAACTAGACTAAATAATTGACTGGAATCAATATTGGTTCAACATGAAAATCTGCTAAAATCAAGAAATCGACCCAGCACTAATTGCGTGCAACATCAGAGCACACATGAGAATACGGACTTGTTTGAACACAGACACGGACCACATACCTGCTTTTCATTTGGTCTTTCCTGGCAAAACTTGTAGATGTGGTGATACTGCATTTGTGTGAGTGTGTCATGCAGCAAATCAGTTTTTATTTCTATTAATTTATTCATTTTCTTGTCAATGTTGATTTCCATGAGTGAACAGTCATGCTATTATGTTTTCCTGTCCAAATCTGTGTAGTTTGCACATGTGCTTGTGACAGGGGCCATCGGGGCCGGTGGAAGCAGGAGATTAGAGGGAGCTTTGTGTTCCCGGCTGAGCAAAAGCAGGACTGCACCGTCAGCAGGCAGGAGGAAGCAGTCTAAGCACTGGTCGGCTGACCCAGGGTCAGCCTCCGCAAACTGAGAGGCCTACATTCCTCCCAGATTAATCCTGTGACCCAGAGCCAGCCATCCACTAACAAGGCCTGTCAAATTTGTCCTCTCTAAACAGTCTAGAAAAAGGAGATTTGCCTCGTCTCTGTAAGTCTTTGCACAGTCTGCTAGGGTCCTGGAATATGCAAGACCCCTGCAGGGAATATGTACAAACTTGCACACGCTGCTGTTGTGTGGTTGTGCTGCAGGAAATGAATGCAGGGACATGTCAGTAAGCCTGGGCCTTGTGCAGTCTGCTTCAGCTACAGTAGAGTACAGTGCTAAAAGTAGACCTCATATGTGATGAATTACAGCTGGCTGCAGGCAAAAAAAAAAACCGCTTTGTCTGACACAAGCACCCACACTGATGGCAGATGCGCAGCAGCTTTTGATTGGGGTGGAAAGCAGAGGAAATGAGCCGTGTTTCTGGAATGGATGTTATTGTGTTTCTTCTCTGGGTGCCGTTCCTGAGTGTGTGTGTGTGTGTGTGTGTGTTTGTGCGCGTGCGCATTTCTTTTCCTGCAGCAACACTTGGAAGAACACAAAAGTTCAGAAGCAGGGTGCAGACAAATGCACATTCCACATTACGCTCTGTGCATTCATGTACATACATGTTCTGTATTTACGTTCAAAGCAGACTGCATGGACTCACTTTGTTTTTGGAGATTCGTTGGCTGTTCCCTCCTGAAAGTAGAACTGTGGGATCTCACAGCTAACATATAGAAATAGCTGAATTGGCATGTGGTTATTTTGATCTTAAAGCAGACCTGTGTGGGCCTGTGTTGTTCTAGAACTTGCATCGACCTACTTTAGGGTATAAGCATGTCTGCGTTTGTGTGTCCGTTCCACACCACATTTATTCATCCCCATTAGAGCTGTGACCTTTGACCACTTTGAGGTGTGGAACTGCTTTGTGGGGTGAGGATGGGGTGTGGAAGACATGCCTGAATAACAGGAGAGCAGTATTACTCTCTCTCTCTCTGTCTGTATGCGCGTGCGGTACGTTAGCTGAAGATATAAATAGCTGTCTTTGAATTGGAGGGTTGGAGAGAAATGACTGTGGCGCCAGTGTAGTGGTGAGTGCCAGTTTTCCTGGAGAAGAGAAGGCAATGGGCAGTCCTGCGCATCACACAAAACTAAAACATGCATTATGGAGGGACAATTATAGTATACAGCTGCCTTCACGCTAAGCCTTGATGTTCAGAGTATACAAATATTAGTTCATGGGTGGTGTAGAGATGATCCAAGCATCATCATCTGTACAGATCTTGGTTGAATGCACTTTCACAAGATTTAGGTGTGATGCAATGTGTTTTCTGTACAATAGATTGCTGTGTGCAAGCGTTTTAAATGACATCTCTTGCATTTTATAAAGGTAGTTTGTCTCCGAAGTGAACCCACATGCTTTTCTTTTTTTTATTTACTGCAACAGGGCAACTACAGTTGTGCTGTGGATATGTTCAGCATAAAAATTGCTCCCGAATGAGAAGAAAAAGATGACTCTGCTGTCTAAGAGATTAAACAAAAGCATTTGTTCTAAAAGCCATAGCATTGTTAAAGCCTTGATGCAAAAACTTTTATTGTAGCAATATTGGCTGTCTGTCCAATAAGTTCAAAATGCATAGGAAGAATTGATTGATTTTTTTTTCTTCTCTTTCTAATCTCTTGCAGCAGCCGTCTCCACCCTGCAGTACTAATGAATTGCAGTGCACTTGTGCGCTCTGCACTCAGACACTTTAGTGTTTTTATATCTTCGTCTTATTTTGCCGGTAGCTGTGATCTGTGTGTCCGGGTTGCTTTTTGTTTTATTTGTTTATTAGCTTCAGAATTACCGTGAAGAGCTTTATTTTTGTACTGTAAACAAGAGAGAAAAGATTTCTATTCCAGAATTTGACACAAATTTGTTGGTATTTTAAGGTGTTGCTTGAATTTGCAAATACCTTGGCTTTATGGAAATGCTGTCAAAAACAGACATTAAAATCTTGGTTGGTGTTTGTAGTTGTTTTCTTGCTCGTCTGGATCAAATGCATTCTGGGGAATGGTCCAAATTCTTGAACCGTGTTGCATTTTAAACATATATTGAATGTCATTTAATCTTAAAAAAAGGCTCAGTCATTAAGGTTTCTTAAGTTATCTGACTTAAATTGCAGAACAGTGTTATCAGATGAACTGGTCTACCTCAGAATGAGAAAAAAATGGTGCAATTTGTTGGTCGTAGGGCTTCAAGAATGACATTTTGGACTGGTAATTGGGGTGATAACTGATTTTATAGAAATTCTGAAATGTTCATGTCAGATATAGCCTACCTGGGATTTTTTTATTTAAAAAAAAAATACATTTTGATGTCAGTCCTCTTTTATTTTTAGGGGTTCGAGCTAACCCAATCGGACTGAAGGGGGCGCAACAGCGCTAAAATCAAAATTTTTCGACATTGTCACACACTAATTTGCATATTCCCTAAAACTGATCGTGCAGCCCAAACCGTAA
>JAUCMS010000127.1:25203646-25234388 GCA_032357445.1 Enteromius radiatus
CCAGGTTGCCCTAAACAACCTCAAACCCCTTCAAATGCTCGAACCCCGGTAATTGCTGCTTGCAGCTATATTATTTTATTAAAATAGAATATTCTCATTTTGTTAGTGAATATTACATAATTGAAAAGATTACCAACTAGTAATATTTGTGTCATAATTTATTCACTGTCATTTTTCACATGAAGACTCTTGTGTTCTGTGTGTAATTGGCAATGGCTATTTAACGTGCCTTCATTTCAAAATTGAATGCTGTCATCACCTCTGTATCATAGGATGTCATTTGTTTTATATGGTCATTTGTAAATGTCGGAAATGTTTATTACACGAATGAGGAGTGAAAATAAAATGCAACCAGATGCCAATATGGTTGTAATTTGAAATGTACTCTGGTCACTGTTATATCAAATAAACACAATGGGTTGATGTTGTAATAATTGTGATAGATTTTCTGATGACTGTTTGTTTTTACTATTCAGTCTTGCCTCCATCCAACAGGTTTACTGCTTGCATATAGAACATAAACGGATGTAATTTCTTGTAGAAAATGATCTGAGATCAGTACATAAATGCTATTTGTTTTTGATGATCTGTTGCTTTAAAGGGAATGGGGAGTTGAGTAAAAATGGGGAATAAAATAGAGAACTTGGTGTGCAGAGTGAAATGTCGTAAAGGAGATTGACAGTAAAGTGCTAATGCATATTTCCCTCTCTCTGTCTCAGACGGTCGATGACGATGCGATGGAAGCGTGAATGAGGTTTGGCGTGGCAATAGCTGAACGATGCCCAAGGGTGGGGGTTCTAAAACCCCCCAGCTGGAGGACTTCCCATCCAACACCGACATGGTGGAAAAGCAGGGTGGGAAGAAGGTGAGGAAAATTGCTTTTATATCAAATGCACACACACTTTGTTGGTATAACCGCCTGTAACCTTTCCAAGCAATCAAGTAACAACCCATTGGATAGTTTTTATTCAAAATCTTTTTTAAGAGCTACAATAAAATGTTATATAATGTTGTTGTTGTTTTTTTAACCGCAATTAAGCAGAATGGCTTCTGAAGGATCAGGTGACACTAAAGACTGAAGTAATGACCAAGTAATCACCACATCCAGCTGATCACCAGAATAAATTGTGTTTTAAAAGATATTCAAATAGAAAGCAGTTATTTTAAATATTTAAAAAATAGTTGTTGCTTTTGCTGTATTTTGGACCAAATAAATGCAGGCTTGTTGAGCAGAAAAGAATGTTTTAATGGTTTCAAAACGGTTTGTGAATAGGTTTCTTGTTTAAATTTACATGGATTGTGACCTGTAATGCAGACTTTTTTTTTTTTACTGTTTGCAATTTTGATTTAGTTCAGAAATGCTTGTTATTTGTCTAGGCCATGCTGTTTTTCCTGTGTCATGTGTATGCTGTATACTTGCTTTTGGGGTGAATGTCTGATTTTGATATTTTATAAAGCTGCAGCTGTAATATAAGCACACCACCTTTGACCCCGATATCACAAAACCCTGAGAATATGGCAATCTTTCATCCTTAGTAGAGATGTCTTGAGGGTTTTCAACAAGCTGATTAATGAGATTGAATGGTGTCCATGTCAAAATTTGTAAATACAGGGTAAACAACAAAACAGCAATCAGTATACAGCTGCAGATTGGGTTCTACAGTGTTAAGCATGAAAACAGTCTAGAAATTTAGTCTGGGTTTGTATAAAAACGGTGTATAAATTAAGAGGCATTTGAAGCCGCAAGTGTTTTTTAATCCGAGGGTCAGTGTTTTGATGCAAGACAAGTCAGAGTTAGTGAAGAGTTTATGGCCCAGATGGTGTGTGTATGTACATCATTCTGTGTAGTATTGCATCAGACTCTGCGAGGGGAGGGAGCAAGCGCGTGACCAAACGAGGAAGAGTGAAAGTGTTGCTAAGAGACCAGCAAGTAAACAGGGCTGCTCACACAGATGGTTTAGAGAAAGACATCGAAAGTGTTTTTACTTGATTTAGCTTTGGTTTCTCTATGTGCTGTAAGAAAGCCTGCTCTCATCTCTCTCTCTCTCTGTCTCTGTCTCTGGCTCACTCTGTTTTCATATCTCTTTGAGCTCAGTTCTTGGGGGCAGATATTGTCTTTGTGTGTGTGCGTGTGTGTTTGCACTTGGATGACATCATAGTCTCGTGACGGGGGGGGGGGGGGGTGTGGGCTGGACGGAGAGGCTCTCGCAGTAGAAACGGCTCTACGCTGCATTCAGCTTTAGCTTTATCACTGCACTAAGAGCTCTTTAATTAATCTCCTTCATTAGCACTGCCAGTAGCAGACAGTGCCCCAGCTGCTTTATTCTAACTTCCTCTCCCAACAGTCAGCCCATTGCCTGTGTACATTCATGGAATTATATTATTTGTACATTTTTTTTTTTTTTTTTTTAATGAAGAGATCTGATTATAATTTAAATTTCTCTTTCAGTGCAGGCACATTTGAACTTTATTATTTTATAGGCCTAATACCCTCAGTTACACATTTTAGGTATTCTCAACTGTTTAATACATTTTTATGTAGATGTTGCTCCGCTATCAGGTTGGAAAATGTGGGAGAAGATTCCATTTAGGCCTAGTACAGTAATAATAAGAAAGCACAGGCTGTATGGAAATAACCTGTATGTGTTATGTAGGCGTGTGTGTGTAGTCTGGAAGAATTTTTTTGCAAAATGGACTGTATTTGAGATCTGAATATTGAATGTTTTTAAAGATTGGCTTTTGGCTGGACTGTGTGTGTGTGCAGCTTTGAAGAGGCTTGTTGACGTGGGGTGTTTTGATGGGTTCCTGTTGTTGATGTGAAGGGTCTGGAACGGTTTCAGACCTCTCCTCTCACATGTCTTACATAGAATGTGTTATAATATGTTGCTTAACTTCAGGAAATTTTTCATGGGCATATATGTAATGTTGCCTTGCACTAAAATAGTGTAATTGTTCTTCTTTCAGATGTTAATTAAATGTGCAGCAAAGAATAATATGTGACCCTGGACCACAAAACCTTAAGTCACTTAAGTATTTGTGGCCAAAATGGGTCATAATTGTCGATTTAGCTTTTATTCCAAAAGTCATTAGGACGTTTAGTAAAAACCATGTTTCATGAAGATATTTTGTGAATTTCCTACTCTAAATATATAAACAAAAATGTTTTTATAGTAATTTGCATTGCTAAGAAATTAATTTGGACAACTTTAATGGCCATTTGAATTGATTTTTTTATTTTTTTGCTGCACCCTCAGATTCAAGATTTGCAAATAGTTGTATTTCAGCCAAATAATGTCCTATCCTAACAAACCATGACATTTTTAAGTCATTGCTTAAGACACACTTGTACTCCTTAGCTTTTATTTTAAACTGAGTTGAGATATTGAGACATTGTGACAATTTTAATGTATTGATTGTGTGTGACCTTCTCTTTTGACATTGTGAAGCACTTTGGTCAACCATGGTGGATGTTTTTTTTTAAATGTGCTATATAAATAAACTGAACTGAACATACATCAGTATAATGAAATCTCAAATTGACACTTCTGATTTGGTTTTGTGGTCCTGGGTCACATATGTCCATAAATATACAATTATCTATATATTCAAATTGTAAAATATGGTGTTTTTCTCCAAGAGAAACCCCCTATCAAATTAACAGCATCAACAACATATGTTTCCCATTACATAGGCCTAAGTATACAAACTCATATTGTATGTGTAATGTAATAATCCCCACAAAGCTTATGTAGTTCTATATCCTGCATTTCTTTGTGACAGCAATATTTGTCCCAGAGCACTGTTATCAGCCCTTACTCTGAGCTGAATCATTTGAGATACTGTTATATGCTGTTTCTTACTGAACTTACACTATTTCCCATGTTCCCCTAGGATAAAGACAAAGGCTCGTCAAACAAGACTCCTAAATTGGATCACAGCGATGGTGTCAAAGAGATGAAAGAGAAGGCTCCTAAGAGGAAGCTGCCCTTCACCGTCGGAGCCAATGGAGATCAGAAAGATTCTGACTCGGGTAAGGAGGCGGGGCCAGCACGTAACACAGAACTGTGGGTAACAGGAAGTGTGTGAGTTTGTGTGTGGGCTACTGTTGTTGTTTTTCTTCAGTAATGTGTGCCGGATGATAGAAGTGCTGATGGAGAAACCATTAGTCCTGTAATTGGAAATTTGTTGGATATGCTGAGAAGGGTGAGCTATCATACTCTGTTTTATTTATAGGGATCTTTTGATGTAGTTTAGCCTGGATCGTTATCATTTTTGCTCAAGTATTTTATTTGATCCTAACTGAATGTGGGAGTTTGCAGCAAGTTGCTCATTTCTGATGTGATTTGGCTGGTTTTTCCAGTTGTTGTTTTTGTTTTTTTTTAGCTTGTGTAGAAAGACGGTGGTTTAAATGTATTTTGAGTTGAGTAGATGGTTTTATGGCAGTCGAAGCGCAGCCTCTCTGTAACCTTTTAGCAAGCCGTTGGCAGAACCCCCCTCTCTTTTGAGACGTGGCTGTAAAGCGTGAAATCTTGCCCATTTTCTCTCTCGTCAGACAATGCCTGAAGTGCTCATTGTAATGCTAATAGGGGGTGTGGTTACGTCCATTCTTTGATTGGCCTGTCTCTATGTAGGTCTCTCTTTCTCTGTCCAGTTCCAACCCTTATTTTGTAGTATCGCTCTTCCCTTTGTTTTTACCAGTAATAACTTATCCTTTGAATGTTCCTTTTTAGAATTCAGAGATTCACTTTTAGGCTAAGCAATGGCAGCTAAATGGCAGTCTGTGAAGATAGCTTGGATTTTGTTGCATGTTTTTATGCTGCATCATTGTCTGTTCCTAATGGCATCTGTCCAGCTCTTGGCTGTACTCCACCTCATGCACCCTTACTGGGGCTTTTTGATGTAGTTGAGCTGCTCTTTCTGTGGTCTCCTCCCCCAGTTGGAAGGTTTCCAGTACAGGACCAGTTAGATCTTTGTTCCATTACCGCAATGAGCTCACACAAACACCCTTTCGGTTGCTGCCGAAAGTTGGACGTGCATTTAATGTTTACAGCAATGGGAGGTGCTATTAAGCATTAGCAGTCACTACAAAAGACATTATTAACTCAGTCCTGGTCAGAATGAAATTAAAAGGAAGATGTTAGGTCTGGGCAGTATAGCTAATGAATGCATGCCTTGATATATTTTTTTATGTTTTTATGATAATTGATATCAATTGAATCATTAACATGTTTCTATTTGTTTAAAAAAATGAACTAAATGAACATTTAAAATCAATGAAATATCAAATATGAAAATTTAAATCACATTTAGTTATGGCTGTTAATCCATAAGCTCTGCAGTGTGTAGCTATCTCAAATCATGAAAGTTATAAACTAACAGTGGGTAATGAGTGCTTACTGACCTGTAGCTTGGGGGCTTATATTGTAATGTGCCACTGATTAAATAAAAACCCTCCTGATTTGGTACTTTGCTCATTGCATTTGGTGCTGATTGGCTACAATGCTTAACACTGTTAAACGGGCTGTAAATAGAAACCTTTGAAGCTCTTCATAGAGCGTTCACAAATGCACAGGAACATTTGAATAGAATCTTAAGATGAGTCAAACTGGCTTACTGTCTTTAAAATAAACTTTACACAGTATTGTGAGATGCACATTATTTTATAATTTTATATCGTCAGCAAAGATAGCTGATTGTGATGAAAAGTGTGCTGATTGATTATAAATCTATTCAAGTTTTTATTTGTTTTGTTGTTGTTTTTTTTACCAACAAAGCTTAGTTTTAAATTTACATTATTGAAAATTTAAATATAAAATCTAGATTTTAATAATTTCATTTTAACTATGCATAACTGTTTAATTTGAACATGTTGTATATAATATATTCAGATCTTATAGTACAGTTTATTGTAAAATTGTTGAGACACAAACATGATGCTAAAAATAGATGCAAGTTATGTTCCTGGCAAGGCAAGTAAAAAGTTTAAGGCCTTATCAAGATTGTTATTGTTGAGATCGTTACAGATCACCAATACATTGCGTGTGACAGTGTATCAAAGCCGAGGTGAAACGGAGCCATCTTCACTGTGTCACCGAGGGTGTTTCCTGTCCTCCATTTTCTGGAAGATTCCATTTGAAATACATAATTTATCTAGCTGGTATTTTTACATCTCCCTCTCTGCATCTCTCTCATGGGCTCTCGGTGCATTCTGCATTCAGGGAGGCTGCAGCGATCATCTGTGCCACTTAGCTCTAGTGCAGGAGCAACCCACAAGGCCCAAGAGCACTCAGGATACTTCCTCCGTTCTTTCTCTCCATCTCACAGTCTTCCTGCCTCCATCTTCTGCGTTTGCTCAGTGCCTCGCTGCGCTTTCTCAGGCCGCAGACATCTTTGCTGCATTATGTATTAGAGGCAGAACTTGGCATGGAAATAGAATGCAGTGCCACCGCTCTGAAGAGCCTTCGCTAGTGGCGATGCATTTTAGTGTGCAAATAACAATGCATTTCCAGAGGATATTACAGAGTCTGAGTAGCTTACGAGGTGCTTTTTTTGGGATACGCACTGCATGGTTTGAGAACTTTGGGCACGCAGGCTGTAGCAGACGGTGGACGGGAGCTGCGGAGGGAGAATGTTGTGGATAAGGGTGAAGGGAGTGGGCTGGCTGATAAGAGACAGTAATATTTGCTGCTCCACTGCTGCCCACGCCTTGCTAACGCTGGCAGGCATGTGCGCTGGTACACTTGCACACGCAATTGGTCTCTAGCTAACATGCGCGCACACTCGCATTCGGAACGTGTCTGCTTCCTGTAGGCAGAGAGAAGAGATCCGCTGCTGTCTAACGGATCGGATCGGACCGGTGATGTTTTTTGGCCTTCATACGACCAAGCCATGCAGCATTACTCATATTCCTGGAGGGAGGAATGTTTTTGTAGTATTTCATTTTCTGTCATGCAGCGCTCTTATGAATTATTCACTATTGTGATTTCACCGTATATATCAGATCTAGTGGTGCCTGGATTGTGTCTGCGTCTGTTTTGCCTGGGTATTATTACCGCGTCTCCCACTGGTGCTGCTGCCCTTGCGTTCTGAAGAGGTGATGCGTGGCCTCTGTGTTTGAGAAGCTCAGATACATTAACATTCTGCATTCTCTGTAAGAAGAAACCTCAAGCTGCTATGTGGATGACTTCCTTCATCATTGCAGTTGATGAAGCCAATGCGCTCTCTCTTTTTTTTGTTTTGTTTTGTTTACCCCCCAACCATACTGTCCTTTCATCTGATCTGCGTAAAGTATTGATGGTAACACTTTATAATAACTACACGCTTTGAATCATTAGTTAATTATTAGTAAATAGTCAATTCATCCTTTTATAAAGCATTGTTCCAACATTAATAGTCATTAATTAGCAAATTAGCAGTTTATCAATACAGCTATAGATGCCTTGTTCTTGGTTTATAAGCACATCTAAATGCACAAAGGTGAGTTATCTTCCTAAAAGAAACAATAAACAAACACAACACAGAGGGATGCTGAACTATTCATTTCAAGATGCAAAAAAATCGAATACTGTACTTCTATGAAATTTATCAAGTTTACAGTTAAAAAAATATTTCTGTGTTCTGTATCCCTCTGTGTTGTGTTTGTGTAACTCTGCTGTTTGGAAGATAAATGAGCCTTTACGTCTGCTTTATAAATGCTTTACAAGGTATAAATAGTCCTCACTTTAGATGAGCTCACAAAAACAGACATCTGGCAACTACTAAATGCTTTATAACTACCTGACTTAATCCTGAATTACAGCATCAATACATGTATTAATAAATCATTTATTAACACACTGGGCAACTATTATCATGTCAAAATATTATGTATTAATGTAAATTTAAATAATTTATTAATCATTTACTTGAACCTTATGACCTTATTAAACACTGACAACTCTTATATAACTGCTTGTAAATGACGTAATTTAAAAAATGATAAACTGATAATTAATAAAGAATGAAAATACAATTATTAAACATGTTTTATATGCTCAAGAACAAGGCATTTATAGACAATGGAACAATGTTTTGTAAAGGATGAAATAAATGCTTACTAATGCTTAACTAATCATTCATAGTGTTAGTAGTTACTATAAAGTGTTACTGTATTGACACATCATCCTGCGGGCACTTCTTGTCTCTTCTGCCTTCATTTCCTGTTTTCCCCGGGCAGTTTCTGCCTTACGGTATTGGTTGATTTGACTGGGGATCAATGTCTAACGTTGGGTTCTTATGAGTGGTGCTTACTAAGGCAAGCATCACTATTAATATTTTGTTTACACTCTGAACTGGAAATCATTGCATACCCCACACCTTTTGTTTTCCAGACATGAATGTATTGTACTATTTTTACTTTTACTTCTAAGCATTTGATTTTGTCGGAGGGTTCTAGGCTTACCAGTAAAAAAACACCCAGAAGAACCTGGCAACAACATATTTGTTTCATGTACTTGTATGTTTACCATTGGAATTTTCCCTAGTCTATTAGACTGTCCCTGTAACCCTCAGTCCCTGACCTAGATTCCCTTCAGACACACAGGAAACAGTTTACTAACATCATACCAAAAAATACTACACTAGTCAAACTGAGTCCTCGTCAGTATAAAATTGCTGGGCATTGGTCTTTTTACATATGTTGAGCTAATCAGATGTGATCATTCTGAACATTTCCTTAGTTCATTACTGAAGACTCTTGGTGTTTTTTTTGTATTTGTTTTGTTTTGTTTTCTCTTCAGTTGTTCAGATTTGTTTTATTAGCTGTTTAAAAACATTACAAATACCTCATACCTAACAAGCTATTCTTGTTTGGGTTGTTTATATTACAAAAGAACAAAAAACTAGTTATGCAACTTCTATTACAGGAGGTGGTTTCAGCAATGATACAATCAATTAATTGAATTGTTTTGTGTTGGTGATTTGTGCTCTTAGTGCATCTGCTTTTATGCACCTGGGCCCTGTGAAATTTTTGTTTTTTATTCAAAATTAAAAACAAATACTGCTTTAATTTTTCTCGACTTGCATGTCAATTAATTAAACATAAAACTTACACAATTTCACATCAATTTATTCAATATTTTACAAAAATGAAATGTTTAGGGCCCTGTAGAATGTTTTTTCACTCACCATGTTTTATCAAATTCTGTTTTAGCATGGCTAATTATTTGAATTATATTTATTCAAACTCTCTTAAAATAGGGCATAAAACAGAGATGTTGTTCATGTATTTATGTCCTCATTTAGTGAGACAGTAGAAGCTGAAATCACTGTAAGCATCATGCGGGCTTCAGTATGTGTGTAGTAAATGAAATTGTGCGCCTGTGCCATTCATTCAGACAGACACAGAACAAGCATTTAATTGCTATTTTTGTGGCTCAATATTTACAGATAATAGTCCTTTTGATTAATTTGAGCAAAGTTTGACAAATTCCATAAAAATGAGGTTACACTGTAAATTCCATTTTTATAACTGGATTCCAGGATTCCTTCAATGTTTTCCAAATTGCGGTAAATCATAGGGCCTTATCCATTAAAAATTTTCTGTGTTTTATGTTAATACAGAAGATTGACAATACTCCCTTTTAATGGTTTGGAGCAATAGACTCCACTAAACTGCTCTCTGAAACCTGCATTTCGTGCAAGTGCTTTACTCACAGTGCTATAATCCAGTGCAGCAAGATCAATCACTCGGAATGACAGTTGTCACGCAATTGTTGTGTAAACAGCTTTTTTTGGTTAAAATATTGTTTGCTGTGTAGAGTGAGTAATTTGGTGCCATTATGTCATGCCATAATCGAATAGGCCTACATCTGTAATACTGTACAATTCAGTACCTCAGTTGAGTTTTTTAGATGACTAAAAGTGCTAGAACTGCGTTTGTTAGTTCCTCTGCTTTTTATAATCCTGTTTAGACTGCTTCTGCTGTTCATGCTCTTCAATCTTTGAGTGGCAAGTGTGTGTGTTGAGTGGTTGGGGTACTTTATACGTAAGTGTTTACAGGTGTTAGCAAATATTCATCAGCCCAAAACCATAAAGAATAATTCCTGGAAAGATCTTTGTTGCTGGAAGTATTTGTGTCTGGCTTCCTCTCCCTATAAATTATGATTGTGGCCTTGAGCAAATCACTACGTTGGGAACAACAAGCTGGCTTGTACTTCCATAGATTAGACAAGAGCAGAAATCTAGTTGACAGGATTGTTGTACCTTGTTGGGTTTTTATTGGTGTTAATGGCAAAGGAATGTCTGTGTGACATTTGGGCATGTTTGGTACAGTACAAGGCTTGGGGGCCATACAGTGGAAACTGGCAAAAACAAGGATGGCTCTCCCACTGTAAGTCTATAGCACGGGTGAGACGGCTGTAAAGAGCTGGACGGCTGCATTGTAAGGCAGATATGTTGACACTGACATACTGAGAATAATTGATGGGTGTTTCTGTGAAGAGCAGCTGCTTTTGTCCACACGCAGCGGTGACCTTGCCTCAGCCACATTGAAATGTGAACACCAGCCATTTTGTAATCGGTGACAAGCTGCCAAGTCATAGCCTTAAAGAAACACACACGTACACACATGCTAGAATGGCATCGGAGGACCCCTCCCTCCCCCACGAGGCTTTTGGGTAATCTCACACCATGGCTGCTGCCACCAGCAGGCTTTCACATGGGCCAAGCGGCTGGGAATTTACCCAAGGCTTCACTTGACCTTCAGGCTGCTGTGGATGGCATACATGGGAATTCATATTCACTTGTGCTAGCTTATGATGGTCATTAAACTGATTTTTTTGAGGATATTGTGTCTGTTCACAAGTGTTCATGAGGCTAGATTTTGGGTTAATATGCCCCTGTTTTCTCCTCAACAGAAAAACAAGGTCCAGAGCGGAAGCGCATTAAAAAAGAGCCCACTAACACCAGGAAGTCAGGCCTGCCATTTGGGATGGGCATGCCAGGGATCCGGGCCGGGTACCCCCTCTCAGAGCGGCAACAGGTGGCTCTTCTCATGCAGATGACGGCAGAGGAGTCCGTAAACAGTCCAGGTGCGTGTTTGTCATGGGCACCACGTCTCAGGGATTGCGGGTGGGAGGGGGCCCAGTGGCTTCAGAAGCTTTCACTGTCCCTTCTGCACTTTCACGCTATTCTTCATTTAAACACACACACCACAGCACTTAATTAGAATTCAATTAAACAAGATAACCCTCATCAATTTCCATTACTTCAGTGAAATGAACCTCTGCAATCTTAATCCACTGTTGTTCATCAGCCCTCTAGGACTGTTGATAGAGCAACAAGGGACTTGGTTGTACTGTTTTAATATGAATTGTTCAGAATCAGATTTGATTGAATTGGCCTGGGTGGTTTTGCATTTTAATGTTGGAGCTTCATTGTGTTGCATTTATTTCAAACGTCTGTTATCTTGATTTCTAAAATACTGTATTCTATCAAATTTAAGTATGCATATCTATTAGATTACTCAAATTTAGCTCTTCCTCTTTAAATGGTTCAACAGATTTATTTTTCCAAACAAAAGACTGCAGGAAACACCCCTAACCCCACCCCTGCAGAGCCCTTTTGCATGGCAACTATTGTTGTGCATACTCTTTAGGTTGTTCTGAATGTAATTGTTTAAAAATAGAAATTTAGTGTAGCTATATGTAGCTATGTCTTTCCCGGGGTCACTAATAAATTACCATGTTTACAAACTGAATAGTTTGTTGATTCAATCTGGTTTAATTTTGTGATTTGACAATATTGTACAAATTCAAGATGTGAAATTTTGCTGAAACTGTGTACTTTAGTCAAAAGATGTAATGCAGACAGAAGGTGTTGTTTCTTATGTTTGTTGTACAAGACTGCCACCTTGAGGTCCAAGCAAACAAAACCCAGTCAGTTGCTCACACTTCGTAACTAAGTCGGTGGAACTTAACCTTTTTGACTTCAAGGCCCTCCTTTGTTGAAGATAGTGTTTGAAGCCCCTACCCCATGCAGGGTTAATGTTTCCTCTTATACTTCAGTTGAGCATTACAAAGGTAGGAACTCAAGAACTGGGTGGGAACCCTTTTTCAACTAATTGACTTGAGTTTTTCTAGCTGTTCTTGATTACAGGATAAGGAATTTTATAAATATTTTGACTTAAAAGAAGCATAATTATTTTTACTATAGAAATTACCATGCCAACTTGTGACCCCCTTGGTTTGCTGAGAGCCCCAAAGAAAGAACCACTTATATAAATAATTTCTTTTTTCTTTTTTTTTTCTTTCTCCCAGACACAACACCAAAGCACCAGTCACAATCAAGTCTGGGTCAGAAGGGAACACCAAACTCTGCCTCAAAAACCAAAGACAAAGTTAACAAGCGCAATGAGAGGGGTGAGACACGGCTGCACCGAGCAGCGATACGTGGGGAGGCACGCCGGATAAAGGAGCTCATCAATGAGGGGGCTGACGTGAATGTAAAAGACTTTGCAGGTAAAGGCGGCCATCAGAAATCACCTGTCCTCCACCTTACTGATGTAGCATGTTGTTGATATGGAATGGTATATTAAGTGATTTAGGCGATTTGGTTAAAATGGTCATGAAATTATTTCCACAATGGCACGCGTTTTATTTAAGGCTGGACCGCACTGCATGAGGCGTGTAACAGAGGGTATTACGATGTGGCCAAGCAGCTGCTGGCAGCCGGGGCTGAGGTTAACACCAAGGGCCTGGATGATGACACGCCTCTACATGATGCATCTAACAATGGCCATCTTAAAGTAGGTGTCTTTGATGTTCTAAGATTTTAAGAACATTTTAACATTAGCATTTTGATCGACAACCATATTCTGGTTTTATAGGTTGTGAAGCTGCTGTTACGATATGGAGGGGATCCTTATCAAAGCAACCGAAGAGGAGAGACTCCGTTAAAAGTGGCAAATTCGCAAACAATGCTCAACCTGTTGCTGGGAAAAGGCACTTACACCTCCAGTGAGGAGAGTTCCTCAGGTGTGTTGTCATGCAGATCTTGTTTGAATAATGCCTGAAAGTGTTTAACAGGAAATGTGTACCTTACGTTGGTATTAAGAGTTTTTGTTTGTATCAGCAGATTCTTCTGAAGAGGAAGATGCCCCATCATTTGCCCCATCCAGCTCTGTTGATGGCAATAATACAGACTCAGAGTTTGAGAAGGGCTTAAAGTTAAAAGGGAAGGGCATGGACCCACCCAAATCCACCACCACTCCTATCAAGGATGAGTATGAGTTTGACGAGGATGACGAGGAGGAGCGTGTCCCACCTGTGGACGACAAACATCTGCTCAAGAAAGAATTCCGCAAGGATCCTGTCAGCAAGACAAACAACTTTATCTCCATACCCAAGATGGAGGTTAAAACGTATTCCAAAAGCAACTCGCTAACACCAAAGAAGGCTGTGCGCAGGATCCTGTCGGACAGCAACAGCTCGGATGAGGACGACAGGACATTGTGTTTCACACCCACGACCACACCAAGGCAAACTGCACCTCAGACCAATGTCAAGAGCCGGGACTCAACGTCGCTGAGCTCCAAGCAGCAAAAAGACAAAAATAAAGTCAAAAAGAAGAGGAAGAAGGAGACGAAGAATAATGTTAGTAAGGAGGTGCGCTTTGGTAAAGTTAACGACAAGTTTTGCACCTCAGATTCTGAGATTGGGGACCTGGAGAGTGAGGATGATAAAGGATCCATGCAGAGTGCAAACTGCGTCAAGGACTCTTCTACATTGAGCCTCAAAGACCCCTCTGTTTTTAGTTCTCTGTCTGTCTCGAATTCATCCTCCACGCATGGGAATCTGAGCTCTCAGAAACACACCCAGTCTCTGGCAGAGCAGCACCCAAAGCAGTGGAGGACAGATGGCTGGAAGACCGTGTCCTCTCCAACATGGTCTGATGTCAGCTCCCTCTCGGACTCAGTCAGAACAAGGCTTTCCAGTGAGTCAGACTACTCTTCTGCTGACTCCAGCATTGAGTCTGTGAAACAGGTGAAAAAGAAAGTGCAAGATAACAGAAAGAAGAACAACACTCATGCCAATGCATTAGACAAAAAGAACTCTGAGTTTTACAAGAACTCAAACACAGATGGGGCCATTTCTAAAACGGACAAAGACGGAAAAGTGTTAAAGAAACACAAAGTGAAACACAAACACAAAAGTAAGGAAAAAGATAAGGCTCCCAGTGTTGTTTTGAGTCAAGACATGAATGAAAAATTTGTCAAGAGCTTTTCTTTTGACTTTGACGACACACGGCAAAAGTCACTCATTGTTGAGACTGAATCACCTTCTGAAAATAGAGTCAAACTTTCCAAACATGAGAAGGATCATTTTAAGAAGGAGGACAGACTGTCAAAGGGTAAATCAGAAGACAAGGACTGGCCAGGTAAAGAAACTCAAAGGGTCATCAAGGAGGAGAGGTCAAAGAAGACAAAGGAGTCCAACAAAGAGAAGGTGAGCAAAGAGGAGAGGGACAAACCTTTGAAGGCTGAGAAGGAGAGAAGCATAAAAGACAAAGACAAGGCAAAAGAGGAGAAACAGAAAGTGCATAAAGATGATAAAAAGAAAAAATCTAAGGATAAGTCCCTCAAAATTGACAAAAAGAACGAGCAAAAAGACGACAAACATTTTAAATCTGAGAAAAGTATAAAAGAAGAAAAAGAAAAGTCTAAGAGGGAGAAAAACATCAAAGAAGACCCTGATTATGAAGACTTTGACTTAAAAAATCATCTGCTAGAGGACACCAAAATGAGTGCGTCAGATGACCCCCATGATCGGTGGCAGTCGGACATGTCTTCTGACAGTTCGCTTTATGGAGATGATAGCTGGGACACTCCTGTAAAAGGATACAAAGCAAATAATGCAGTCAAGTTAATTGTAGAAACAGTAAAGGAGGAAAGCAGGGATAGAAAAAAGGAAAATAAGGTCAAAGATAAAAAGCCAGATCATGGAGAAAAACGTTCTGAAAAGGAAACTGTCTCAAAAAAGAAAGACAAGGAATCCTCTGAAAAGAATGCTGAAAAGAAAAAAGACTGGACCGACAAACAAAAGTTTAATTCTGGTCAGTCGCTGGAAAAGGAGAAGAAACGAAAAGAATCAGCAGAGGGTGTCAAAGAGAAGAAAGAGAAGGATTCTGTGGATGGCAGCAGAGACAGAAAAGATTCTTATGAGTTTACAAAAGAAAGGAAAGACTCCAAAACTAAACAAGAATCTTTGAGAGATGACTACGGGAGTGAGGCCTTCTTTAAAGATAAGCCAGAGAATGAAACCATTTGCAAGTCTGATCCCAGGGAGAGGAACCACTCTGGAAAAGAAAGGGAGAAGAAACTGGATGGTGTGGAGAAGAAAGAGAAGTCCAAAGGAGAAAAACACAAGGACAAGCCTAAGGACAGAAATTTGGACCAGGAAAAAGAGAAACCTGAGAAAAACTCTATCGATAGGTCAATGAAAGAGAAAGATCCAGAAAGGGCCTCCAAAGACAAGCGAGATGGGGTTAAAGAGAAGCATAAGGATTCTCATGGCAAAGAAAAAGAAAGGAAGATGTCATCTGAACAGAATAAAGATAAGAAAGAAAAGACAGCACAAGACAAACATGCTGATCGAGACAAAGACTTCTTGGAGTTTAAGAAAGAAGAGAGAAAACCTGAAAAGGTGAGAGAGAAGACCTGGTATACAATTGCTGATATTTTTACAGATGAGAGTGAGGATGAAGATGACAATTATAATGGGGGTGTTGCAAAATTTAGCGATTCTCTCGGACTGTCCGATTCACACAGGAAAGATTCCACACCTGACAGAGATGAAATGGATAATTTCCAAACCGATAAACATAAGAAATACTCTGAGGGCAAAACACATTCCACGGAGAAACAAAAAGACAAGGAACATAAAGACAAGAAAAAAGAGAAGGCAGCATTTGATGCTGGGAAAGAGAGAAAAGCCTCCATGGAAAAACACAAAGATAAAAAGGATAAGGATTCAACTGACACTAAACACAAGGAACGAAAGGACAGAGCATCTGTGGATTCAAATCAAGACAAGAAAAGCAAGCAGAAACTTCTTGACAAGAGAGATGTCAGCGAAGAAAAGGGCAAAAATAAATACAAAGACAAGACGGAGCACTTAAAAGAACGGAAATTTTCAAAGGGGAGTGGTGAAAATGAGAAATCCTTGTTGGAGAAACTTGAGGAGGAGGCGATGAATGATTACAAAGATGATTCCAATGATAGAAATAGTGAAATTTCATCAGACAGTTTCACAGACAGAGGTCACGAGCCTGTTCTAAGCAGCTTCTATGATTCCTCCAACATCAGCATACCCGACATATCTGAGGAGAGAAGAGAGTCCATCTCCATCTCCAATGCACAGGACAAGTTCCGAGAGAAAGAGAGGCATAGACATTCGTCGTCCTCGTCCTCCAAAAAGAGTCATGACAAAGAAAAGGAGAAAGTCAAGAAAGAAAAGGGGGAGAAAAAAGATAAGTCAGAGGAGATCAGAGAATCCTTTGGTCGCAGAGAAAGCTTGCCCTTTGACAAAGAGCCCATGCCTTTGGAGGCTGACCCTTACACTTTTCCATATGGTTCCAAAGCTGATGGCGAGGATGACTTGGAAAAAACTCTGGAGTTTGAGAAGGAGATGTCCAAAAAGGACAAGACAAACAGTGTCATGAACAGTGAGAAAATAAAAGACAAAAAGAAGAAAGAGAAACACAAGGAAAAAGTGAAAGAAGAAAAGCATAAATATTCAGATGGTTTTGGCTCCTTCAGGCACTCAAAAGAGGAACAGAAATCTGGTCTCAAGGAAAACACGCAAGTCACAGGTCTTAAAGAGAAAACTAAGGAAGACAGTTCTAAATTTGATGGGAAAAATAAGGACAGGAATAAAGATATCATAGATAAAGAGCGAACGGATGTCAAGGCAAAGGTCAAAGACGAGAATGACAAATTCAGCCAGTCAAAAGAGACAACTCGAAAGGACAACCGCCCTCGTGAAAAGCTGTTGGTCGATGGTGATTTTAGACTAACGAGTTTTGGTAAAATGCTTAGTTTGAAAGATCAGGAGATTGAAGAGCGGCATAAGAAACACAAAGAGAAAATGAAACAGATGGAAAAACTGAGGCATCGATCAGGCGACCCAAAGCTCAAAGATAAAACTAAGTCCAATGAAGAACTGAAGAAGAACCGCAGTGAAATCTCCAAAAAAGCTGCTTCAGTGGAAACTGTTTTGAAAGAGAAAAAGATCAAAGATGTCGGCCTTCCAACCCAAATGATGTCGCCTGATAGAAAACCACAACCTATGGACAGCCAGAACTCAAAAGACTGGCTCGCTGGCCACCAAATGAAGGAAAGCCTTCCTGCTTCTCCACGACCTGACCAGAACAGACCAACAGGTGTCCCCACCCCAACATCGGTGATCTCATGCCCAAGCTATGAGGAAGTCATGCAAACTCCACGCACTCCATCATGTAGTGCGGAGGACTATCCTGACATCATGTTCGAGGGTCTTGAGTGTCAGAATTCCTCGGCCACAACCATGTCCATGAATGCCTGCTCTCCTTCATTCTTCGATAGATATTCTAACTCGTCAAGTAACTACCAGGAGGGAACATGCATTACACCAGCAAAGAACATGCAGTTACCCCTTATGAGTCGGCCTGTCACCTCTGATGTCCGAAGACCACTTGAGATTGAGTTCAAAGTAGAGGCAGATAAGTTAAGACAGCAACAAATACAAGAAGGCACGGCATTCGAGTCTTCAGCCTCACAACTTACTGAGGACAAGCTGGCTGCTGACAGACTTAATTGCATTTCCTCTTCATTCTGTTTATCGCCTATTGACATGATGTCTCCCAGGCCTGACCCATCGCAACATGATAGTGTACCAGACGACATGCCACCTACTGTAAATTCCATCAATGATGGCAGTGAACACCCAGGGTGTGTCTTTAACAACTATCTCATGAAGCCCTCAACTCCAGTCCATAGACCCGACCCCCAAGAGCCTTGTCTGGATATAGCTGCTCCGCCAACTCCAGCCCCTGCTGCCCTGCCTCCCATGGATATTGATGATCTTTCAGAGCCACACCAGAGTGGACCCGGTCTAACACCAGCCCACCCTGTTAGTGGGAGTGACTACTTGCCTCCTGTTGTTGAAGAGCAAGAAGATGAGGAGGAGGAAGATGAGGACGATTTCATTAAGGATGACCGAGAAGACCACCACTCAGCAGACGAGACCATACAGTCTAGAAACGATCCCACTTATACACTCGGGATTGAGGAATCTGACAAAAAGGCTTGGATCGAATGCCCAGATAGAAGAGATCCTGATGTACTTCCCATTACGCCAACCCATCTACAAGACAACTACATGGACAACTCATGTGATCAGGCTTTAGGCTGGAATTCAGAAGTGCTCTTGAAATCCCCTCATGAGAGTTACACAGAGGTCGAGGCAGCTGTCTCAAAGATTAGCAGTCCCTATTCACACTCCGATTGCGAAATGCAGCATATCCCAGCTGTAATGCCCGTGATACCACCTCACTCTACCTTTTCTACAGCATACTGTCCATCACAAATGCCTGAGACTCATTATGAGATCCACAAAGACACAGTGGAAGACATTCAGTCACCAGAAAGACCTGTAACAGAGGCATTGGAGACAGAAACCTCTCGACTAGAAACTTTCTTCACTGACTGCAAACCAAATCCTGAGGAAGCTACAATAGACCTAGAGCCCCCATGTATGATGAAAGACAACAGTCAAGACTCTCCCACCTACGAGAACAGCATGCCTGTAGCCCAACCAGTCAGCCCTGTTGTTTCATGGGCAGATCCATTCTCTGTTGCAGCTGATGAAATGGATGACATGGGTCCCTTCTCTATACCAGACCTTCCTTTTCAAGAGAAGGAGATGCAGGACCCTGAAATGACAGCCCCAGAGACTGCAGAGAGTAAGCAGACAAGACCACCAGTCATTGAGACGAGCGAAAATGTCATAATGGAAGTTGACCTGCCAAGTTTGTCCAAATCTCCTTGCTCTCCTGCAGCCGTGTCTCCAACTGAATCTAGTCAGGATTTGATTCTCCCAATAAGCGACAATGGCTGTAGACCACAGTGCGAGTTAGAGCCAGAGCCTCAGAACATCCCGGATGTTCCTCCCATGAAAGAAGCAATTCCAGAGGAGAGGGGAGCATTTGAAGAAGAAAATGAAAACAACAATAACCTGTTCTCTACCGAAAGTGAAAAGGACCATGAATACAGGCAAAAGGAAACACCCCCAGATACCATGATGCCATCTGTTATGGTACAGTATTTAGATCTACCAGCCACCACAAAACTTTCACTTGGACAAAATCCTGTGGTAGCTTTGGGTCCCTCGTGTAGCCCTCATCCTTCTGTTCAGGTCCCAACTGTCTCAGTGCCTAGCAGCACCCAAATACCAGAGACACTTGAAACAACCGCCAAGTTATCAGTGACCATACCAGTGTCTGAGGCACCCAAGAAAATCGAAGAAATACCTCAGAGGATGACACGGAAAAAGGCTCAGATGCTGGCCAATCAGAACAAGCAGAGTGCCGCGCTAAGTTCATCAAGCATCACCTGTTCGGTATCCACCTCATCAGTCACCACAAGTGTTACGACCTCTTGTGTCACTGTAGAAAAGGAGAAAGAGCCCATCAGCTCCACCACAGCTCAAATGTCTACTCCCGCCCCTGCACTAATCACCAAAACAAAAGGCAGACCTGTTGAGGATGATGACAACCAGTCTCAACATCCCCGCAAGAGGAAGTTTCCAAAATCAGGCCAGCAACAGGTGCAGGTTCAGCTTGTGAACACCGCAATGAAGCAGACTCGTGAGATGATCCAGCAGACACTGGCAGTCATTGTGAATGCCATCAAATTGGATGAAATAGAGCCATACCACAGTGACCGTTCCAACCCCTATTTTGAGTACCTTCAGATCCGCAAGAAAATTGAGGAAAAGCGGAAGATTTTGTGTTACATAACACCCCAAGCTCCCCAGTGTTACGCAGAGTATGTGACATACACAGGATCCTATCTGCTTGATGGCAAGCCTTTGAGCAAGCTTCATATTCCCGTGGTAAGATTTGTGTGTGTGTACTGTTTGCATAAAGCCTCTTAACACTGTACTAACCAAGAGTTTAATCGAACTGGCAAGTAGTTGTCTGTCCATGCTCAAAGTGAAAATGGTGCATCACTGCACAGTCCCAATTAGAAAGAAGAATTTGGACCACTCTTGGTTAGGACATGTCATATTATCTCCATTTAATATGTTTCTATTAAGCTATGAGAATGTTGAACATTAGTCGTTCAAATGCAGTCAAATGAGTCTGCCAGAATGACGATATGTGAACATTTCCTCTACTATCTTAGATTGCTCCACCCCCATCTTTGTCGGAGCCCCTGAAGGAGCTGTTCAGACAACAAGAGGCAGTGAGAGGAAAACTAAGACTGCAGCACAGCATCGAGAGGGTAAACTCTTACACTTTGGCTTCAGTCTTTCCCTCCGTTTTCTCCCCTCAACGCATCACTGAGCTCATTTCAGATGTCACCCCATTAGGATGCAATGATCACACGGCAGAAATCCTTTGATGAATCATCAAAGACTGTGTGTAATAAAATAGCAACTTATCTGCAATATGCATTTCAACTAAGTAAGCATATTGCAATATGATCATGCTCCCCATTTCAGTTTCTTCTGATGTTCTTTCTGTGTCTTGCAGACCTTGCTCATTTCCACACTGTTTACTAGCTTTGTACCTTGGTTATTAAATAAATGCTCATAAGGTATGGGATGTCCAGTCTGACTTTGATTTAATGTCCCCTTACAGGAGAAGCTGATTGTATCTTGTGAGCAGGAAGTGCTTCGTGTTCATTGCAGAGCAGCAAGAACGATCGCAAATCAGGCCGTTCCTTTCAGTGCTTGCACAATGCTACTGGACTCGGAAGTCTACAACATGCCATCAGAAAGCCAGGTGAGTGCTCATTTTAACGATTTGTGGTTAGACGTCAAAGATGTTAAAAGCCTTTCAGCACAGATTTTCTTACATCTGTAACAAATCGACTTCTTTAGGGGGATGAAAACAAGTCTGTGAGAGACCGCTTTAATGCCCGGCAGTTTATCTCCTGGATTCAAGATGTGGATGATAAGTACGACCGTATGAAGGTGAGAGGCTTCCTTGTGCATCACTCATATATAGACTTGCATGTGTTAAATGGACTACTTCCATTTTTTAAATGGACCTACACTCTTTTTGGTAGAACTCTTGAATTTAACATTAGAAAATAAAGGCGCAGTGATATTCAGAACTTTCTCAATGCTGGTCACAAAGCTTCCATGTCAATAATACATAATATTTTTATTAGGGCTGTCTGTTTAGCATGTTAACTTAATTAGTTAAAATATTGGGGTTAAACTATTTTAACACAGTTAACTCACTACCCCCACCGGTCTATCTCCATACAGTTGACCTTTGAGAAATATGATGCAGGGCAACAACTACACATGTGCAGTTATGCTTCTAAAATCCTAGATATGTTGCAAAAATGCCCCTGTATGAGTTTTTGTCTCATATTTATATCATATGAAAAGCAATACCATATGAGCAGTGAGAGCAATATCACATATTGCAACATAATATCTCACAATTCTGACTTTATAACTCACAGTTGCAAGTTTATATCACAGTTGTGAGATAAAAAGTCGCAATAACCTTTATTTTTTATTCAGTGGTGGAAACGGGCTTCTATAGGTGACCATTATACATAAACATTTATGTATTATCCATTTTATGTTGAATCATTTATTTCTAAAGCTACTATTTGTAATGTTTTCATTTAACAAGAATTAAACGATCTTCTGTGGGTAACTTCAGTGCCAAATTTAATTGACAATTAATTAATTTACACATCATGTAATTAATTAGATAAACAAAACTGACAGTTCAATAAGAATTTTTTTTAAAAGCCTTAAATTGCAAATATTTTCCACAGTCTAATTGTAACGTTTATCTTCTGACAGACGTGTTTGCTGATGCGGCAGCAGCATGAGGCTGCTGCTCTGAATGCAGTGCAGAGAATGGAGTGGCAACTCAAGGTACAGGAGCTGGACCCTGCTGGACACAAGTCTCTTTGTGTGAATGAGGTCCCCTCCTTCTATGTGCCAATGGTCGACGTCAACGACGACTTTGTACTGTTGCCTGCGTGACACCGACACACATTCAGACTCTGAGAGTTCGGTCTAATATTAATCATCTATCAAAGAGACATCAAACAAAGTTCGGTAAGGGCTAGCCGGTTTGAGGAGATTTCTTTGAGGAGAGAAAATATATATTATATAGAAAAAGGTAAATGACAAAACTCATCCTTTTCTGCCCGAGGAGGAATCGTCTTTTTACGGGAGAAAAAAAAAAACACACAACTTGCACTTTTATCCTCAAGTTTTTATGGTTTTGTTTGGGATTTAACAAGCAAAACTGCTTTGAACCTTGTCCCTCCTGTCTTGGGTTATTTGGGCGAACATATGGGACAGAATTTTTCTCTGTCTCATCCCATACTAAGTTACGACAAACCAGGAGCTTGAGACAGGTTTGTCCACCTATGTGCTCCAGAACAAGGGGACAGACGGCACAGTGGTGGACACAGAACTCCGTACACGGTCAACACCTCGTGCTAACTAACCTCTACCTGTTTGAACCTGAGTCTGTAAGGCCTACAGCAGTGGAGAGAGCGGCTTTCCTGCTGTACAGCTCCCCATGCGGCCCCACGTTCAGGGCAGGACGCTGCGTGCAGGGGGCACCAGCTCAGTAACAGAGCCGGGAGGAGAGACTGCGTTCAGTTTTAGGGCATGAGACCTGGAGTGCCCTCACGTGGTGACAACAGAGCATTTGATCCCAAAAGCGTGGATGGATGGTCCTCAAGCCAGGTCTGACATGCCTGGTTTCAAACAACTGCATAAGGAAAAAAAAAAAAGACTAATGAAAGAGCAAATGTTGCTGTCACAAATCACAAGACAAGGACTTACAAGATTATAGTTTTCTTTTTTTTTTTTATGTTTGTTTTTTGGTTTATGTCTTTCTTTACTCGGGCATTTCATTGTTCCCTTTCTGAGGAAGTGACTTGAAACACTACAGAGCCAACATTAGTTTAATGGAAAAAAATACAAAACTGAAAAAAAAAAAAAAAGTATTCCGTAAATGATGTACAGTTTTTATAATCATTAACCAATGTATTCTCGCTGCCTTCTAGATAATTTATTTTGCCACACATTACTGCACAGTTGTAAATAACTTATGTACTGTAACATCACTCAGTTAAGTGTAAAAAATAAATGAATAAAAGTTATCATTGTATGTACAGTTCACTTTCGGGCAGCACTTCCCCCCCCCCAACCACCACCCACCACCCCGGCCAAAAGGTGTATGCATCGTCAGTATTTTCAAGACTTCCATGCAGCGGTCCTTAAGGTTTCTGTCCAAGGCTAGTCAAAAGTCGATCTAGATTGTCATCACCACCATCATTAGGAAACATCATTTCTCCTGATTACTCTGTCAGGGCCAGGACCATAGTTTTCAGATGTAGCAGAGTGATTATGGATTTATTTAAAGAATAGTAGAGGTATATTATTCATCGTTTTATTACACAAGTATATATCTTTAAAAAGTATAAACCAAGAAAATGCCTTTATACAGTTAACGTCTCTGATTTCTTCTAAAGCTGCACAAGTCATAGATAGGATAGGACGTGATTTGGAGCCTACTTCATTTGGGTCTTGTCTAAATATTAACCCACGCCATGAACGGTGTAGTACATTTTTGAATTTATTACCCGTTGTACAATTAGAATCATGGAAGTTTTTGTTTTGTGTGTCATGCCCTGTGTTACATGTGTTACATGCCCTGTGTTACATGCGCCCCCCCCCCCCTCACTCTTCAGCACTATAAGGCCGTTCTGAAAGTTCGTAGCAATTAGGAGTTTGGAATAATAATAATTTCATTCCTGCTTTTCTGTTATTTTTAAAATGTTCGGTTTTACAAAAGCAAGGTTTTAAATACGATCTGCAAATTAAAGGAAAATGCGTTATTGCATCAGACAGACGTTTTGCGCTTTTTAATTTGTCGTTAATTAGTTTTAGAAATCCGGTCTTGGCACCTTCCGTTATTAGCAATGTACTGATACGGGCTTTTACAGATCATTATGGCAGAACAAAACATCTGTATACATGGGCTCTCTGACTGTTTTTTCCATATTAAACATTCGCGAATCTCCCCTCGCAGTATTTTTTTTTATTTTTTTTTTTCTATGCACAAATGTCAGTTTTTCTCTCATTTTGTTTATCCTTTACCATCTGAATACAATTTACAGTACATGTAGACATTTAAACTCATCAATACACAGAGGGGACTAGCTTTTTTTTTATAGAGGGTTTATTTCTTAGATATTGTTTTTTGGGGAGAGTGGAAATTGAAATATGTTTTGATATTTTACCCTTTTTCATTACATGCCTGTACTTCAGTGTGAGGTTGTGTGATGTTTGCTTAACCATCCAGGCTAGTGTTTTTTTTTGTTTTTCCTTTTCTTCATGTGAGGTTGAGAGTCTGTGAAAATCCCACATGACGCAGTTCTGTATGTGTGCATTGAGTCTGGGTGCAACAGGTGTCACTAGTTCCACAGCTAATTCTTTTGGATGACTCATGTCCTGGTATTTTGTGAGTACTGTGCAGTGCAAAGCAAAATGTCTACAAAATGATTCTCCCGAGTGCATAATACGAATGGCTTTCCTGTTCAGATTATGTTCACTCTTAGTGCTTTCTTTTGAGTGTTGTGGTTTCTCTTAACAAAATTTCAGATGAGCGCTTTTGGTGTTATTAGGTGCATTTATTTTTCCCCAAATGGAACCGAAATAGTGACTTGTTCATCAAATGGTTTATGTATCATCACTTAGCCCTTGTATACTTCCTGTTTACACAATGATATGTGAATTTCCACTGTCCTCTGACCTGTTGAAAGGTTTTGGGGTTCCCACAACTGATTCAATTTAAAAAGGCTTGAAATTGTGATGTGATAGAAGTTATAACCCGATTCTGACTATTTAGCACTCGCAAGCCATCTTTTATTTAATAATCGCTTTAAATATATACTGTATTGGGACTTACTGACCACGAGATTGGACAACAGAAATCTTGCATACGCTTGACTCACTGACCTCTGCCTGCAACACATTACCTCTACTAAGTACACAGATTATTCCATTTACAGATAGGATAGATTGTGTTGAGCCACAATTTCAAGCCTTGTTTTAACCATTTTTCCCTCAGTAACCACAAATCTAACGGACGATCCTTGAAATGGAACTGAACTCCTCTTGCTCATGTTGAACTCTTCATAAATAGTGAGAAATAACCTATTTATTATCTTTCTGACACCTGTGGTATGTTTGAGTTGAAGGTCTCCGCTGTGTAAATTTTCCTCTTGTAATGCGTAAACGAGACGTTGTACATAACTGTAAATAATATTCCAGGACGTTTTGCACCCTCCTCTTTGTACTAGTCTAAACTTGCGTAGAATGTGAGGTTCTAACAGCAACGAGACGTGTCGCGCTCGCTGCCGGTGATGTAACAATGTATCTTTTTTTATTTGTACAATGTAGTTCAATTGTGTACATATTGTTGGAGCAGCTATGGGGAGGGAGGGGTTTGTTGATGCTATCGTCAGTGCTGTCAAAAATCCAGTACTTTCACCTTTAGCTGTGTTGATATCCTGCAATTCAAAAAGCGAGAAACTAAAAATACAAAAAGCAAAAAAATAAATACAAAAGAAAAAAAAAAAAAAAAACTTAACGGAGAGGAAAAATTCTAAATTGTTATTTTCTACACTTGCATGTACAGAGAGCGCGAGAACTGCTGTTGTTCCTCAGAGATTATGTTCGTAAATAAATTTTTGAAATGACTTGGCTTCTGTGGTTTGTTTTGGTGAGATGCAATATCTGCCGCAAGACGGAAACCGATGTGATGTCGACGGTCCAGTCACTCGTGCAGCATGAAAGTGCTTAATGTTTCAACTTTTTTGACATGCAAATGCCATTTTACATAGCTACATTGCACTCCACGGAGACTACATATGTTGTCAAGACTAGTGTATATTAAACACCATACCGGAATAGGCTGCCATACTACATGAGGCATGTCTGCACCATTAACATGCTAAAATACGAAAATAATGACGTTTGATGAAGTAATGAGTAAAACGAATACTGAATTTAGTTACTGATGTCCCCTAACACACAACACTAGAAATTGCACTGAGCAAGCATGCAAAATAGTTACTATTAGTTATTTACTCTTACTATTAATAGTAGGCTATAACTTAACTGGAACTCTGCCGCAAGTCACAAGGTGATTCGGCTTTGAATAGACAGTGGCTGGAACACTGGTGTGTAACTAGGAAAAGTAAATGTTGTGCCCTGATCCATAGAAATAAATAGATTGCTCATAGAATCAGACGGTGAAGCCACCAGTGTTTGAGTAGCCATGCTGCTGTTCCCTACCGACATCACTGACTGGCAGCCAAAACCTAACCCAAAATCAGCTTATCTGCAGCACATCAGAGGCTTTTATGATTTATGTCATTTAATTGTCACTTCAGATATTAAAGTACTGTTTATGGGGTTTTCGAGAGGGTAATGATATATTTAAATACAGTGCCACTACAGTGACGTTATAGTGCTAAACTGTTGGAATAGTTATTTTTGTTTTCTTTTTGAATAAAGTATTCTAATAGCTTTATAACACTATATTTAAACTGCTGGTGGCAGATAGACTATTCAGACAATATCTTTTATACTTTTCTGCAATTGTTTGGCAAAAATGTTCATTTTGGGGTGGAGTAACCCTTTAAGTGTATAAGTGTGAAAAGTGGAGTTGTGTCTGAAATAAACTGGATTTAACAAAACGCTGATTTATGATTCTTTTGGACCGTTGATTCAGTCAAAACATTTCTAAATAAACTGAAAAAACGGTGATGTGTGGAAAACAGACTAGTTCGCTAACTTTATTAATAATCAGCATTACCTAATATTGGGATTATTTATTATCAAAAAATAGGTGTGACAGAAAAATAAAAACTAACATTGAAGATAAACCTCTCTCATGCTACATGTAACTCTAATGAAGATGCATTTTCCTCATGTTAAGTTTTTGTTTGTTTGTTTTCACACCATAATTTGTTTGTTTTGACCATATTTGTCAACTACCCACATACATATATTATGTAAACAAAACTTTTATTTTGGATGCGATTATTTAACAACAGGCAGTAAATGGTAAAACGGTGAACACTACAAACCAGTGTTAATAATTAAGATAACACATTGAAATAACATGATAAGACACACCAGTGTTCAATATCAAGCATCAAAACGAACCGTTTTGTAACGTTAGCTATAGCTAGAATAAAGGTGGAATTGCCGCCAATTTTATAATCCACAATTTAGAGATAAACAGCCTTTCCCTGTTCATGAGTAACGTTTTCAGCAATATTGCTGGGCAACTTTGGAAAATGAGGTGAGACAGAGGAAACATCCAGATAGCATTTTGTTAAACATTCCCAACATGTGCCCAAGCAACGTTGCTAAAAAACAAACGCACACACACGTATATATATATATATATATATATATATATATATATATATATATGTAAAGCAATTTTGAGTTTGAATTTTATATATATATATATATATATATATATATATATATATAAAAGCTGCCTGGCAAAATTGCTCAAAAAGTTGCCCCGTGTATCATCAACCAAACAACACTTGAGTCATAGCTCAAAAGCATCAGTGAATCGTATATATGAACCTATTCGTTTACATGAATCGTCCGAATGAACCGATTGACAAAATGATTCAAACTTCCCTGTGTTACTCGGCTATCAGACCCTCCGTCGGTTCATTCCTTAGCACTACAGGGTGCAATGTCTGTGAGAAACAGCTGTTTACGTCGATACGGACTCTAGTTATGGAGTTTGAAGCAAAAATTTACCCTCAGATTGGTGGATATGGGCGATACAACAGGATCATAACGCTTTTCAGCTGGTTTCCAAACTTTGCGGTATCTTTGAATCTCTTCAGCGATGTTTTCTTCACGCTCATTCCCGAGTCTTACCACTGCAAACCCGATCTGGCGTTACTCCCGCCGTCTTCTCCTCTCGGAAACCTCTCCAGGCAAGCGTACCTCAACCTCACCATCCCGTGGCTGAAGGGGTCTGGGTTCAGTCACTGTGAACTTTACAAGTACCCTGTGAATATAAGCAACTACACAGAGAACGTGCCCAGAGACGTGGTGGAGTGCACTAGAGGATGGGAGTACGGCAAACCCGCGGGACTTCAGAACAATTTAGTGACCGAGGTTAGTATGCCAACAAAGCAACGTAAACAGTTCACTCAATTAGGACACGACTTGTCTGAAATCGCTTGCTTTGTAGTAGGTAACGTTACATGTTTCAGACAGTCGAGGCGAGTGTGTTATTAAACGCTGTTTTCTCGTTTTATTTGTTAATTGTTATGATTATTAATTTATATGTATATAAATTTAGGCAAGTACATTTGTACACAGAATTGAGATAAGCCTGACAAAACCTCCCAAAACCATATTTTCAAGACATCATCATTAGTTTTTTGTTTCTTTAAATCTATTCAAGTTAATTCAAATTATTGTAAAAGTTGTAAAAATGTGTTTTTCTGTTAGGGCGTGGGTTAGATAGCATTTATAACTGTATAAAAAATAGAAAATAGACCTGTCCCCATTTTGAGCTAAGTGAACGTGTGTGCTTCCACAAACCTCCTAAATGTAAATATAATGATATTTCATATATATATACACTGCCCTTCAAAACTTTGGAAACACCCTTGGCAAAGTGTGGTTTTGGATGATATCAGCATAAATCCTTATAAATTGTTGGTGCAAATACATTAAAGTAACTGGATATTATCATTGAAGATAATAATTTTCATTTTGATTACATAATAATGGCAATATACACATGTCAAAGTCAGACATACCCCTTTGCCAGCTATGATGACTGATTATTGGCCCAGGTTTTTAAAAGATTTTTGGGTAAACTGACATGGATGCCCAGGTTATGCAGAGCTGCAATAACTGCTAATGGTGTATATTTTGATTAATCAAAAATGTAAGGATTTTCTATGTATAATGTAATAAAATATTAGTTTATGTTGTCCCTTATTATTGGAAAATTATAACTAATTAAAAAGGATTCATGCCAATATTGTCCAAACCCCACTTTTCTTGGGTGTTTCCAAACCTTTGGAGTATATATATATATATATATAAACTGCTAGGCTGATCCACCTCTGCGACCATCATGGTCTAGTAATAATCCATGTATCAGAAGGATACAAATAAAATGCTATCATATGTGACCCTGGACCACAAAACCAGTCATAAGTAGCAAGGGTATATTTGTAGCAAGAGCCAAAAATACATTGTATGAGTGATATGCCAAAAATCTTTAGGATACTGAGTAAAGATCATGTTCCATGACTACTCTGAGTACTGCTCCACTTCAAAAGTTGAATAGTGTAGCTGTAGCCAAATATTGTCCTATTCTAACAAAACATACATTAATGGAAAGCTGATTTATTCACTTGTCAGGTGATGTATATATCTCAATTTCAAAAAAAGTATTTTTCATCCACTGTCACATATGGTGTGTACATGTTCAAAAGAACAGCTTGTTTTTTTTGTTGACCAACCATATGGTTACGAACATTGTGATTTAGATTACAGTGAAGTCATAAGATAATATATTTATGCAAGAATTAGAAAAGGCTGTGATCCCGTCCTCATCATTAAAAGCCCAGGGAACAACAATGAATAAGTCCTTGTTGAGTTCCTGTTCCACAGGAGGTACATAGCTGGAACTTTTTGTGTGGCCCTGACTAGCAATATGCTTCCTTTTCCATGTTCAGGGGGGGAAGAGAGGAATTTACTTAGGAAGATCCATCTGAAAGCAGACTGAGATAGAGAAAGTTTGTAAAAGTGCAGTAGCATGGCTTCTCATTAGCTGTAATGTAATGTAATAATAGATGTTGATTTGATAGGAACGAAAGCATTTACACACCCTCAGCCTACCTCAGATTTCTGTTTTGTGTTAGGTGTGTGCTTGTGTTTTGTGTTCATATGTAAAAATGTAAAAAATTTAAAGCATTAAAATATTTCACTGATTTCAGTTTTCAGATACATGATGGTATGCACTTTAAAAGACTGAAACATAATTTTAGACTGTTTACTTTACACTGCCCTACTCAAATAGTCATAGCTGGTTTTATATGGTTTTTAGTTTTTTTTAGTGCCGGTTGTTTATAGTCATTATAGATCAGCTGACTATAACCTGGTAGAGCATGCATGGGCTGAAAAACATCCTTGAATTAGCAGTGGTGGACAGTAGCGTTAGTTTCACTTCGTTACTGTACTTAAGTACATTTTTCAATTATCTGTACTTTAACGGAGTTGTTTTATTTTTAGTTACTTTTACATAAGCATAAGATCGTACATTTTACTTCACTACATTTCATAAAACATATCGTTACTCAATCAGTGGCGCCTCCAGAAATTGTTCATAGGGGTGGCCAGATGGGGCCACTTAAAATCTTGGGGTGGCAAACCAAAAC
>JAUCMS010000127.1:25238199-25251737 GCA_032357445.1 Enteromius radiatus
TCGTCACCGTCTCGTTATTGTCATGAAAAAAAGTGGCGTCAACGAAATTATTTCGTCATCGTTGACGAAAACAACACAGTGTAGGAAGAGACTGACTATTTCCTAGAGTTTAGATCACTCAGACCAAAAATTCCACACCAAATTCATTCCGATTGCTTTCACAATTTTGTCTCTCATTTTATTCCTCTCTTTTTTTTCTACATGGTTCAGGGCTGGAATGGTGTGACCCTCCTCACAGACTTATGGTGTCCATGGTCAGTGGCTTCTTTGGTGTGTTTGCAGAGCTTTTGTTGCCTGGGCTAGCAGTGCTTTGCCGTGATTGGCCTGTACTTCAGGCTGTTGCCACACTGCCCCTGCTGCTACTACTTTCCTATTGGTGGTGAGTTGCTGTCATCAAGTGTATTCTTCATGTCCCCCAGTCACCCACAATCCTTTGCACATGTTTCAGTTCACTATAAAAATTTGACTGAAATTTAGTGAATACTAAGCTCATAATTTTTAATGGTTTGTAATGACCGTTAGATTTGTTGGATGGCTGCTGATTTCTGGTTACGGTGCACCCTATGATAAAATGATTCTTCCCTTATGAGTAAACATTTATAGAACATTTAGTGTATTATAATATGTACATCAAGCCTGTAGGATTACCAACGTTAAGACATGAATAATTTAAGACCAAGTATCTCTAATAACGTGATTGTAAGTAACTTGTGTGTGTGTGTGTGTGTGTGTGTGTTGCGAATGTGGCAACAGCTGTGCTTCGGTGTTCCCAGAATCTCCTCGTTGGCTCATGGCCACATCTCAGATTCCTCAAGCTAAGAAATGTCTCCAGTCTTTTTCAGCACGAAATGGCATGTGTGTTAGCGATGAGCTCTACCCCGCTGAAACACTGCTGTCAGGTAAAGATCTCAGTCTTACAAACATTAACTACTGATCTAAGAAGTGCTTCAATCAGTGCTTGTTTTTTATTATTTCATTTACAAAAAATATGTCGGAAACCAAATTTGTGACCATGGACCACAAAAGTAGCATGGGTATGTTTGTAGGAATAGCCAACATTACATTGTATTGGTCAGAATTATGTATTTTTTATGCCAGAAATCATTAGGATATTAACTAAAGATCATTTAAATAAATAGATAAATAAATCAAAACTAAACTTTTGATTAGTAATATGCATCACTAGCAACTTAATTTGGACAACTTTAAAGGGTATTTTTTTCAATGCTTCGATTTTCCAGAGTAATTTCATATCGTCCTATTCTGAAAGCCATAAATCAAAGGAAAGCTTATTTATATCAGCTTTAAGATGATCTTTATTGTTTTTAATGACCTTTATGACTGGTTTTATGGTCCAGGGTGATCTGTATTATCTAATTTTGTGTGACAGAATAATAAAATGTTCTCTTGTATACTGTAGCCTGAGATTCAGCTGTGCTGTCCGAATACTCACACTTGCAGTCTGTGCACTTGACCATTTGTCTACTTAAGTATTTCCTCTATGTGGCCCAAGTGTTTAAGTGGACGTGAAGATCACAAGTGTGTGCAGAACTTTTGATTATGACACGCTTTCAACATGATAACGTTAATACAAAACTTTAAATTTATTTACCCATTTTGATTCCAGTTTCACTTTCAGATTTTGCGTACATTAAGGGCTCTGAGATGTTATATTTATCAGACATAGGACAGTCTTGCACATTTAATTTCCTATCATGTTTAATACTACAAGTGTAGGTTCTGGGACAGACCCATAGAGTACACTCGGACATATAGATAGTCTGGCCGGTTGTGTCATGTTCAAATGAAAACAAACTATTTATATTAATGAAGAAAAAATTGCAATGGAAACTTACTTCCCAACAGTCTGAGCAGCTTCATCACCAGAATGTAGTTTTGAGGCTGGCGTTTGAGAGATGGTCAGAGATATTTATGACTTGGCCAATGGAACACGGTCTAATCAATCAGTAGAGCTGTCATGGTGTGATTATACTTTTCACAGCCTCAAATGAAAGGAAACATTTAGCACATGAGAGTAGCGTTGGTCCTGTGACAAGACTGCTGTTTTTTTTTTGTTTTGTTTTTTTTTTTCAACAAATTAAGGCCCATCGTGGATAGTGAATAGAGCCATTTAGGTTGTTTAATCTGAAGGAATTGAGCCCATCCCTCCCAGAGAATATTTAGTTTGGAATGTGCTGGTCAGGTGTTCCTGGAAATTTTTACCAACTCTTCACCCTTTAACCCTCTACTTTATGCTCTCTCTGTGTTTTTTCTGCAGAGATAGATGAGGTATTGCCTGAAGACACCCAGCCAGAATATCATCATGTAGTAGAGTTGCGTCACACCAGAGGGATTTGGAAGAACTGCCTCATCTTGGGCTTCACTCTGTAAGTTACACTAGAAAATGTGGCTGCGACCCCACAAAATCACACACATCTATTACACATTTAAGTATGAAATAATAAAAAACACTGTTGAAATCTAGACCCGACACTCATCACGCTTTTGTAAACAATTGGAAATAAATGAATCGGCACAAACTCCTCCATTTTGTTGGTGGAATATTAACCTGAAAAGCAAACTCATGCATCACCCAAGCACATATTTAGCATTCTAATACTTGGGAAATGCAAATTTTGATCTTGTATTTTAAGCATCATTGTTTTTGTGTAATAAATGTTATTTTGTAAAAGCATTAATTTTTTAAAAAGCATTTATAAATCTTAATTGCTGCATTTACTAATACATAATTAAAATTATTATTTTTATGGCTTAATATTATTAATGGACCTGAGCTGAAATGAACTAAACGTTAATTTTTTAACTTTTACGTTTTTTTCTTTTTTTAATGTAATGTCAACAAAGAGAAATAAATACCATCACATCATATTTCTCATTGACAGTTAATGCATTAACCAAAGTTAAGTAATGGAACTTTATTGTAAAGTGTTATCGTTTAGTTTGGATTCAAGTAAGCATGTTCTCCTTGTCATCAGCTTCATTGGCACAGGGATCCAGTACTGCTTCACGCGTAACCTGCATATCTACTCGCCACACTTCTACTTCAGCTATTTTCTGCGTGTGCTGACTGGAGCTCTGGCCTGCATCTTCTTGTGTGTGACTGTGGACCGCTTTGGCCGCAGGGGGATGCTGCTGTTGGCAGCCATCGTCACGGGTCTGTCTTCACTGCTGCTGCTGGCCCTTACGCAATGTAAGCTCCTATTCACAATGATAAAGTGCTGTTCCAGAACTTCGATAGTGAAAGCTCAGTGAAAATGTGAAAAGCCTTTTGATTTGTTTTATGATTTTTGGTTAGTTTTTGTTTTACTGATTCTGTCTCTGCTGTATTCTTATAGACCTGCATGGAGGGTTTGTTCTGGTTCTGTCTGTTGTGGGTCTCCTCTCGTCTCAGGCTTTGGCCATGCTCAGTGTGTTCTTTGGCAGTGAAGTCATGCCAACTGTTGTCCGGTAATCTCAATCTCAAACATACATCTGTGACATGTTACACAAAACTAGTTGAACAAACTCTTGATTGTAAGCGTAGGTCTGGAGTTTAAAAAAAAAAAATAAAAATCCAAGCCAAATGAGATCAGGCTTGCAGCGCTCACTATAAATGTTATCTGTCATTTTAGGGTTAAAACAAGATAATTTAATTAATTGCATGGTTTCATAAAGCTTGTATTCATGCATTAATTTAAATCTCAAAATATAATCTCTAATCATTTTTTGTTTTTTTAATGGTAATAATGAGAACCAGTACTAATAATTAAGGGGTAATAAGTAATTAACATCAAAACTGAGCACTTAATCAGCATATTGGAATGATTTCTGAAGGATCATGTGATGCTGAAAAACTAAAGTAAAGTCTGCTGAAAATCCCACTTCACCATCACAGCAAACACTTTTCAGAACACTTATAAATTGTAACATTCCAAAACTGTTTTACTGTATGTTTGAAGTTAAGATTTCAAAAAATATTTTTAAAACCATTAGTCCATCAGTACATAGTAAACAGACTGTTGTTTAAATGTTAACTGTGTCTCCCTCAGCGGTGGTACACTGGGTCTGATCATGGCCGCAGGCTGCGTAGGAATGGCTGCTTCCTCTCTGATGGAGCTGCAGAATAACGGCGGCTATTTCCTGCATCACGTCATCTTTGCCTCCTTCGCCGTTCTCTCAGTCCTGTGCATCATGCTACTGCCAGAAAGCAAAAACAAGCCGCTACCAGACTCGCTTAAAGACGGAGAGCGACAACGGCGTCCTCCTCTCTTCCTCTCACGCATGAACCGGGACAACCCACCCTTACTGCACACGCAGCCGCACAGCTCAGAGTACAACCGGGACAATTACTCCCGCCTCGTCACTGCCACCAAAAAGATGCTCACCAAAGACACTCTGCCATACAAGATCTCCATTTCCCCCCAAGCGCCTCTACTGGCCAGTAACGGCACTGCTCCAGATGCCAATGAAGACTCGTCCTAGCATTTCACCAAAGCTGTTTATGACACGCAGGACCTCATCTCATAGCATGGCCAATTTGGCCACTGCGTCTTTTCCCAGGGAAGACGTCGTCTTGGTGTTTAAAATGTGGAGTATGTTCAGTATTCGGTTGATGAATGGTAACTTTTTCAGTTTGTTGTGACTTTGTATGTTGATTTTGTATTGGTTAGGAATCCCAACTCTATGCACAGAAGTTGCTGGGAGACTCTGTCCATAGTTTGTATGCTTAAACATCATGTCTCTACTGTATGTTTGAATGAAGCTTAACATTTATTATGGTATCCACTAAGAGTCACCTGAGAGTCGTCGCCTGTCCACTTAGTGGGTGCGTCTCATGCTTCTCATTAGTATAGTCCTGTGACTAAAGCACAAAAGCTTACTTAACCTCACCGTCTGGTGATTCACTGAGGGGTGCTAAAACATCCACTCAGTATCACAGTTTTATTTCCTGAGAGTGGAATGAATAGCGCTCAATGATGTCAGAATCACTAGGGAAATGTCTACTCTTAATAATGTTGGAATGTGATTTGTTTCTGTGGAATGGTGGCTCATCTCAATCCCTCCTTGTGGAGTTTTGTCGCATCACATTGCTATCTTTCTGCTGTTTTGTCTACATGTCAAGTTTTTTGTGTGTTTTTTTTTTATGCATCAAGCAGAGCTAGAACTGAACCAAAACTGACAAAGCAAGGGAACTGTTTTTGTCATCGTTTTTTGCTTTCCTATTTCTATTACTTGTTTGAAATGGAAATAAACTCTTTACTGTACCAAGCTGAAGTAGTACTTCTTGTATGTCTGATCCTGAAGCTAATATTTGACAAGTAGGCAAATTTGGACACCGGGTGTACCAGAGACTGTCATATTTGCATACTTTGTGTTTTCTTAAAGGAATATATTCACACCAAAAGGAAAATTCTGTCATTATTTACTCATCAGTTAGTCCAGTAACAGGACAAGTCAGCAGAGCTGTTGATACCCAAAATTAGTGTTTATATATCAGTCAATATGTTGACCACAGAACACATTACCTAAATGTGTAAATTATTATTTCGAAAATTGTATTTTCATCATGTAATTTTACATTTAGTAAAGAATTACAATTTGCAATGCTCTTTGGATCCCTCAGATCATATACATATTTCTTTTTGTTTGTCTGTTTATTTCTTTGCATTTGTATGCATTATGATGCTTTTAATGACAGCTGCTTCTCACTTTCTCCAAATGATGGCAGCATTGAGAGTGTCCATGTTTACACCTTTCCTCTCCATAAATAGATATGCCTAAATATCTCGTTTAAGCAAGTTGTCAATATTTTCAATCTAATTTTCCACAACAAAATCATTCTTACTTTTTGATCATTCTGAGGTTAAAATCAGAAAATATTACCGTTTTTGTTGTTTGACGTTATGTACTCGAGCTTCCAAAAACACCAATTGTCCAGGAGCTCACTGATGCTCTGATCAAGTTCTGGTAGGAGATCCCCAACCTGTCATCTCATCAGGAGCATGCCTGGATATCGTCAGAAGTGCATGACTCACGAGGGAGGGCCACATACACTACAGACTTGCATTATGAGTTATCGTGATGATATTCAAGCACGTTGGATCAGTCTGTCTGTATGCATTTATTTATTTATTTTACTTTGAGTTTGAATTTGAGCTCTTACTGAGTTGATGATTTTGTATCCCACTGATCATTGTCACATTATGTTATTATCAACAAATTACACGTGCAGATTTTCAACTCGAATATGTTCATCGAGATCGAATGTGTAAATTAAATGTTCCCTTAATTTTTAATACAATACTTAAGTGCGCTTGCGCTTAAAAATGTACAGTAGTGTTTCACTATGGTTTTCAGTCTATCCTGACAAATGATTTGCCCTATTTTAAGGTAGTGACTAGTTAGCTCAGGTATTACTTGCTATCTTGTCTATCTAGACTGTCTTGTCATGTGGTATCATAAACATGACATCATTAAAGACATGTGATTTGTCCACCCTAGTGACGGGGGTTTCCCCTCATAAGCGATTTTCCAGTGGCGACCATGTGACGTGTGGCGTCATGGGTGAAGTCACGTCTAATGCGGAAGTGAATGCTAGCTGAGCAGTCGCCCAAACATTCTCATCGAAACCGACTCTTTCCCAGCGCCTGAAGAGGAACTAACATGTAAATATGATATTTATTATATGTTTTGTACGATATTTATGAGATGTACACGACCTTTTGATGATTTGTCAATTTCTGTAGGTTCTTGAGGGATTTGTTTACTTTCGTGAATTAGCTCCTCGAGCCGCTAGTCGAGTCTCTTCCTGGTTTGAACAGTCAGAAGTCGAAAACCTGTTCAAATATTATTTGTACGTTCGTTAGAGATATGCATAGATGCATCGAATTGATCCATATAAGTTATAACAAGTGAATACTTGTCAGCTAACGTTACTATTTCTCTGTTTTATGTCATTTTTACTCAGTTTTGGCTAACTGTTGTGACATCATCTGTAAGAGAATCTAATTTGTGATCTACTGTTTCTAAATAAGTGAGAGGGTAGCCAACAATAAGTGCCAGATTATTACTATATTTCTGACAAGTACCAGGGTATTCTTTGTAGTTATTGGGAAGACTATGTAGGTACCATGAAAAATAAATAATTCGGAACAACAGTATAAGAACAGAACGGGAGTAATTTAATCAGATACTATAGTATTGCAACTGTTTTTGACATCCTGGGTGTTAGACATAACTAAAGTATTTTTCTAAAAGCTGATTTGTGCTGTTCTCATTAATGGCAGTGGCGTCACTCACCAAACAGGAGGCATATCTGCAATAGAAATCTCTTTATATATATTTAGCTTTAATAACAAGTGAGACACCTGGGTCACTGTTATGGCCTTCAATACGAGTCTTTTCTGCCCCTTTTACCTGATGTGTGGCTCTTGACATTTCTCCACAGAGCTCCATCATGCTTGGTGGAGGGTTTAAATCTGAGAGACTTCGTGTCAATCTCAGGTTGGTCATAAACCGGCTCAAACTTCTTGAGAAGAAAAAAAGTAAGTTTGGTTGTCTACAAGTTGCAAGTTTTTCAAGTTTTGGATGTTCCAAGGGTAGTTGATTTTAATAGAATTGAACTCGCTTGATATGAATTAGCTGAATTAGCCCAGAAGGCTCGCAAGGAAATCGCAGACTACTTGTCAGCCGGCAAAGATGAGCGTGCGAGAATCAGAGTCGAGCACATCATCAGGGAGGATTATTTGGTGGAGGCCATGGAGATCCTGGAGTTGTACTGTGACTTGCTGCTAACCCGCTTTGGCTTAATACAGTCCATGAAGTGAGTAACATTTTATTTTATTATTTTAAAATTGATTTTTTTTTTTTTCTTTCATGTTAATAAATTTTCCTATTATCTTTTCAGAGAACTGGACCCTGGCCTACAAGAAGCAGTGTCTACTCTCATCTGGGCTGCCCCTCGACTGCAATCAGAGGTGGCAGAACTGAAGATTGTGGGTATTGTTTGTGTCTGTTTTTAATCTATTTCTGGGGTGTAGTTCAGATTGATCAATCATGTCTTTTTTTCCTTTGTTTCACAGGTTTCAGATCAGCTGTGTGCCAAATACAGCAAAGAGTATGGAAAGCTATGCAGGACAAACCAGATTGGAACAGTTAACGATAGGGTATGACGAAACGAATGTTTGATTAGAGATAGTGGGCACAAAATTCAACTCATTCTTGAATTAGGTTTCTCATTTTTTTCTCATTTCAAAATTCTCATTTTGTATTGCACCTTATTTCTGTAGCTTATGCACAAGCTGAGCGTGGAGGCACCTCCCAAGATATTGGTGGAGCGTTACCTCATTGAGATCGCCAAAAACTACAACGTTCCCTATGAACCTGATGCCATGGTTCGGGTAGGAATCAGTCTCCTCTTCCTTTCCAACTTCCTCATCTCTACAAGCATCATTTGTTTTAAACTTTGCTCATCCATATCATTCACAGCCAGAGGTGTGTCAGGGTGAAGAGGCAGATCTGATTGATGTGGACAGCGACTTCAAGAAGCCAGGAGCTGGCGGAGGAGGTGGAGGAGGAGGGTTTACAGCTCCCGCTGTTGGCATGCCTATGCCTATGCCTATGCCTATGCCCACAGCATTCAACTATCCACCGCCCAAAGGAGCTGTAAGACCTTCTGACTAATTTGTTTTACTTGACCAATCTAAAAAGTCTGATTGTTTGGCTGTGGGATAACATCCATTCAACGTAATGTCTTCCCTGCAGGAGCCCTTTAATGGTCCTGTTGGCACCTATGATGGCTTTAGCAACTTCCAGCCTCCAGTCAGAGGAGGGCTGCCCCCACAGCTGCCCAGCTGCCCACCCACCTATGAATCTGTAAGTGCAAGTGATCACCACTCCTCCCACCCTTCCAGACAGACGGAGACGACCTGTTCACCTTGCAGGGAAGAGTAGTTTATTCCAGTTGACTAGCTGTGTTAGTCCTGCTCTGTTGTCAGTGTTCTGATCTCACACAGGGAGCCTCCACAGGCATGTGCTATGGGCTGCAATGGATCAAAAACACTACATTCTGATCTCTCTTGCACCGAGTGTATGGCTTTTATGGATTTTTGGGGGAAGTGGTTTAATGTATTTAAGTTATGGAAGCCTGTTTCCGCGAATATTTATACATCTCGCAATTCTAACTTTTTAACTTGCAATTGTGACTTTATATCATGCAATTCTGAGAAAAAAGTCACAATTTTGATTTATAAAGTCGCAATAACCTTTCATTATTTGTTATTCAGTGGCAGAAACGGGCTTCCATATGCAATGTGTTAAAATGTGTATACGAATATATATTAAAAAGGTGAATCTCTGTCAAAATGAAAAGGAAAAACAATTATTTTGCATAAAGAAACTGAAACATTTTTTTTTTAAGTCAAGACATTATTATTATTATGGCAAATTTGTATTTATTGTTATAAAATATTCATACAAAAAATATGAAAATTATCACACTAAAGGTTTCATTGTCTTTATACAAAAATGCAATTTTGTTTTCTTTTGATTTTGCTTTTCGTGACATTCACTTTAAATCATTTACCCCAACAAATCCTTGGCTGTGCATGGAAACTGGAAATATTTCTATTGACAAATCATATTAACAACTGGGGCCTGATTTATAAAATGCACAATCCTAAAACCCATGGATTTCTGAATTTATAAAGGCAAAACCTGACAAACTTTTTTGTGCATAAGCCAATTGAAGAGCATGTGTACATACATTATATCAGTAATTTAAAATAATCCACACTGGTTATTAAAATGTGAAGATGCATAGACAATCACAATATGCAGTAATACTTTCAAATTAACAGCTGTTTATATATATATATATATATATGTTACATCAGTTAATTCATTAATTGTATATTTTTTCGAAAATTCGCAATTTATGCATGTCCTCTGAAACATGTAGTCATATTAATGGCTGTTCTGTAGATTTGAGTTTTTGATTTGATGTGCTTGTTACTGAAGTGATGCATTTAGCAAATATCGACATTTAGGTTTTTTGCGTACTTTATTTATAGGAACGTTTTGGTAGTTGTTATACTTCAACATTTTTGATCATTCTGTGCATGCCTTATAAATGAGACCCCAGGTTTTCCAAACATTAACTACGTTCACTCACACTACGGTGGTCTGCTCTAACTCACAGCGTACGTCTCATAATTCTAATCCTTCACGGTATCAGTATAGCAGTATAGATGATTTGCAGTGGTTGCCATGTAAAAATGAATAGTTGTTAACATGTTTTCATGTGTTTTTTTAAGATCGATGAGATGTCTGTCAAACCCTCTAATTCTTCCCAGGTCATGCCAGGTATGTGCTCTGTCCTAAATTGCTTGTATTATTATGTTATTCTTTCTAAACGCTGTGTTTTGTCTCCAGGCCCAGCCCCATCTGCTCAGATCTATGACAACTCTAGCCTTCCTGAACTTCCGTCTGTTCCCGACACACTACCAGCCTCCTCCTTCGGAGCCAACACCAACACATCAGATGACATTGACTTTGACGACCTGTCACGGCGCTTTGAAGAGCTGAAGAAGAAGACCTAATTACAGAGAGCACATCTGGGAGTCAGAACATCTGTCTCGGCTGCCACACGAGAGTAAAACGATGTACCCTGTCCATATTCACATATTCACAGGTCTTCTGGGTGGAGGTGTAATATAATACTTGTTACTTAACACAGTGAAGGATCGGATGCTGTATAGACGCTTGTGAATGGCAGTAGCAGAAATTTAAATGCTCATTTTAGACTTTCACCTAACATGGACAAATCGTCTATTCTTTGAATGAGCACTTTGCTTAGAGGGTCTTGCTGACAGCTAAAACTAGTTAATCATCTGTAGTGTAATAATCTCTGCGACTTACATGACCACCTGAAAAGTCTATTGATTGTTTATAGTATAAATTAATTATAATTTTGTCGTTTGTTAACTTCCCCTTTTTAAAAAAATCAGCGAATCAGAAATCTGACTCCTCAGAAAAAGCAGGTATAACCTGTTGCCATTATTTACACCCAGAGTTGTGCAATGAACTCTCTTGAATGGCCATGAACGTGCAAATGATGTCATGGATTGTTTGTGGATCACAATGTTTGTGTGAAGTGACTCAGCTTTTTGTTATTGGGTTTAGATGGGATGGGATGGTGAACACCAAAGCTTGATTCTGGTGAGCTGAGTGCAGAATTGAAGAAAAGATTGCTTTATTTCAGCCTCTCGTTTAATGAGTCGTCTCTGTGTCCTAAAGTTAGCCATTTTTTTTCCTGTTAATGTAGTTGCGACTGTTAATTTGACTCAAAAGAAAAGGCTTTGTATTTTGTCTACAGTTAATAACACTCCTGTTTCTAGTCCTGTCTGTGTGTGTGTGTGTGTGTGTGTGTGTGTGTGTTTTGGACTGAATTTGCCTTAGTTTCCACATCTCAAGCCGTGGCCTTGATGTTCCATACCTTTCTCTTGGAAATGTGACTTTCCTGACAGCTTGTACTCCACATTTGAATAAGTATTTACATACTAATTATTTTCTTTGGTAGGGGTTTTTATCATATATCATTGACTTTTTTTGCTGTAAGATTTGACTGTTTAAAGTGTCAATGTTTCAAGTTTTGAAAGCTTTGTTTTGGCTTGATTTTATAACACTAATTTGTGTTTTCGCTTCTCGAATCACCCAAATACAAATCTGGCAGTGCAAAACATATCTGATGCCATGTAATAAAGTCTATTTGCTTATAACTTATACTTCACACCCAAATAATGATTCATTTAATGAGTAATCTTAACCTTTTCAAACGAATGATACCACTACATGAACTTTACTGAACTGCTCTTTGCTAATACGTTTTCTATTAATTAATCAATACATATATTTGAATTTATTTATTCATTTTATTTTAAATAAACGTGTGACTGTACTTTTGAGATGTTATAGCGCTCTATCTGCTTTTACACTTTATAACCACTAGAGGGTAAAGTAAGACAACTAATAATAGTCTAGTCTAGTCACTTTATTCTGCTTTCAAATGTACGACGGCGTTTTAGTGCCACCAAAACAAATAAATAAATAGAAATATAAAACTACGAGATTAAAGTCGAATAAATAAATATATATATATTATAGCCTGACATATATCTGAAATCGCTTTAGTTTAAGCAGAAGTGTAAATCAACAATTTTCCCGATTATAATGAGACTTCTTTATAAATTAGTCTATAGCTTGTTTTCCCATGTCCTCTGATGTTTCTTCACTTTTATATCTTGGTATACACTTTAAACAAATAGGGAAAACACGTTAATTTTAAAGCTGAGCTGTTCTCTATCAAAAGCAACAAAGCAGAGCATTACTGTGATTGCTGGGTGTCTGGCGTGCTGCAAATAATGAATATAAGACGTTAATTATTATACCCAATCATTAACTGTAGCATACCATGAATAAAACAGCTTGTCAATAATCGTTTAATGTTAACGTCTTAGCCTACGCCAGAAAACAATACAATATAAATTGTTAACGAGCTGGAGTCCACGTCAACCTTTAGAACGTTTGATAAATAGGCTGCATGTGAAGAAGGAACGTTCGGACACCACGCCATGGACGCTTTACTGAAGTTGGTGGAATTTTCACAAATACAAGATCAAACTGACTCACATAAATACAGCGATCTGATCAGTAAAGAGCTTGAACAACACATTATTGTAAAACACAATTTGTGTTTCGCTATAAAACTGAAAGCTTAAACTTTATGGGCCGGTTTCCCGAACAGGGTTTAAGACTAGTCCTAGATTAAAATAAATGTTAAGAGCTGTCTAAACTGGAAAAGGCTTGCACTGAGATATCTTAAAATACATCATTGCCATTTTGTGTTCTTAAAATGCTCACAGATCATGCATTTTTGTAAGATATGTTTCTAAAAGTTCTTAAATGTCCTAAATTAGCAAAGGTCTAGTCCTGGCTTAATCTAATTCCTGTCCGTGAAACCAGCCCTAAAATTTCATTTCTGCTAATAATCCCACATAAATGACTTTGTAGTGTAGGGGTTACATAAGAGAGCTACAGCGCCCCCCAAAGGAATGTCTACTGAGTCTGTGAGCTGATGTTAAAACAAAAAGTTGTTCCTGTTCAGTCTTTTAATAAATATCATATTCTTGATAATAAGCGGTCTCCGCGAGTTCTTAGATCTCATCCCAGTAAGATGAAGCCACCGCTCGGACACAATAATATTCAGATATGGAAGCAGATTAGTCTCATTAATAATGCATGCAAAAGACACGATGCACACATGCGTAACCAAATTCACATGCATGAAACGTAATTCACGTGCACCAAAAAAAAATACATATTCATAAAATATGTGTCACAAATGCAAAACACAATCCACAAATGTACAACTGTGTACAAAATGTTTTGAATCTTTAAAATTCACGAGTTAATCGTGACTGTGAATGTACGAATCGTCATTCATGTGTGAATCACCCTGGATTTGCGTGTGTGTATTTTTG
>JAUCMS010000127.1:25251837-25264409 GCA_032357445.1 Enteromius radiatus
TAATTTCATATTACGACTTTATTCTCGTAGTATTTCAACTTTAATCTCATAATATTACGACTTTATTCTCGTAGTTTAGACTTTATTCTCGTAGTATTTCGACTTTAATTTCATATTACGACTTTATTCTCGTAGTATTTCAACTTTAATCTCATAATATTACGACTTTATTCTCGTAGTTTTGACTTTATTCTTGTAGTATTTCGACTTTAATCTCGTAATATTGCGACTTTATTCTCGTACTATTTTGACTTTAATCTCGTAATATTACGACTTTATTCTCATAGTTTTGACTTTATTCTCGTAGTATTATGACTTTATTCTCGTAGTTTTGACTTTATTCTCGTAGTATTATGACTTTAATCTCATAGTTTTAGATTTTTTTTTTTTTGATGGTGCTAAAACGCGTCATACTCATCTGAGGGACTGTGAGGGACATGGGTCATTTTGACACATAAAAGGGCTGAGATTGCCACATGCACATCATGCATGCCTGCATTTGTGCGATATATTCACATGCTAGATAGTGAGCAGTTTGGACAGCTCCAGCTCTCCCGTTCTGGGGTGGAGGGGAGGATGAGGTGCACAGAGACAGGGACACGGGACACAAACCCACTGCCTGTGAGCGTCCCTTCAGGATCTCACCTCTGTGAAGTATAAACACACAGACCCCGTGGAGACTTCAGAGGCCAGGCATAGTGAGAGAGAGTCTGCATGTGACTGCTAACAAATGTGGCCTGAAGCAGGACAGAGTGAGAGAACACAGTGACAGCCTCGGCTGGGATGAGTGGATGTACAAGGGAGGCAATGACACACCTTCCTAATAATAGTGTGCTGACGTGAAGGAGGGGGAAGCATTGTCTGCTATGACTCTGTTTTCTGTAAAACGTCATTGCCAGTACCAGCTAAATAGGTTACTAGCTGAGTCGTAATTTTTGTAATAACATTATTTCACAATTGTCAGCCACTGAAACAATAGTTGTATCTATAGATAATGATTTTACAGATAGAAAATATGTAAATGAGTATATGATAACTATAAAGTGCTACGTGATGATAGGCCTATTCGGGGGGCTTGATGGGCTTTTAACTAACCATTAAAGCAAGACGTATGTATGTAAAGTCTGTAGTTGTGTTAAAGTGTTTATTTTTATAATCACTAGCCTACTTCTCAAACAGTATTTATTTATTTATAGAAATATATCTCTCATGCTCACTACGGAGGTATTTATTTGAACAAAATAGATAGAAAATCAGTAATATTTTGAACTATTGCAGAATTTTTAGCAGCCATAATTTCGGTCTATTTGTGAAGCTTGAACATCTGAACAGCTTTTGCTTTTTATTACATTTTTTTGAGGTGTGATACACTATCATTCAAAAAATATTGTTTCTTTCTTTCTTTTGTTTATTTACGAAGAATACATTAGTATTTTATTCAGCAAGGACTTTTATTTATTTTTTTATTAATTCTTTATTTTATTAAATTGTTAATTGTTTTTTTTTTTTTACAAAATATTAAGCAGCAAAGAATTTTGCACAGTAGTTTATATTTGAAAATTGCACTATTTTGTTCATCATAATTGCACTGAATGTCTAATATATATGAATACACTGATATGCATTGGAAAATACGTTATTTATTGAAGTTATACTAAAATACATTTTATAGCATTTTTATAAATTACATAAATTAAACAGACATAATAGTGAGAATATTCAGTGTTTTTATATAAAATAGTTTCAACATTGACACTGATCTACCCCTCATACTGAGAAGACATTAAGCAAAGCTCAACAATTACAGCAGACACACAGCGGTAGTATTTACTGAACAGTTACCAAAATGTGAGTGAAATGAGAATCTGCTTTTGCAGTAAATTAACCAAAAATTGCAATGTATAGAATGATACTGTGCACCAAAATGAAGATATGTTCATGTGTCATTAGACTTCTCATTAATTCTTATAAATAACCTTGTGTGAATCTCAATTTGACAGGTTTTTAAGTGACGTTAGACGGATAGAAAACCCTTTTTTTAAATTTGATCAGAAAACAAAAAGTTAAGAAAAGGTCGAGTTTGCTAAACTATACACCATTGTTACTGTAACAGTATAGACTAAATCAGAAATATGTTGCTATATTTTGATACAATGATCTGTACACATAATTACTAAAATATAAACATGAACAATAAAGTCTGCCTACACAAATGGATTATAATCTGCAAGAGACAGTGAGACGCCAATCATTTGCATATAAAATGGCATCCTCTGTTACCAACACCAAAATCGAGAATAAAATTGGGTAAGTTTGATGACTTCTCAAATCAAGCATCCTCATTTACAGTTTGAGTCAGAGGTGAGATGTAATCAGGATATTGACCTCCCAGCGTATTCCTCACATTTTTCCTTTTGCTCTGTAAAATGGTGATCAAGCATTAATGAGAAAACTGTTTGATATTGGCAGAAAAAAAGTTAATTTGTTTTTTTTGGTGTGCATGTTCTCACCTTGCAGGAGCAGTTCAACCTCCTCATTGTTCTCCACAGCCACTGGCCTCAGGATCATGGCAAAGAAGATTGCTACAAATATCACCTGTCATCAATAACAGATAGAAGCAGAAAACACACATGAGAGCTCAAATATTTCTGCTAGACATCAGTGAGATTAAAAAGATAGCAAACTGAGAATGTTTTTTAAAAGAATAATTCGCCCAAAAATAACATATTCACCCACGCATACTTATTACTCAGTGCTTAACGGGTTAGTTCACCCCAAAATAAAAATTCTGCCATGTCGTTCCAAACCCGTAAAACCTTTGTTCATCTTTGGAACACAAATTAAGGCATTTTTGATGAAATGGGAAAACCATCAGACCCTCCATAGACAGCAATACAACTGAAATGTTCCCAGATCCAGTATGTAGTAAAAACTTTTTAAAAACTGTTTTACCTGTGTTTTTCTGGACCTAGGAACATTTCAGTTAAGATGAAGGTCTTAGGGGTTTGGAACAACATGAGGGTGAGTAGCCTATTAAATGACAGAATTTTCATGAACCCTTTTGGATAAAACACATTTTTAATTTACTAGTCAACATCACTTAAATTACTTCCTTTCTTCTGAGAAAACAAAAGGAGACATTTTGAAGTAGTGACCACCCGAACAGACTACAGTAGTCCAAATATTAGCACTTAAAAGTTACAAGTGTAAATACAAATATATTTTTAAAAGTAAAATCGCCATAAAAGCGTGGTGACACACACACACACACACACATCAGCATGTGTGTGTGTGTCCCACTCTTCAGTGTTCCTATTGTATTCCAGGACGGAATGACAGACATTTGGCATTTTTAGGTGAGTTATACCCATAAAGTCTTTTCTCATTTGAGAAGAAGACCCCACTTGTTCTTACCTTAAGGGGCTGCAAGATGAAGATGCTTTGGACGAGGGATAATGTAAGAGTGATCACCCACTGTATGGAAGAGTCTCTTCCGTACTGGAAGCCATAAAGCAGGGTAAAGAAGGTGGAAATACCACTCATGGCAAAAAGCAGGAACCAACCAACAAAGAGAAACCACCAAGGCAACCACCAACCCTGTTTCTTCTTCTCTACTTGCACAGATGGTTGGCTGAAAAAACAAAAACAAAATCTGTTTTAATCGAAGAAACATCATTCTTCCATTTCACCTAATAACAGTGGTGGACAGTAACATATTTCATTACTGTACTTAAGTACTTTTTTCAAGTATCTGTACTTTACCAGAGTAGTTTTATTTATTTTATCTTTATTTTTACTTTTACTTCACTACATTCCTAAGCAAAGGATCGTACTTTTTATTTCATCATCTTTTTACTTTCCTCATCTATTACGTGCTCCGAGATACAGACAAGCGATTCATTAACAAACTGATTCTTTTTTAACGAACATGTTCAATCGGTTCGCAAATCGCACCAAACGATTCATTCTCGAACTGGAATGATCCGACTGCAGCTTGGTTCTTGATTCGACAGCTCACTGATTCAAACGATGCGTTCAGAGCGAGTCTCCAGTGAACTGAACTCATAAATAAGAACAACTGGCGTGCGTGACTGATGACGCGTAAAGTAAGTTACTAACGTCGAATTTAAAGATTAATTACTGTATCCGAAAATTAACAGTTTGTTACACTGCGGTAAAGGGTGATCTATTTAACGTAAGCCCACTGAGATGAATGCAGACACATCAACATCAGTGTCTCGAGGACAAAAAACGTTCATATATTCCCTGCTGCTGTAACGTTAGCAGTTTTATTAAAATGCTACACATTTAGCCGTATGTCTGTTTTTATATTGATTATCAATGGTATACTTTTTTATATTGTTAGGATCAACTAGCTGAGTAAGTTAGACAGATATGTTTATTCATAATCATCTAAACCAACTAAATATTGTTATCTGATGCTAATTGTTTAGCTAACAAGCTTGCTGGTGTTAAGTTATAGTTATTTTTAGATAATGTCCAAATATTTTTGATATATTACATCTGAGGTGGGGGAAAAAAGGATCTGATGTTTAGGTTACTACAGTAATTATTAAAGTGGGAAGTAATGTCATGGGGTGTTTTTACAACACAGACAAGGTTTGAGAAGAAAAAAAAAAAAAAGTAAAAATAATATTTCCCTTCAAATGTTTTTCCTAACCTATTCTCATGTCATATATAACGTTCTGCAAAACAATAGCCTAAGGGTCAAAAGACTTTTTTACTGGTGAAAATTAGATGCTCAAATCTGTTTTCTCTCAGGTACATTTCAGTGTAAGCTTCACAGTGAACATTACATCATGCTCGTCGTCGTGGTACTGTATCTTGACTCCATATAGTGGTTATTTTAGGAAAATCCCAGGTATTCTGAGCAGTAAGATTATAAAAAATATGTGCTATATAAAATTGCAAAATAAATCTATCAGTACATTTTACTTAAGTACATAAAAAACAGAGTACTTTTGTACTTTCACTCGAGTAAAATTGAAAAAGGAGTACTTTTACTGGAGTAATATTTTGTTATATGTATCTGTACTTTCACTCAAGTACTTGATTTGTGTACTTCATCCACCTCGGCCTAACAAGAACATCTGATTATGATTGTATTTTTCAAAGAACCCGCTCTTACCATCTAAACAGCTCATGTGCTGAATTGATACCGATCGTGAATTACAGATTACTAATTCATGGTTGAGAATAAAATAAAAAGAATCTGTAAGGACAAAGAGATCTTAAAAGGTCTTGAGTTTCTTGTAATGAATCGTCTGTTTAATATATGTACAAAAGGCGTTTCTGTGGAGGTGACAGTCCTGACCTTTGGGAAGCGTGTTGGACAGTAGCCATTTCAGCCTTCTTTAGCAGCACACTGACTGTCCCTCGAGCCTGCCGAAGCTCCTCGTTAAGAAAAAAGCCCTTTTCTCCCACATGCTCCAGCAGGTTAGAAATGTGGCTCAGTGAATAGAACACAAAGCGGCTGCAATACGACCAGTGAAGATCACCAACGTTTTCCACTGAAAGAGAACACACAACAGAGCTATGATGAGTTTCTATATATTTCTGAAGGATTACTCAATATTAAACATTATGTCACATAATATTAGAGAAGAACCTTATTTAAAGTTTATTTAAAAACTGTTATTTTCATTACAGTTCTTAATTTTGCTAAATTACTTGATTTAAAATAACTGGATCTGATAAAAAAATCAAAACCTTAAACCTATTTTATTTGAGTTGGTAAACAAAGCAACATTTCTCATTTTAATTTCATTTAAGTAAATCATATAATAAAATAAATGACAAAACAAAATTGCTTAGGGAATTCAAAATATTAATTAAAGCTGTAATAGTATCTCAGTGGTGTTAGAATAACACAAATATGTTTTGAGTACATGTATCATGAGTAAATGACACTGACAATGCTAAATATAAAGAACACATTAAGAAAATAGCAACCTTGCATAATCTGAAGGACATCATTAACTTTATTCAGGGCCCAGAAAAGATCGCCACTGGTCTCAGGTTTTATCTCTTTGGCAGCCAGCATGTTTTTTGGACTTTTGCTCAGATTATTTAACAGTCCCACGGTTTCCTAAGAATAAGAACAGAACATTCACTTACAATAATATAACAATTTGCTTACAAGTGTTAATTCTTGCAGAACACATTTACTATGCTTCTGTAAGAACCTTTATGATAGTGTTCATAGAAACAGCAGCAGCTGGTGTTGTTTTCTTGGTGGTGTCAGCCTTCTCTTTGTTCAGGAGAAAGCGTGGTTTGATGTGTCTGAAGATAGTAATGATCAGGATGTTGATGGGGAACATGAAAAGGCCGCTCTCTATGGCTACCATGAACTCCTGCCATGTCAGTTTAAAAGACCCTGCAATATCCAAGAAAACATTTTGTGTACATTTATATTTATAGCACTACTTTAAGGGGTAATTCACCCAACACCCAACATTTTGTGACTATAGAAATCAATGGGTTCCAGCTGCTTTTAGTTACCTTTTTTTGTGTGTTGAACAGAATCCATGTTTCACAGAATTTTTTTTTACTGAATTTTCATTTTGGGGAGAGCTATCCCTTTATCTAATATTGTTAAGCATAATTTTTTATAATATTTGTAATGCTTATGTGTAATGAATAAGCAGCTGAACAAAACATGCGCCCTCAAAGCATGACTCTTTCAAACATGACGCATTGCATAAAAATACCCGAGTGGTGTAGAGAGTGAGGCGTCGCGTTTGTGCATTACATAATTTTAGAAAATGAAAAATGCTGCAGGGAAGTTTTCTGACCTATCTTTAGAAGGACAGGAGAATCTGCATCAACAGGAAGGTTCCAGAACATGATGTTAATGGCCATGGTGCAGAGCAGCAGAGACATGCAGCAGGACACTCTCTGAACACGGGTGAAAGGACTGCGCCGTGGGGGGTCCACGATCGACACCCAGATGTGCTCATCACGGAAGCCAGAAGATGTCCGGGTCTGGAAGATATTGCTGGGAAAGGGGGTTGGTAGGGAGGGTAGATGTAACAAAATTATTATTTAAAAATGTTCTGATTAGCTGTTTCTTGAATATGAAGAGTTCATTTGCAAAACATTTTTTTACATTTCAGTTCATCTCAAGCAAACTGCAGTTGTGTTATTTTGATTAGGTTAAAAATAAGGAAAAACTAACACAATAAAAGTTATCTGTTTTTGCAAATAAACTCTTCATATAGTGCTGATATTATTTTTATAAAAGAGTTCAAAAAGTAAATTACATTTAGGATCAAAATGTTCTAAAGTTTCTAAATTTAAATGAACAATAATATCAGTTATTATTCATGTCCAGACTGTACTGAACAATAAGATAAGATAAGAGTGGCGTCTTTGAATTAATTGAAATGATAAAGTACTTTTAATTTGATTTGTTTATCACTACATCATTCCCATTATTTGCTTTTTTATAATTAGATGACCTTACTATAAATCTCAAATGTGAAAATGAATGAGTGTGTCTAAACTTTGACTGATAGTACAGGTATGGCTTTAATAATTAGATGTAGTTTCTATGAGAATGTAAGTTAAAGTTTTTACCCAAAGCTTGCAACTTCATTCATGTTAGCTGAGTTGAAGGTCCTCTTGCAAATTTCACCTCTCAGCCAGGTGGAGCACAGAAAGTGCGTGACCTCCTGTGTCTGCAAATCCTGCACCATGACTTTGTCCAAGTACCTGAAGGAACATTTTGTGATGTGAGAGATATGCAATCAAATTCATTCATACGCATACATTTTTCATCCATCACTTTAAACGTGTCCAGTCCTGGTCCTTGCTATTGATGTTAAAAACTTTGATTAGATGATCCAGTTGTGTTTGATTAGGATTGACAGAATTGGACAGCTCTGCCATAGATTAAGAATGAATTTTGAAAGTGAAATTAGCATTTGGACATTTCTTTAATGAAATCAGAAATCCTTGTTTGTTCAACAGCTAGTCTTGCTTTATCAGATAAAGGATAAGGAGAGCTTTCAAGAGCTATCACATGTCACAAACTCTTATGGTTTGGCCAATACAGTACTCGTCTGGATTTAAATGTGTTTATTTATCGTGGACTTTTTGCTATGCAAAAATACGAAAAGGCATGCAAAAGACAAGACAAGTAGACACCTACCAGTCTGGGCTTCCACCTGAGTTGTCATGCGATATGTCAATGCTCTGCAGTTCTCCAAGAGAGAAAGGCATACTGAGCAGGAACACATCCACCCCTCCTCTCTCAAACACTGGCTTCTCCGAGTCAGACAAATTGTAGTGTTCACTTTGCCCCTCTTTGAATTGAAGGGTCATCTTAACCTGAAAATAAAGACTTGTATTAAGCGCATTCTAATACCGTAAGTACCAAAAGTTGAGAAACATAAGCAAGTGAAAACAAGCATACACTCTTAAAAATAAAGGTGCTTCAAAATCATCTTCACAGCTATGTCATAGAACCATTTTTGGTTGCTCAAAGAACCATTCAGTAAAAAGTAAAAAAAACAACAACAACAAACATCTCTTTCTTGCCTTTTTATAATCTAAAGAGCCTTCTTTTGCCACAAAGAACTTCTTCAGATGTTAAAGGTTCTTTATGAAACCATTAGGCAGAAAGGTTCTTCTATAGCTTCGTGAAGCACCTTTACCTTTAAGAGGGTATAGACACAGTGTGTATCACCTTCGCAGTGGTGCCAGCCCTTCTTCTGTGGCCTGTTTGCACGTTCACAAGGTAGTTGTACATGGCACATGGATGGTTGTCCTCCAACAGAGTCATCTTGCGCTGTAGACACAGATTTGACCCCATTATAGGAATATTTTGGGCAGTTGGCCTAATGGATAGGGAGTTGGACTTGTAACCCAAAGGTCATGGGTTCCCGTTGTGTGTGTATGTGGTTGATCACTTCTCACTGCTGTGTGTGTGCACTTGGATGGGTTAAACGCAGAGCACAAATTCCTAGTGGGAAACCATATCTGGCCACATGTCTCGTCCTTTCTTTATCAAGGATCTTGGTGTATCAATGGCAATGGACGAAGTGGAATCAGTTTAGCATTCAAATTTTTATGTGTTGACATGTTTAGTTAAATTAATGCTCTGGTGAAAGTAAAAAAAAAAATCATTTACATTTATTTAAAAGCCGTGTCTTGTTTCCTAGATACTGAAACATTGATGACATCAGGACACGGTAAACAAACATCTGCAACTGCACAAACCAAACCTATTAAACAACATATTTCTTAACGTCCTATATGTAGTGCTCTAGAGCTCTTTGTGGTTCTATTAAACTGAAACCAGTTTAGGTTAGACTAGGTGTTGTGGTGACTGAAGGCTTCACAAGATCAAATGACCACTATATTTTACTAGGAAATGCACTTCAGTGGCTGTTTTAAATAAAAGGGGAATGAGATTTTACTTGTTAGCTCAATTAGGAAAAGGAAATATCTTCATATTCTGGGGCCAGATTCAAAACATTCTTAAGAATAGTATTCTCAGTTGCCATTTTCTTATATATATATATATATATATATATATATTTTTTTTTTTTACAAAAATACTTAATGTTCTATTTTTTTAAAGCATAGCAATATTGAAATAATTGTGCTTAGAGTTCTGAGCGTCTTTATCTTAAAGACTTTTTAACTTTTAAGAAGCAATGTTTATGTCCAAAAATAGCTTCATCACTCTTTAGCTGTCAGCTGATTTTTCATCCATTGGGTGAAAACTGTAAGTTTAGTCATAGCACCTCTTTCTTTAACAAGCCGCATGAGTGTGTTAAGTAGGAGAGTAAATGTCAGTATACTGTACCGTTCTGAGAGCTTTGCGGTCTGCGTACCAGGCCCACATAATAACCACCAGGAAGAGAGCAAAGAAGCAGCTGAGCAAAACCACCACTATATAGTTCTCATTTACTGTGGCAAACAGAGCTGCCGTCTGAGACAAATCGACTTGGTTGGGCATCACGAAGAAGGAGCTTCCAAAGAATGTTGTGTGGTTGCACAAACAGTGAGTTAGGTTCGGCATTGTATTGTGACCAACCTTTGGATAGATAAATGATATTACAAACAAAGACTCTATATTCAATGAACATTATTCATTTTGCAACTATTATGTAGACTTACCATGCAGCCATCTATACTCCAGGATGAATTCTCTGTGTCCCAAAACAGGCACTTGGTTACAAAAGCTGAGACTTTAAAGGTCAGCTTCCCACTTTTGGAGTAACCAGTTGGTAATATTGACACCTTCCAGGCCCCCTCAATTCCCTTCGTCATTTCAGGGGTGATCAGCCAGCGATAACTGTCTATTGTAAAAAAAATAAAAATAAAATAATAATAAAATTTAAATAAATGCAGGGGAAAGGTTAATCTCATGATGATAATTTTTATATCTCACAAACAGTAGCAAGAGTCAATGAATAATACATGTGAACTTTTCATTTTATTGATTTATTTTCCAAACTTTACCATTGTAGGTTAGAGTAGTGCTTTGATTCAAATAGGTGGCGTTTGCCTCCTCTGGTGGATGTAGAGTAACACCGAGAGTTACGTTTTGATTTGGCATTGCTGTAACAATCACAGTCACGTCCACGTCTGAAATGTTGAATGTTGAGGTGACAGCAAACCCAGGTTTCCAGTCTATATCTACAACTTCAGGCTCAGGGGCTTCAGGCCGAGGCAGATATATCTGTACAGAGAGAATCATCAGTAGCTACTTAATTCATTTAATGATTTAAGATTTTCACACTGCTTATTGTTTCAAAAAAGCTTTACAGATAATAGTGCCTTACAAATCTCAGAGCAATTTAAATTCTTCTGTGTTCAGAAATCACATATTTGAAAGTGATGAAGTGAGCTCAGTAGGGCTCTCTAACTAATGTTTAACAAAATGAGTTTGGTTATAGGTCGTCACCTCAATGTTCTGTGAAAGATGTGCAATTTTGATTGGAGAGCCTTTGTTCTGCAAAGAAAAGCTGCAAGTTGCTCCAGTGATGCTTTCATTGGACTTGGTTTCCAATGGATTCTCTTTAAATTGGAAGAGCTGTAATGATAAAGTTAGCATCTTAAAAGTGTGACCATGACTGTAGCTGATTTTATGATTTGGCTTTAAAATCAGGATTTTGATGTAAGCAAACCTGGACATTGACATTCCCAGGTGGCAGCTGACCAGTCATTGCAGAAAGAGCTGGAAGTTGGCATAATCCTCCATCCATTGAGCCAACAGTTTTTCCACCCAGGGTGCTTGAATCTTGTCTGTGGAGACACAGCTATACATTACATATGAACAATTGCATATAAAATCATAGGTCAGTAATCACACAACTAATAATGACCTTGTGACATATATGGTGCCTGTTGGAAGTTCCTTGACAATGTCACCACTATCAGCCAGAGCCTTTCCATAAATGCGGCCCGCAAGAGTGATGAGTTCTTCAAGCTGTTAAAAAAAAAAAAAAAAGTATTCATAGTTGAGAAGCATTTGTGTAGAGAAACATAATCAGCCTTAAAATAATTTGATCTATTTATAACTTGACAACTTGACTTGCATCATCCATGTTGTCAGATTCACACTCTTGTGAGAACAAAAGTATGGCCGAAGTGCAGTTCAAAATTGTATCAAGCTGGTCTGGATCCAATGTAGCATTTGTTTCGAGGTGATTATATATGTTGTTCAGGTACTGGACCTATCCAATAAAGAAGTAATAGAGAACAATTTATATGGATAATTCAATGGGTTATGCTGAAAATAAATAGAATTATAAAGGAAAAATTATGGAGCAAATTAAAGATTATGAAGCAATCAGAATTTTATCATTGGTGTTATGCAGGGATCAACAATAAGGATGGTATGTTTGCCAGTATTAGAGAGTTTCAGGCTAGCTAAAAATGACTTCAGCCTGATAATCAATTGTAATAATAAATACAATAATGTAATGTATTAATAATTTATTTTGTGTTATATAATGCATTAATCACCTTATTGTCGTTTGATAGTTCATCTGTTGTTGTCTCCATATCCTTCAACATTGTTTCGGCATTCTGCAAAATAGACAAGAAGGGTTCTTGAATTGTTGTTGAGATGATCATTTATTCTGTATGTCAACTCTTTTAAACTCTTGGGGATTCTTTTTTATTTAATGATATTATTCACACAGTGTTTGATTATGGTCCAATAGCAAGTAATCAACATCTTTACAGTCATCAACCAGTTCAAATGAAAGACGTTCATCATGGTACAGTATATAACAAGCCATTTTAAGCAAACTCACAGATGCCAAGTGGTCTTGTATATCATTTCTACGATGAAATTGATCTTTGTTCTTTAAGTTTTTCATACTCTTATTCCAAACTCTAGCTCAGGGGTCTCCAACCCTGCTCCTGGAGAGCTACGTCCTGCAGATTTCAGCTCCAACCCCAATCAAACACACCTGAAGCAGCTAATCAAGGTGTTCTGGGCCATAGATATATATATATATAAAGAATGGCTAGATGTCTTACGTCGAGGTCTAGAGCGTCCGCACAGGTCGGCCATCTTACCACAGGCT
>JAUCMS010000127.1:25264509-25274800 GCA_032357445.1 Enteromius radiatus
ATTGTGGGTGAGCGAGCAGCCTGTGGTAAGATGGCCGCCATATGCGGACGTTCGACTCCATTGGCCAGCAACGCAGAAGAGACATCTAGCCATTCCATATATATATCTATGTTCTGGGTTACTTAATAATTACAGACAGGTGTGTTGGAGCACAGCTGGAGCTAAGATCTGCAGGACGGTAGCTCTCCAGGAGCAGGGTTGGAGACCTCTGCTCTAGCTCTTTATTTTCTGAGGTCTGCTTTCATAAAACAGTTCTGAACAGGCCACTTCATGGAAATACATTCTATTGCTGAATAACCTCACCAACCTGCAAAAGCCCAGCAGTATTTCCTATACTGTTTCCCAGTGATGTCAATGTGTCAGTAAGGCTTCTGCGGGTCCTTTTGTCTGCTTCACTTGATTTCAGATTTGTATTTAAAACTGTAATGGCACAACAATGAGATTACATTCTGTTCCATATTTAAAAGAAAATTTGTAGGTAACAATCTCATTTCTGTGCTGTCCAGCTATTTTGATTCACATAATAAAACAATGTTGCTTTATGCTATGTTTGTGTTGAGGAGAGGTGATTTGTTTCTGTACCTCGCGTGCAGAGGGAGCTAAATCTCATGCTGCAGTCAGGTGTGGTCATCAGCTGAAATGGATCTTTGACCAAATAGGTGCAAGCAAAGTGACCTTTAATGACATTGCCATGATTTTTAACAGGTGAATATGAGACAGCTTCGAATCCTGTAAACACACCCAAACACACATAAACATCTCTACAAACTATAGTGTAATTAAATTCATTGCTATAAACTCTTAAGGCAAAAATAAAGGTTCTTCAGTGGCTCTTTACACCTCCTTAGGATCAGCAAAGCATATCTGTATAGCAATCTTGAGTTGTATTACGACACTTTGAAGATTAAAGGTATTTTTTTGAGATTACATAATAGGTATTCAAATAAACACATTGACTTATATGTTTTCATAAAGCATCAGGCCTCATTGGTATTAATTGAATCTTTTTTCATTTAAAGGCGTATGCTATGAACAGCATTATACCTGCTTGCCCTGCCTAATCAAATGAATTCCTTCGTACAGATTCCCGGAAGTCATTGGAACACCAAACCTGGTCACACTTAAGTTTGGGGATCAATACTACTTTGTCTCAATACACTCATCATTTGCTGCATATTAATATGTATTATTGAATAAAATGAAATAAAATATGAGCATGCAGAACTGCTTTATAAGTAATAAACAGCCAATATGCTACAGTAGTAACAGTCAAGCTAATTAAGTTAATAGTGAGAATTGATCCCTAAGTGGGTCCCACTTTATATTAACTGCTATGCACTTATATTTAAATTAATAATTTGGTACAATGCACTTATTGTGTACATACATATTTTTACATTGTGCTTATATTTTTAAAAACACCTACATGTAATTACAACTGTAATTAATTCCTGTACTTACATTTATAATTACACGGTCGACCCAACCCCAACACATCCTTAAACCTACCCATACCATCAAACCTGTCCCTAATCTTACTCATATCCCACCTCAGTAGCAGCAAAAGTGTTTTACAATACAAAATGAACACAATAAGTACATTGTGCTTATTTTGATGTAAATACACAGTAGTTTTCCATCCAATATAAAGTGTGACCCTAAAGTGTAATCCAAAAATGTTCACAGTAGACCTACATTTAACTTACACCATCTATCAGCACTTTTTATTTTAGGGACAGGTTTGACTTTCCTTGTAATAAATAGTAAGGGCAACAAAGTTTAGACGATCTACAGGTAGAAAAACTGTAAACTTTACTCACGACTGATGTTATTTTTATACATCAACTCCCGACTGACCCACCACGGTCCAATTTCTGTGGCATGGGTTTGTACAAGCTCCTTAATCTCAACATTCAAGTCATTCAGAAGATGTCCCCCTTGTTTTTCACAGCTCCTGTGGGCTTCAGCCCATGGCATGGATTCCTGAACAAACTCATACGCTCTTCCCCCATGAATTCTCCTGCTATGTCTATTTTTTTTTGATCCATCCTTACAAGTCATAAGCGGTATCAAAAAAAATGAAATCCAACAACAAACAAGCACTTGCTTTGAGAAAGCCATGACTGATAATAGGTGAAAGCAACCTTCAGTCTAGGAAAGATTGTGTGGACTAAAAAACAGGGAGCCTACGTACATCTTAGGCAAATCTGAAATCTCACTTTGTGAAAACAGTGAATGTGAACTAACTTCATTAGGGAAATGGGAGCAGGCACTCAAATACATGCAAAATCTGATTTTAAACCAAGACTCTCCATTCCAAAAGCCTCCAATGAATCGTTATCCACAAATTTCTGAAATAAAGACGTTTTGATTTTAAGTCACACTATCCCGTGCAGTGATAATGGTAAAGTGTTCTTTGTCATCCTTTGTATTACTATAGACTACTTAACACTGTACAATACACAAATAAGGAGAAGCACAGTGTAAAAAATACTTTGGCAATACTGATGGTAATTCCAAGGAATATTGACTCATTCTGTAGAACAATATAAAAAATTTCTACAAAATATATATTCTATCTATCTATCTATTTATCTATCTATCTATCTTTATTTATTTATTTATTTATTTCATTTTTTAAATTTATATATATATATATATATATATATATATATATATATATAAGTATAAAAACTTTATATATAAAGTACTCTCGGGTACTCGTTTTTATAGTTTTAAAAATTCTGTAATTGCTTTACTAAATATAGTTAGTAATAAAACATGTTTCTCTTTTTCCCAGTGCAACATAAGCTTTGCTTATAATTGTCAAAATTAACATTGTCGATTGCTACAGAAAGTCCAATCAATGTATCTGTTAATTTTTTTTTTTTTTTTTTTTTGCTGTGTTATATAACAAATATGTCGTTTTTTTTCTCTTATAGGGGCTCGCCTCTACTTCCTTCTCGCGAGATGTCGTTCAGGAAGTGAACAGGGAAGCGCATGCACGTTGTTTGGATGGTGTCTCAGAACACTCATGGCGGGACGACTGAAGGTGAATAAGCGATGTTTCGCTGTTCTTAGAAAAGTGTTGCCACATCAAGCAGAGCATGCATTTACAGATAAATGAGTGGCAGTCTTTGTTGTTTTTGCGGTTTACGTTAAATCTGCTTCTGATATTTCACAGCAAACCCCTCTGTAATCCCACTTTACTCCTGATTATTTGCTATTGTAACTTTAAATGCATTACACACAAATCAAATAAAAAGAAATCCGGGATAATGCCGTGGTGGGTATGTTTAAAATCGAAATATCACAAAATAATAATATTTTTTTTATAGTAACGTTACTGAATATTGAAAAATTCAGTAACGTACTATTGTATGGCACTATATTAGCACTGATCCATAGGACTTTTTGTAAAGGTTTTATAGTGTTTTCTAATTTTGTTTAGTGGATACATTCATAGCCTGTAATGTATGCAAATTTCAATAAAGGAAAAATCTTTGATAAGCCTTGATATTCAATTATTCAAGTGCACGTTTGGGGTCGTTTCTTTTAAAATGCTTTAAAATCTTTTTGATGATAGAAAAAAGTGTGGCCTCTTGTTGCTTGAGTATCCTCTCTTGATCTTTGCAGAAACAAGCGAAAGATGCCTTAAAGATCATAGGATGTGGCAGTACCCTGTTTCTGGGATACCTCACAGCCTCCGGAGATGAGCGTTTCTATGCCAGTGCACTCATGCCTGTGCTGCAGAGGTTTGTGGGAGCAGAGACGGCTCATGTCATGGCCGTTCGGGTGATTGGTCTTGGACTTGTGCCTTACAACAACTACAAGGACCCGGCCTCACTGGTCAGTGTGTTAAATATTTGTGTAAAATTGCTATATGAATTCTTTTCACATATTGATGATGCATTTCCATAGTTATTAACATCATACATCTAGCAGCGTTGTTTTAGATTTTCATTTTTTTAATTACATTTTAAAGGGATAGTTCACCCAAAAATGAAAGTTCTGTTATTAAATATTCACCCTCATGTTGTTCCAAACCCGTAAGACCTCTGTTCATCTTCAGAACCCAAATTAAGATATTTTTGATGAAATACCTGCTTTGTAAAACCATAATTTTATTATGCAGGAAGAACACTTTTTGTGCAAATCGAAAATAAAAATATTGTCTTTATTCAACAGTTCTTTTATTATAAAATCTTGTCTTCCTCCATTATCAGTAATACCTCTGTACTTAAACACATGCGCGTTATGCTGTTGACATAGAACATGCACGTGCAAGCCTTGTTTGTATGCAGAAGAACATATGCGCAAGCTTCATCATATTCCAAATAATCGCACCCTAGGGTGACACTAAAGAGAAGAATTGTTGAATAAAGTTTTTCTCTTTTCTTTTTTTTCTTGGCTTTGTACTAGCCATGTTCTGTAGAATGTCACTGTGTGCTGTAAATGGTTATCTGCTTGGCCATGCAGTGTACAGTACGATCATTATATTGGCAACTGTAGGTAGTGGCATAGGTAACTAAGAACCTGTATTGGTTTATTGCTATTAGTTGGTCCAGACATTGTTTCAGCTGGGTTTTTTATTTTCATTTAAAGTAAAATTTATTATAACATTTATTTCCATCAGGAAGTGCACGTGTTGGGTCGAAAGTTCCAGAACCCAGTTGGGTTAGCAGCAGGCTTTGACAAGCACGGTGAGGCAGTGGATGGCCTCTATAGATTGGGCTTTGGTTTTGTGGAGGTGGGGACTGTAACCCCAAAGGCACAGGATGGCAACCCAAAGCCACGGGTATTTAGACTGGAGTCAGACCAAGCTGTCATTAACAGGTAGGGCTACATTTCTGATACAAAGACAAACCTAGCTGTCAGAATATATTTTTAATGGTCTGTGTCTTTAGGTTCACTTACTCCCTCAGCTTAAAGGATTACACCCCTCTCGGAATAAATCAGTAATTCTTTATTTAGAAGACATTAGGATAATTTGGAGAGATGATTATCAAGCATGTCTGCTTGATCAATTTCCAAAGAAGCATTTCAGAATTATTCAGTAAAATAAGGTTTTCTTATGAAAGTGATAAAAAAGGTTGTTTCAAAAATAAGTACACCGTCACCCACCTAAAACTTGTGTAATAAAACTAATACATTTTATTTAAAATTAGTTTTATTAGCTTTATTTAAACTGGAAAAGTATAGTCCAACAAAGGCAATTTTTGATCAAGAAGGGAGCAATTTCTTCACAATTTAAGGTGTCACATACCCCACTGAGTTCTGCTGACAACAGTAGAACCAGTTGAGGGAGAAATCTCAGAAGACTTATTTCTTTGAACAAAAGACTTGTGATTAGGTTCTTGAAATAATTAGGCCTTCATTTTAAAGTGCCCCTATTATGGGTCATGAAAGATTAATATTTTGGCTTTAGGAGTCCCCAATAACAGGTTGACAGGCATGCAAGGTTAAAAAAAACACTTATTATATGCCTTGTCTTTATAATATATGCATTTTTTCACCTTGCTTTTTTTACCTTGTTCAATGACTCCCAATGAACTTGCTCAGCTATTATTTTTTCCAAACCCCTCATTTGCATAATCTGCAGTGATTGTTTGATTGCTTTCATCTCCATTTTATCATGCGTGTAATGCCTGAGAAAGTGCTCCTTGTGTAAAGTGTTACCAGGGAGACTGCTATTTTTACAGCGCAAAAATCAGCACCTAGTGGCAGAGAATTAGCATTTTCATTTAGACCAACCTGAAAAAAGCCAACAGTTGGGTGAGCAGTATGCTATTGTTTCATGTTGATGTCAACAATAGCTTGGGAATCATTTTAAAAACGACTCCTTTTGATTATTTAAAGTTGTCTCTTTCTTTTAAGAGAGAATTTTGCACTTTTAGATTTAAAACCGCAAAAGCTATGAAAAAGTGCCTGTTTTAGCTTATAAATTAAGGTGCAGAAGTTAAATACCTGGTGGTTGTTGTCCATAACAGAATTACCTATAATCGCAATAATCAGATTTTAGTTTTTCAAGGCCCATGTTTACAAAATCTAGTTTTGTGGGGATCTATACTCTGGTCTCATGAGACCAAGTAAATCTATTTGAATCTAACAGCATCCAAAATGGCGTTAGCATTGCTAGAGGAGGAGTGTAATGAGAAGTGCTGTCATGAATTCACACACTGTGTGATGTACTGATGGTACTGTCTCTCCGTTCCCTGTATAGTTGGCCTTTTTTTCAACATAACAATGACGATATACATTTTCCCAAGGTGAAAAGCCTTCTGAGGACAAGTAATTTACCAAACTCTAACACACTTGAGCAAACGCAGAGCAACAAAGACCAGGCCATTTAAGGTAGTCATCCTCAAGAGTTATACAGCACAGATGTGACAGTTTGTCATGAGCTAGTACGCTCAAGTAGAAGGGTCAGAAGAATAGTATACTTTATATGCTTTTATTATGTACTTTATACTAACATAAAGTTATAGAGGACAGAGTACTAGAATATGTTTGTTAAATTTAATGGATGTACTAATTTCTTTGACATTGAACAAACAGTGACTAATCTACTTATTTTTCATACATTAATGATACTTTTTGTTTTTATTTTGTGAATTATCATTAAGAAAAGTGTTTTTTATTTGTTCAGAGGACTGTACTATATCATGTGAAGAGTATAATCAATGATTTATAGAATAAATTATAGAACCCAACACTTTCTTTTCTTTGTCTTAAAAGGAACTGAACATTTTATCTATTAAAATATACTGTACATATGAAAAAATGCTAAATGTTATCAATTATCAAAAAGTACCTCTCAGCTTATGTTGTCTTGGTGAGTCACGTTGTACAGACTAGTTGGTGAAAAATTGCATGATTTTGAGTAAAATGGTATTAGCATCTCTTGTCACACAAACAGTGTTTCTTTTCACTATGGAGAATATGCAAATGAGGTGCAGACGCGCCAGCTTCTCCCGAAGAAAGCTTCCAGTTTAGCATTCAGTCATGCACTTGTCTTCAATATAGCTATTGAATTTCAGTCCATTAAATATAGGTTGATCTTTTTAAACTTATGTTTTTAAATATTTCTGAACCTTCACTACACACTGAAACCTGCGCTTTTTCATTAATGCTGAATTAATAAAGTTACTCAATTAATAACAATGAAAGTGAATTTTCTTCCAAATGTAAAATATTTGATCAAGTATTATATTGAATATTCTTTAACTTAATGTGAATTTCAGGCTGGACAAGGTTTTCTATTTTATAAGTCAATATTGAAAAGAAAGTCTTTGGTCTGATGAATTGGCTGATGTTAACGTAAACAACAAAAATATAGTCGCACACCAATATCGTCAGTCAGTGTTGTGTACAGATTCTTCACAGGCATTCAAACAAGGGTGGAGTCCCTCTGGATGGAGTAAATGAGTGGCGTTTGTCCATGTTGCAGGTTTTGAATGCCAAATGCTGTTTGCCATTTGAAAGTTGAAAGTTGAACTTTCTTTTTCAAGCTTGTGATTTGAACAAACCCTACCCTACATATTAAACTGTAGCATTATTGCTGTTTTTGCCAGATGTGAATGATGTTTTTTTTTTTTTTACTTTATTTAAAAAGCAACTGGTAAGAAAACTAGTAAACTTTGAGAACCATCCAGGAAATCTTGTTAACTTTTTATAACTTTTTATAAACGGTAGTCAACATTTAAATTGGATTAAAAAATTTTGTCCTAAGACAAGAACGCATTTCTTGTTGACTACTGTGTGTATATATGTGTGTGTGTGTGTGTGTGTGTGTGTGTGTGTATATAGTGTAAATATTTTACCAATAATTCACGTATTATACCTTTAGTGTGGTTTGTGTATTTCAGATATGGGTTCAATAGTTGTGGGCTTTCTGCAGTGCAAGAAAGGTTGAAAGCCAGAAAGAATTTCCAGTCAGAACTAACAAAAGGTAAATAATAATCACAATTTCCTGTTTAAGTGTGGAACTGGGGATAAAGTTCCATATGTTTGTATTTTTCTCAAGACTGTGAACATATCTTTACATAACATAATTTCCCTTAATGCCTTGGAAATAACAAAGACATTTGGTACTTTTTCCTACTTATTTGAATACATCTGTTCAGCTGTGCTAAGAAAAATCCTGCTGCCTTGTAACAGTATAAATTTCCAATATCAGCAGGTAAACCTCTTGGCATCAATCTGGGCAAGAACAAGCTTTCTACAGATGCAGTGTCAGATTATGTGGAGGGAGTGCGGACACTGGGCCCTCTTGCTGACTACTTAGTAGTTAATGTTAGCAGCCCCAACACTCCTGGCCTTAGAGACCTACAGGGCAAGGAAGAACTGCGCCACCTACTGGTCAAGGTAGTTCATCATTTCAGTAATTAAGGTGTATATGAAGTAGAGATATACTTTTAAAGGAATATTTTAATAAAAATATGAATCATCTCACCAAACTACATTTTCATTTTGCAATTCTGTCCATCTTTTTCATCATAATATTTACATACATGTGACAATTAACCACAAGAAACTCTTTCTGTTCATACATTATACCAGAATGATATATAAAAACATCTGCTGTAATATAAAAAAAATTCTCAAATTGTGTTTCAAAGAAAACAATGAAGTAATTAAAATAATGCATTGTTACTTCTCACTAACCATCAATGGTTAGGGCATTTGTGAAAGATGTCAAACTGTGGCATGGTCTGACAGCTCACAAAATAGAGAATCATAGCAATAACAGAGTAAAAAAGAATTGCTGATTAAAGTGTTTAGTATATTTATATACAGCTGTTAAATGAGTCCTACTTGGTGTTTGTGGTTACTCAGGTGCTTAAAGAGCGGGATTCCTTGCTGAGTGAGAAGAGACCGCCTGTGCTGGTGAAGATTGCTCCAGATCTTTCGACACAAGACAAGCAAGACATTGCTGAGGTCATCATGGAGGTCAGTTTTTGCGGGTTAAACACATTATGTAAACATGTTGTGCCCAATTCATTTAGAAGATAGGAAAGATATTGTATGTTTTTCAGGTTGGTGTTGATGGTTTAATGGTTTCCAACACCACTGTTTCCAGGCCAGACACTCTAAAAGACCCAAATAAACGTGAAATAGGGGGCCTCAGTGGTCAACCTCTCAAAGAGCTGTCCACTCAAATGGTGCGAGAGATGTACACATTGACGCAAGGTACCCTCTAATGTTAAAAGGCCAAAGGCTTATTTTTGACTTTTACATTTAATTTGTATTTGGAAGTTGTACTGATAGATTGAAATGTAGAAAAGTGGTTAATAAGGGAATAAGCTTTTGTGTGAGTTTGTAGGGAAGATGCCCATTGTTGGAGTTGGTGGAGTAGCCAGCGGACAGGATGCCCTTGATAAGATTCGTGCAGGAGCTTCTCTGGTCCAGCTCTACACGGCTCTAGTATACCAGGGTCCGCCTGTAGTCAAAAAGATCAAAAGAGAACTGGATGATCTGCTGAAGTGAGTATACTAATGTTTTATTTTCCATTTTCTTCTAGTAATTAATAAGCATAGAGGTATTAAACACATTTGTTTGCTTTTTCTAGGTCACAAGGTTTTACATGTGTAGCAGAGGCAGTAGGTGCTGATCATACAGAGAAAACGGCAAAACTACAGACCTAAAAGGAAGGCTCACACACCTGATGTGATGTGATGGCAGAGAGTTTGGCTGCTCATAATTCTTAACATTCTGCATTTACTGTTGCACATTGGTCTCAATCCATATTTTCTTTAAAGCATTGTTTTGGAGTCATGTCACAAGACTGGAACCTTCTCATGCCTTGTTGGTTTTGTAAATGAATTCTTGATGTAAAAAATGTGAACACGAGTGGCTAACATATCTGATATTTTATACCTCGGAGTTCAAGAATTATATGAATTTGAATAAATGTTGTGCCCTGATTAAGATTTTTATATAAAATGTGAATTATGTAAAACAATTATGTAAAATGTTACATTTCTGAAATGTTAAAGGGGTCATACGGTGCTACATGCACTTTTTCAAGCTGTTTGGACTGAAATGTGTGTTGGGAGTGTGTGTACACAACCACCTTACAATGATAAAGATCCACAAGTATTTTTATTAAATTAAAAGAAGAATTAGTTTCCCCTTCTGAAATCAAGTCATTCTCAAATGCATGTCGGTTTGGCGTCACACCGACAGAGGCCACTCCCACAATAGTTGACTGATATGGGATTAATATCCTGCCATGATTCAAAACTGAAAATAAAGTTCTGAAAGGTTGAAACTAAGTGTTCGAAAACTC
>JAUCMS010000127.1:25305096-25338677 GCA_032357445.1 Enteromius radiatus
TGGATTGGTTTGACACACATTCAGAGCCGTCACGCTGGAGGGCGTTCCCAAAGCGTCATGTGACGCAGCTCGAGTTCTTGAAAAGGAACTACAATTACTTGACAGAGGCTGCAGTACTTTCAGTGTTTGGCCTGTATTATTATTTTTTATCTTCTGAGCTAGAATGAGAACCCTATTAAGTGCGGATAACATATAGTACAAAGACCCTAAAACTTATTTGGAAGCCATGCTTTCATGACCGTCAGACACTTAGACATTAGATAACAAAATATCAAACTTGGTACCATATGATGCAATGAAATTAATACCTTCTAAGGTAAGATGCTAAGGACACTTTTGGGAGCAGTGCATCATTGTAACAAGCTCATTTTCTACATACAGGTGCATCAAAAAAAAAAAAATTGAATGAAGATGAGGTAATCGTTGCATAATGTGGTTGATCACTGACATTGTTTTATCTTGCAGGTGTTTTTGCATCCAGACTTTCAGAGCTCATCAGACTGGGACAATGACCTTGCTCTGATCAAACTGAAGGAGCCAGTCAAATTTAGTGAGTCTGTAATGCCCATCCCACTTCCTGAGATTGGAGATAACCAGGAAGAAAAAGAAGAAGAGAAAGGCATCATTGCCGGGTGGGGCTGGGGGAAACTTTTTACTCCTGCTCCAGTACTCAAGTATCTCTCTCTGCCTGTACGGTCATGCAAGGGTAAATACCAGGCAAAGGTTCTGGCAAGTACACCAAACGTGGATGACAAACAGTTCTGCACGGGACCTAGTAAGTTCCAGGAAAATGTGTGCTTTGGCGATGCAGGCGGCGCTCTTGCATTCCTCAACCCCAACACCAATACGGTGTATGCTGCAGGTATCCTCTCCTTTGACAAGGCTTGTTCTGTAGAAGAGCACGCTGTCTACACGAAAATTTCTGCCTACCTGCCCTGGATTCATAGTGTAATGAGAGGTGATTTACAAGAATTTCCAGAGAAGCGTGCTTCACTCATAAGTCACATGATTGCACAGCAGCAGTAACAACTGCTTGATAAATGAATTTATTTTACTTGTACAAAAATATTTGTTATCAAAGTATTTTTATCAATATTTCAAAAGTGGGCCTCCTTTAAAGTGTCGATTCTGTCAGATATACAAATACAATGGAAATCAAGCTGGCTTCTCTTAGGAGAAATTAAATATGATTTGCTGATAAATGTGTATAAAACTAAGCTTTCACAGACATCAGTGACTCGTCAGGCATAAAAAGACAAATTTACTACTGAATGTATTGAATAATGATATAACAATAATATTGTATGTCATACTGAATGTAAATGTACATTTTTGCAGCACATTCCATAAAATGGTTTATTACTTTACTGTGTGCATTTTTTATTTAAGCAAACACGAGAAAGCACATCACATACCATCTGAGCTTATTAAAAATGTAAAGCTCTGCAGCAGAATGTTACTTTCCACCTTGTGCTGTCAAATAGACTTTACTTTTGTAAAAGGGTGGAGCTGCAAGGTTATATAAGCACATATCTTGTGGCCATTGTTGTGAAACCAAAACAGCACGTATAGAGTAGATTAACTGTACACGCTGCACAAAAGCCACAGCTTAGATTAATCATGAATTAAGTTCTTCTTTTTTCCACCAAGCATGCCAGTTAAATAGAGTGAGTAGAGAAATAGAGTGTTTTTGTGTATATTTGTGTCCTAAATGTATTAGATGACTCAACCTTAAATCAAATGCAGCTGTGAAACTCACAAATCACATATAAAAACACTGGAATCAGAGGCTGGATTCACAAAACATTCTGAATCATAAAAGTTTTCTGGTAACACTTTACAATAACAGTAGATGAATTATCATGTACTAATACATGAATTAACAATTTCTTGACTATAAACTAATGATGAGTTAAGACATATATTAATCAAGAACTAACTTATCTACGACATGACATGAATTACTGCATGAATAACACCACCTTAATTACATGTTAGTTACTGCATGTTAGTTAATGGATTAATTAACAATTTGTGGTAATCTAAATCATGCTTTAGGTTCACAAAATTGTACATAAATTTGCCACCTGCAGCTGTCACGTCATGAATTCATCCGTTGTTAATGTATCATTACAGTATGTCAGGACTTTATTATTATTACACATTATTATTATTAACTCTTCATTAATTACTTATAAAATAACATGAATTCATGACTTGTTAACATGCTTAAAAAGTTATCAATTACACATTTTTTATACATATTCAGCTCATCTAAATCAGATATTTGGTGCTTTTCGGGGGTTTGTAAAGAAGTGGAAGAGCAGAGGTCCTGTGGCTGTATTTGGAGGGAGAAGGACCTGAACGGTAGGAGTTCAATTTTAAAAAATTGTGTCAGCTTAATTATAATGAAAACATTATTGTAGGACGGCAGCAGTGGAATCACTCAAAACAGGATGAGATGAACTTGTTTTTAATTATGAATGCATTATTTTTTGTTGGTTGAGTTCGGTTAAATGTAAATATTGCAAGAAATTCTCTGTCATTCATTGATGTTTGTGAGAGCTGCAGGGGGCAGATCTATAAACAATTTTGTGCCATTAAAGCATGTTTGATTTAGTTTACCACAAATTGTTAATTAAAACTAACATGCAGTAACTAACATGTAATTAAGGTGGCGTTATTCATGCAGTAATTCATGTGAGTCATGTCGTAGTTCTTGATTAATATATGTCTTAACTCATCATTAGTTTATAGTCAAGTAATTGTTAATTCATGTATTAGTACATGATAATACTTTTATTGTAATGTTACCAGTTTTCTAAAGTCTAAGTAATCATAGTCATAGTAATATCATAGTAAATAGAGATTCTTAAAGTTAAAGGGTTACTCCACCACAAAATAAACATTTTGTCTTTAATCACTTACCCCCGTTGTTCGTCTTCATAACACAATTTAAGATATTTTGGATAAAAACTAGTTGAGTTGTGACTGTCCCATTAGCTGTTACGTAAATACCACAGTCAAGAATGAAGCTTTTATGGGTTTGGAATAACATGGGGGCAAGTGAATTATGACAAAAGTTTCAATTTGAGGTGGAGTAACCCTTTAAAGAATTACTCCAACATAACACTATAGCTGTATGTAATACATAGTATAACTGTGCACAAGTTTTCTGAAGAGACATGAATGATGGAAAATGTAAACAATGATATGTCATGATTACTTGTGTAGCAACGTCTTGGCAGTATCCAGAATATATGAACACACCTAAACACAAGACACATTTACTCTAGCACATTACAGTAATATGCAGACAAAGTAAGATATGCAACCCCTGAATAGTTTATCTTCAGCATATCTTTATCAGCATATCTTCAGCTTATCTATCATATCTTTATTCAGTCAAATAAAGCTGAAGTGTCATTTTGTTCGTAAGAAACAATTTTAGTATGTTTTGATATTAAAAACCTTGCTTCTTCAGGTGCACGCCCAAAGGCTGGGCCCCTGATTCATTGGGCCAGTGCAGCTTTGGTCACCCTATTTTATCTGTTATATATTCGCACCTGGTTTATCTTTTATTATTATTATTTGCTCTATATCTGTTTGCTCGGCACCTTTCCAGTGTCAGGGTGTTTTGCGTGTTCTTACCTGCCCTCTGTCATTCTGTCAATTCAGTCTTGTGATGAATGTGTTTGTTTTTCTACAGCTTTTCTACAGTGTTTTTACAGATAAGATGAAAACGTGAAAAACTAATTATTCAAGACAGCAATTTCTGACCTGAAAAATGACTATTTAAATTTGAGGGAACTCAAATAATTTGTTGTATTCACTATATAATGATTTTTTTTTTTTTTTAACAAATAATCATCCTTGGGGCAGCTTTAAATCTGCTGTTAAGACATTTGATTCATTCTCTAACTTCCTTCAAGACAAAGACCCAAATATTGCATTCAGGTGGCCGTTAGAGAACATTATGAAATGCAAGAGAACTTGACAAACAAGGTTCTATTAATACAAGCGAATTATTAAACCTGGTGGGAGGCACGTGACACAGGAGGACTAAGCAGCAAATTTTGGGGACTTTCCTTTATAAAGTACAATTGATAACATTACTATTTGCCATACATCAAGATCAAAATCCAAATCAGCACATTAGTTTTATTTTTACTTTTTTTTTTTTTTAGCAGTACCCTAGGGATTTGTGTGAAAGCCAAGTCAACCAACAGTTAGTCCTTCCTTTTTTCCCATGTCTATTACAATGTTTCCACTGTCCATATGATTAAAAAAAACAAATGAACCATGTTTCTACAAGCCTTTGTCTTTGCCTTTGCCAAGACTGTCTTGAGGTCCTTCTTCAGTAATTACAATGCTAGTGACCATAGATTGCAGAAGACAAGCTCGAAATGGAAATGCCACATGTGATATGCTCAGTGTGTCAGATGCAACTGCAGCCCTGTAAATCATTTAGATTGCCTACTATTTTCCAAATTCTTGTCTTCATCTTTTATGTCTATATAAAACAACCATAAAATACATAGGCATAGCATTTAAATGGATCAGTTATGTTTTACTACATTTGAAAAAAGTGACTTAATAAACATATTATCAATTTTAAATAAATGTAGCTTTAGCATATTTTTATAATGTAAGGGAAATGATGTTTCAGATTCTAGAGAACATTTGATTGAACAAGTCTGACCTCAAGGCACAAATATTCATATTAAATCCATGTTCTCTGTACAAAGCATAACATGATGTCTTTTACAGGAGAGATTTACAGGAACTAAATTTTGCTTCTTTCTTCCAAATGCACATTTCAAGTACCATCAATCATTTGAAGTGCAGCAGGTGCAGAACTCCGCCTCGAAACACTTCACTCTCCTCATTAAAGATAATAACATTTTAAATATCTGGCCTTTTAGATTAGCCTCACGCTCACACAAACATCTTATGAGCTCAGCTAGTTTGAACATCCTTGAGAGTAACATTTTGCTTGTCACACTTTTTCTTACCCATTGTCCATTGTTGCAGCTGTAGTGCAAGTTCACTTGATAACATGTTCAAAATGTCCACAATTAGCACAAGAGTAAAAGTTTAATAAAAATGTATAATTGGTTGTTTAATTGATAAAATTACAATTCATTGTATTGCCTTGTAAAATACACATCCAGGACATCACTCAATCAACATTTATATTCCACCTAACTGGAATTAATACAGATTTTGGTTCATCCTACTTCACTGTATTTATAGTACCTAGGTCACATTGCATAAAATACTAAAATAGACGTGATATATTATTTAAATAATGCTACATTTCTCTTTTAAGGTCTGAGGCTGAAGGTTTTTATATATAAATACAAATATACAGTTGCATTACCAGAAAAAGCAGAAAGGATTGAAATACTTTAGCTTACTTTTAACTTTTAACATTTTCAAATGTAAAATGAAGGATATTACTGTATCAGTGATGAGCAGTTATGCAAGGAGAACTCTGGGCATGTGGGATTCTGAAGTATTAATGGTCATTACTGGCTTTACGATCTTCTCAGGGCATTCCCATTTAAACAGCAGCGAGGAGTCTGTCATCTGTGAAGAGTACATGTCATCAACAAGACGACTCTGCTTCTCAGTGAATGTATTCTTCCAGTCTCCGACTTTACCTTAAAGATAGAATTGTAGCGTTTAGAAGATTTCTATTCCATTTTCTATTCTTTCATTATCAAAAATGATTGTACCAATGATTAAGGAAAACATCAAATAGGCATTTACATACCTTTCCTCATGAACTTGCCCTTACTGTGGTCCATGATCTCTTGAGGGATGCAAGTATAGTTGACCTTGGCATTTTCCTTCATGCTATTGAAGCTACAGTGCGTCTGAGCCAGGTTCAGCTCATCTTCAGTTAAAGGACATTGAAGGAAACAACTCACTTTCTGAACAGACCCATGGAGATCCTGATAATATTGAAAAATTGCAAATTGAAACTGCTTGTTTAATCAGTATGTGGTCACCAAATGAATTCTTATGAATCCTCGTGTTCTTATGAAGTCATCCTACCTGACACATTTCCTCATACGTGATGTAAAGAAAGTTTTGGATATCTTTTGCGTGACTAGTCCAGCCCTTGACATGTTCAAACCAGGAGCCATAATGCACTGATGGAAAAATAAATAAACAATTAAAGCATGTAATAGATTGTAAAGAAAAATAAGTGACTCAAACTTAAACTGGTAATAGTAGTTTATCAACTAACCTTCACCCTTCAGGAAATTATTCAGAAAATCAGAGAAAGTGCCTGGGTTAGGCAGAAAATTGGCCATCTTGTGGAAGTGATAGTACGAAACAGACACATCTTTGACATTTCTGGCTATATATATAACCTGAGAAATAGAAAACATTTGTCACTTGCAAGAAAATTTTACAAATAAGTGATAAAACTCAATTTGTGATTTGCCCTACTCACCTTTGCTTTGGAGTGTTGCAGGGCTGGTGCCAGCAGGTGGTACGGCAGATGTGTAGTAATAATACGAGGTCCGGGAGAGGCTTTTAGAATATCAGCGCAGTAGTACTGCTCAAGCCATGGTGCACGGGCCCAGTTGTCCAGAGTTTGGGCGATAGTTGGGTCCCCTTTATTCAAAACTAGAGTGATGATTTCTTGCATCCATGTGGTTCCTAAGAATAAAGGATTCAAGGAAAGTGAAATTAATGCTTGAAAGGCATGAATAATGTTTTGCTTGTAAAAAAAAAAAAAAAGGTAACTTAACATTTTAATTTAAATACATAACCTGTAAAAAAATTGCTCTTTAACAAAAACACACACACAAAAAACTGTTATTACCTGATTTTGGGTAGGTGACAATTACAGTATCTGTGTCCTGAAACTTGAAGTTGGTTGCATAATTCAGTGAGTCTTTAGTATGCATGTGCCCAGGAAACATGATGCTGTGATAAGTTTCTGTGACATCTAGTCGAGCCATGTCTGTTTGTGTGCAAGCGCAAGAGAAATATACTGTAGAACAGAAAGTGTGATGATCTGACAACAGTGTTCAACTGTCAGCTTATATAGGAAGAGAAAACAGAAGACGACAAAGATAAAAGGGGAAGTACAAACAGTGAGCATGGGAAAAAAAAATGTACCTGACAAACTGGTTACCACTAAATTCCCGGTAGACAATGGATTTGTTGTTTGCTATATTTAATGTAATTTATTTATTTATTTAATTTGCCTAACAAAGTATTTGCACATTATAATATCATCATAGGACATTATTGTTGGTAGCTTGAGTTCCCTTTGACCTTTTCTCTTTGACCTTGAGACTTTTAAATGCATTTAATAGAAGCATTTGTTTATTGTTTTCAACCCACACAAATGCAATTCCAAATTAGTTTCCTAGAAGTTCAAACCACAGGGAAAATCCACATTCACATCATGATTGCAGAAGATGGCCTGTATAATAACACATATGTTGTTTCAAATTCTTAAAATTGGCTTTAAAGTATTGTTGGATTAAATGCAGCGAAATAAAATTAAACAAACCTTAATTAAATAAAGTCAACAAATTAACAATAAATAAATAGAAGATTTTGAGTTCATGGTTTCAGAAATCAGCAAACATAAAGTAACAAGAAGCTTTTAACCTTAAACCTGTTGATCTTAAACATGATGACCTTAACGGAAAAAAGGTCATGGGGAATTAACCAATGTTTGATAAATGTGAAGCTTAAAATAGAGCAGTCTTGGGCTCAGCACTTTATGAACTGAGCTAAGTACACCATGGCACTCGTGACAAACACTAAAACACCAAGCTATGATGATGAAGAGTAGTCAGGTTACATATTAATTTCTCTCAAACTTTTGCTGAAGATGATGTGCAACTCACATGCAGAAAGATATAGCAACAAATACTATTAGTTTTAATGATTAGATGCAAGCTCAGTTAGTTTCAGAAGAAAATAATATAATTATGTTTAAAATTCAAGACTGTAGCACCCTATTCTCCAGTCAAGGTGTTTTTTATTTGCCAAACACATTCCATAAACATTACTCCTTGGTTTTATATGAGCTTTTCACTGCAAGTAAAAACCTTGAGGTGCAGTATCAGGGAATATACAGTCTTGGAATAAAAAGAAAAAAAGAAAGAAAAAAGGGTCTCTTATAGCTTTTTCAAACAAGTGTGAATAGATTTCTTTGAGCAGAAAAGTGTTATTAAATGGCTTTATGCTGGCTTTAAAAGAAGGGTTGCTGATTCTATCGTCACAGAAGCAAGCGATGAGTCATTACTCTTGTGGCCTTGACTAAGTTGCTCTGGTAAAAGTATCTGACCACTTGATTATTATTGACGTTGTGTTGTGCGGTAAAGCTTCTTCAATTCAAAAGCTTAAAGGTAAAGTGGTCATTTTTGCAGCACTAACACTGTAACAACAGAATTGCAACACCAATAGCTGAAACCTATACACTTTTTCACTATCTTTTAGATGGCATATTCACTGCATGAAAAGCAGTAAATACAAAATGAATGAGCAAATTCAAACACAAAAACTGTGAGTTATTTTTCAATTGGTTAAGAGTCTAACATCAGCCAAAGTAATACTTCTGAAGACAGTACACACAGCCCTCACATGGACTTTAAACAACAAAATGAAAAATTTACTGTACTTTTTCACAATCACTCATATCATTGAAAATAACGATGTGGCTTTTATGGGGCAACTGTCCAGTTTATGGGGAAGTTTTACGACCCAGAATTACATATTAACATCATTATGATGTAAATGTAATCCCTAACACTGGTCGTTTAGCCCTAGAGTATCTCAACACATAATCAGAGAGAAGAAGAAGATCAACATCTGTGGATATAAGTAGTAAGCTGAAAACAAGAAAAGCTGAGATAGGTAGAGGTATTTGAGGAGCAATTCATAATTAAAGGATACAGAGTGGGTAAACAGTGTGGTGATGACGGATTGGGTCAAGACTGTGTGTTTAGTGCTCTGGGCTTTCACGTTCAACTCATTAGCAAATGATTTCAAAGAGCAAGCCCTGAAACTGATGGCTGACACTCCACTTATAGATGGGTAAGTCAATCTACATACATACATACAAAACAATGTTTTATCTGTGAATTTCATTATTTCTTAAAAGTAATGAGACCCTTTTGTGATCTTTACATAAAAATAAAAAGGTTTTTTTTTTTTTTACATAAAAAGCACTTTCAGAATCTGAGATCAGATTGGATTCCTTTTTATGTACGAAAATTAGAGCTTCTGTAATTGTAAAAGGAAGGAAGAAATAGGAATAAAAAGTGTAATTCACAGTTGCTTCAGTTTTCAAAGAAACTTTCAATGTTTTAATTATCTTTGACTCTATTTGAAAGTGATTTGAAATCTTTTATAAAACAGGCACAATGACCTTCCCTGGCAGATGAGGAGCTTGTTTAATAATCAGCTCAACACTGTGGACTTGTACACACTAAACACCACACACACCAACATCCCAAAAATCAAAGAAGGGCGCCTCTCAGCACAGGTAAAAACAACACAAATAAACAGGCCTAATGTAAATACACAACATTTTTCATAATGGACAAACTGAAAGTGTGGTAATTTTTTTTTTCTGTTGCAGTTCTGGGCAGCTTATGTACCATGTGATAGCCAGTACAAAGATGCAGTCAGACAGACCTTGGAGCAGATTGATGTAATCCACAGGATGTGTCATGAATACCCAGAAGTGTTCAAATTTGCTGCAAGCAGTCAAGGTAAGACAGTGAAGTGGTGGTAAATACTGTAGAAATCCTTGTAATAACTTGAAGTGAATCAAATAGACGTCAGTGTTGAATACAATGACATTTCTGCAGTACACCCAGGGCTACTACTTTTGCCGCAACGTGAATTGATACTTCAAATTATGTGGCTACAATGAAAGAAAGAAATGAGACTGAAAAATCCATTATTTTATGTAAAGAAGCTTAAAAGTGACCTCTACATAACCACAAACACTGTAACAACCACCCATCAACACCATATTCCTAAAGCACCCTGGAATTATTGCGGTAGTGATAAAGTGCATTTGTAATTGTTTATAGTTTTTATTTTCAACTAAAATGAAAATGTTGTTGCAGATATATTGGACGCCTTTGAACAGAATAAGACGGCGAGTCTGATTGGGGTGGAAGGTGGACATTCGATTGACAGCAGTTTGGGTACTCTGCGCACTATGTACCAACTGGGTGTGCGCTATCTCACTATCACACATAGCTGCAACACACCATGGTTAGTGGCTATTACCCTGAATAGTACTTACCGTACTTCATAGCCCTTTAAATACAGGTTGATCCAGTGAGGTGAGGAAAAAACATTGACAGTTTGGAATGAAGTCTGTCCAAAAAAACTGTGCCAGAGGCATTCTATGTTTTTGTAACACACCTGCATAAAACTAACAACAGTAAAGTGGGAGATTAGAGTGAAACCTGGAATGTCCAACTCTTACCAGCAGCTATTCCACAGAATACCTATTTTGCATTTAATTGGGTTTCAAAAGAACTGACTACATCAAAAAGGCCACATTAATGCATGCACCCATCTGATTAGAGAAGGGGAAGAACGTCAGCTGAAAATGCTATTGCTTTCTTTAACAAGTTTTGGTCTCACTTCCTTCTAGGGCAGACAACTGGCTGGTGGACACAGGATCTGAGCTGGAAGAGCATAATGGTTTGTCTGAGTTTGGCAAGGTTAGACACAGAGATGCTTTAATGTCAGATTTCTACAATCAATTAACATATCAGTCAATATATCTGCCTATCTATCAAAAATTATTTCCCCAAAAATACAATATTGTTAAAGGCCCTATATATAAAGATTATTATTGACCAAAATTTTGCATGTATGCATGTAAAATGTAAGTCGATGTATATTGCTTTAAATTTTAACATGAAATTAGAATTTTCAATTGAATTACATATGTTTTCTAATAAAATGCTTATGAATAAAGACAACATACAGACTTCAAAGAATGTGGTCAAACAAAAATATCGGAAAAAGGATCTTTATTTTCTATCTGTTAGACCTTTTTTATTAAACAATATATGCAATAAAAAACAAATTTTACCATAGCACATTATTTACAGGACAGTTATTAGCATAATGCATTGAGTGAACTCTAAAATGTTGGTGGTGATGATTTTAGAAAGCTTTTTAGCCTTTTTGAGAAAGCTTTACTTATTGCCCTCTGTATAGTGACCAGTTTTGATTTGTCCTTTCAGCAAGTGATCTGGGAAATGAACCGCATTGGAATGCTGATTGATCTGTCTCATGTGTCTGAGAAAGTCATGAATCAGGTGCTGGACATCTCTAAAGCTCCTGTTATCTTCAGCCACTCCTCTGCCTACAGCATCTGTAAGCACAAGAGAAATGTTCCAGATGATGTTCTCATGAAAGTGGTAAGTGTACCGTCAGTTTACAACTTCAAAACATTACACAACAGTAATGTTTATTGGCCAAAAAAGAACAGACTATGACGCACTTACTCTTCTATACTCATAAAAAGTTTGTAATATGTTACTTATTCACTGATATAAAGAGATGTTATAAAAGATAAACCCAGATGCTTTAATTAAGCAAAATCACACGGATAATCATGACTGTGATTTGGCTATAGCACAAGTCTAAAGGTAATCACAGTTATTCACAGTTATTCACAGGTTTACATTGGTTTCACAATTGTGGTTCAGGCTGCAGGATTGCCCAATGACTATAGAAAAGTTATCCAAATGCATAAACAATAGTGCTGGGCAATGATTAATTGCGATTAATCGCATCTAAAGTAAAGGTTTTTGTTTACATAATTCATGTGTGTGTGTGTGTAAATTTATTATGTGTGTGTATAGACCTACACATACAGTACAGCATATATTTAAAAAAAAATATATATTCATATAACTTATATTATGTAAAATATATATTTAAAATATAAACTTATTTTAGTGTGTGTATTTATATATAGGCTACATAATAAATATATAGTACACACAGACATATATTATGTACACAAAAACTTTTATTTTGGATATGATTAATGCATAACTAATTGTTACGAGCCAGTATTGTTGTTAGGTCTAGGGCGATACAGCGCGCAACAAAATAAAGCGGAAGCTGTGTGTGTGAAAGCACCGCCGGCCCATCAAGCACGTTCATAGGTCAAAGCTGCTAAATAAATGAATCCACATTACAACATAAGTGAAGAAGAAATAACATTTATTGTGATGAGGCTAATAACCAGGGTTTAAAACTTCGAGAGGGGGCTAAGGCCAAAATAACAAACAAAACCCATCTAACTGATAACAGAATCTAAATAACCTGTCAAAAGAAAAAGAAACAAAAGTACATTCAGGTACCCTAACTCCTTAACTAACATAAACAGGGAAGACAAACGGTTTCCAAACAAAACTGGCACTAACCCCAAACTAAATTACAATTACCAACAAAACATAAGTCCTCAACACAAACAGAGATCAAACATAGAAAAACAGTCTCTTAACGATAGAAATCAATATCACCCAGAAATAAGCTAACACAACTTCACTTCACTTAAATCAACTTATCAAAAGTACAAGATAACCAAAAACAATAAGAAAACTCAAAATGGTGGACAAGGCTCCTCACAGCCGGCTCTCTCTCACACACACAGCCACACTGGGCAGTGTTAGGAAGTTGGTTTAAATCCCATTTGTTCTCCCTCTTCCTCCAATCAATGGGCACAGCCAATCATGGACATCAGGTGGTAAATTTCTCCCCTACTGGTGAGTAGAGAAATGACACAGGGAGGGAGAGAGAGAAGGAGAGAGAGAGAGAGAGAGAGAAAAACAAATACGTTCCAGGACGTAACACTAATAGACAATAACCAACAAATGAAGACTAACTCAAGAGGGCTATACATACACAGGCTAATAACCGAAGTGAATGAGATAGAGGTAAACAATGTAATCATTGCAACAAATATGAATATATTTTGAAAGCAGGACAACTGAAGAAGCATTAAGGACACAAAAGAAACAATGAGAAGCAAACTAGAAATCCATGAAAACAAAAATGAAACTTTAGACCCTAACTGAACGTGACATGCACAGGCTGAGTTCTGTTTTGCTTTTATTGTCTTTCCTCTTTAACTTTCCATTGCCTCATATGTACACGCCATTGTCTATGTTCACACTGTCCGTTGTGTGTCAGGTGTGTGTCTGGAAAAGTCCCGTTCACACAGCAACTTGCAATAGATTTTTGAATACTGTCTATATGAATGTACAATGTCAAGCATTTTTTACTTCCCAGCGACAGTGACCAAAATAATATCAAAGATGTCCATAAAACTCAAAGTCTCATTACTTTCTGGCATGACAAGAGTACAATCAAGCTGTGAGTTTTGGAAACACAGAATTGTTATTAACTGACAGAAGATTTTAGATATGGGTGGAAAACAAAAAACTGATGGGAACGGCTTTGGTGGAGAAAAATTGAGACCATAGCGGAAGTTTCATAGCGGAAGTAACTTGCTCTGTCTTTTCTGTTTCCTCTTTGCTCCACAATGTATTATTTAGTGTGTCAGAACATGATGTAGTGTGAGAGCTTATAGGCCTTGATCACAATAACACAGCTCCCTATATACATTCTAATTGGTCAGTCTTTTTTAACAAATAGTCGTCAGCTAGTCAGAACTGGGAGGTTAACCACTAATGCCCAGCATTGCAATTCCCCTGAATGCTTCTGAATGGTTTTAAAAGAGAAGTGAAATCTATGTGGATTAGAGTACACCGCAATTTCAAAGGAATTTTTATGGCAATTGATAATGTCAGAATGCCCAGTTATTAAACCTTGGTTCATAACTCTTAAATTGTGTTCAGTTAGCATTCAAAATTAGCATTCACAAAAGGGATGAATTAACATCACAAAGACTTAAGGTCTGGATTGACCTTGGCCACCCAGCAACAATATAGCAATGCATAAAAAAATGTAATAAGTAGCTGTAGCAACTAAACACTTAAACCCAAAAATGAGTATGGATGATTTACTCATCCTGAAGCTGTTCTAAACCTGTATGAAATATTTTCTTATGTTAAACCATGATTATGATCAAATATGTGCTTGTGTTTTCCACAGAAGAAAGAAACTTGAAGATGAGAAAATGATGGCAGTATTTTCATTTATAAATGAAAAAAAAAAATCCTTTTAACCAATGAGTACATTTCTAAGGCATCCAAATTATCAACATGATTTCTGAAAACTAACAGCATACACAATCTATTACACTATTCATGATAGATTAGCAAAAAAAAGGTCCTTTTAGTATAATTCTAAAACATCATCTCTTCTTTCACTGAATTGAAGTAGAACAGAATGAGAAAAGGATAACTTTTATATTGTTAGTACATACATATTTCGTAGGAAAATAATTTTAAATTGTTAGTATCAAATATGATAATACACTTTCAAGATAAGCTTTTTTTCATGCCATTTTTTCCGCATTTGAATATTAGCAATTGCACCAAATTTCATAATTTTTGCTCCTTTTGGGCCTTTCAATAAAACTGAGATGGGTTTATTTTTTCTTCTCGAGTATGAGCTCTATATTCTCATGAGTATTATTTTATATAGCACTTACATATTATTAAGAAAATGTATAAAAACCTGTATGTAATTTGTGAAGTTTCTGCAAATAAACTAATTTCGAGTGGAGCGCGGTTGATTAATCACGGCTCGCATCGCATTACCCAATCAACCTCCTAATTTCTCCCGTCCAATCAAAAGCCCTTCTACCCACTATAAATAGCCCCGTCCTCTTTCCTTCCGCAGTTCACCTTTTGCGCATTCTTCGGAATCGCATGACCAAAGACACATCCCTGCCTGCCTACCTCCGCGAGCACCAGATTCCTCAGCCTGCTTTCCAACAACCTACTACCGCCAAGCTCAACCCTCAGCCTGTCTGAGCCGCCACGAGAACCCGCCAAAACAATCCAAACAAAAGAAACCTCATTACTTACCACTCTTCGACCCTCGGCCATTTTCCTCAGCCAAGGTCAGGCAAGGTAGCGCGAAATCGGCCGGTTCTGCCAGATGACGTCATACGCAAGCCACTACCCATGACACCAGCACGGCATTCCCTTTCACTTCTCCTCAGTCTCGTAATGTATTTCACGCACCCTCTCACCCATTTTAGGTTCATTGATTCATTTTAGTCCTGATTTTATTTCGCCAACAGTTCCTGTTTTATTTGCTGTTTGAAAATGCTTAATGTTTAATCCCCTTCCCAACCTCCAAACCTCCGCTGAAGGTTTCATTTCCAGCCTCCGCTGAAGACATCCCCTTCCCCCTACCACTGCCGAGGCCTCCAAACCTCCGCTGAAGGTTTCATTTCCAGCCTCCGCTGAAGGCATCCCCTTCCCCCTACCACTGCCGAGGCCTCCAAACCTCCCCTGAAGGTTTCATTTCCAGCCTCCGCTGAAGGCATCCCTACCCACACCTTTGTACAAACCCAAAATGCCCGCCCAACCTCCCCTTATTTTATACTTTATTTATATTTCATATGATTGCATTGTCTTGCTTGCTTTTCCAACCCACTAATCTGCATCTCTGTCTCTACCAGCAGGTTGATCCTTAATATTAAAAAAAATAAAAATAAAAAGATATCCTTCGCTGTCCCGTCCAGCATCCTTTACCGCGCTTTTTGGGCGCTCGCAGCCGGCTACTGTCCTTCTCTAGCTTTTTTGGGGAGCATGCAAGGACCGAGCCGGACGCTGAGCTCTAGCCCTAGCTAGGGTTCAAGCCTCTAGGGTTCGGTGTCCGCCGTCCTCCCGGCTCGCCCCCCTGGACAGCACACCAAATCTGCTAAACTTTACCCTTTCTTGATTATGAGGAAGCGCAAACTCTTGAAGTGTGTATGTATAAGGAGAAGTGTAATGTAAAATATTCATTTTCCAAAATGTTTCTATTTCAGAAAGAAAAGAGAGGAGTTGTCATGGTTAATTTTTATAATGACTACGTAACCTGCAGTGAAATTGCTAACATCTCAGATGTTGCTGGTGAGTCCTTTTGAAAGTAACCTGTTATTTTATATATATATATATATATATATATTATACAGTATACCCTGCATAGCATTCCTTCATTAAGCACTTTATGATATAAGGCAAGACATTAATATTTGACTCCATTTCTCTGTGTGATAATCAGATCACTTTGACCATATCAAGAAAGTTGCGGATTCTAGTATCATTGGATTTGGAGGAGATTATGATGGTGTGCCAAGGTCAGCGTGCTGATTTATGAATAGACAACCTGTATTTCAATTAAATCATAATACCGCTCAGTGACATTTCACGTTTATAAACCATGTGTATTGTATCTGAATTGCCTTTAATTGTTTAAGAAATATGACTATACCTACCTAGCCGTTAATAAATAATGCTATGGTTTAAACAGGGTGCCACTTGGTCTAGAGGATGTGTCAAAATACCCAGACTTGGTGGCTGAACTTCTTGGGCGCAAATGGTCAGAGGATGAGATCAGAGATGCTCTGGGAAGAAACCTACTGAGGGTGTTCAGAGAAGTGGAGGAAGTAAGAGCAATTCACGCACAGTCATGAATACATTAGTTTCAAACTCATTATAATACTAAATCTACTTTTTTTTTTTCACTGAACATTTTTTCTAAAAATTCTAAAAAGTAACTTTTATTTTTTAATAGGTAAGAGATCACCTAAGTGGTACCAAACCAGATGATAAACCCATCCCTCTTAAAGAAGTTCAAAATCCTTGCAGGACAGACTTTGGTTATAAAGATACATCCAATTCAGCATGCATAAAATCTTTGTATCCACTAGTCTTGGTTCTGACGCTACTGAGCAAGTTATTATAACCAGCACCCTAGGGGACTGTATACTACTTGTAGTGCTGTTCTTGGAGTATGCAAAGGATCTTTGATAAAGAGTTGGCTTGTAGAGAAAGTCTGTAAGGAAGTTTAGAGTTTTTATGAAATGTAGTCTGAAGATGAAAAGAAATTAGACATAATTATTTGAAAATTGTCACTTTTATGTTCAGTGTAATAGAAGTCAGATGTGTGTTCTTTATTATTACTATTTACCATATTTTACAAAAAGTCATCAAAACACAATAATACAAAAGGGAAGTATCGGCATTATGCAATGACTGAAAAAGCATGTTTCTATATTTGTCATGTTAGATTTAATGGGTTTCTGATAATTCATTAGAGGTGAAAACCAGCAAATTATAGGCAGCTTTATTTAAATGAGGATGATAATGACCAGAGCTATGACTTGAAGTATTATTATTATTAAATATTCAGGAGCCTAATAAACTAAAAAGTTAAATTCAGGCCTAAACTTCACTTAAATTTGACAAACTGACTTCAAATGACTTTGGCACTTGTTGTATGTCAGTCTTGTGCTGACTGTAAAAAAATAATAATCCAAAAGCTCCACCTAGTGGACACACCGTTGAATGTTCTGCTATATTACAGACTCCTTTCATACAACTCTCTGTATGATCTTCTCAGAGGTCAGATCAGGTAAAAACACCTTAGGCCAACAACTTATTTTATGCATTCTGTCGTTCACTGAATTTATTTTGACAACACTAATAAAAGGTTTGAGAATTATCTGAAGCTGCATCTTTCACTCTATTTATGCAATCAACATAAGTGCCTGTTTATACCAGTACAATAGTTGTGGATGTGACAAGAGCTGCATACAGTATATCCACAAAATGATTCGGACAGGATTTTAGAGCCAAGGCTGAAACAGTCACAGTTAAAAGTCAAAACTGAAGTCATTTCAGTGAATTCTCTTTTTAATTTCCCTTATGAGTACTTTAATTATCATTTGCATATTCAGACCTTTAATTAATGCTGCCATTGTATTAAAATACAGATATATACACTAATATTTAATTAAATTGTATATTTTGTATTTGTACTTTTAATGTTAAAGTATAAACTATTTATTACACTTTAAGGTGCCCTTGTTATAGTGTAATTATACATTTAAGTACTAAGCAATATTAATTAATGTACTGACTATATGGGATTAGGTTTTGTCTTAGGGTTACATTATTTATTGTCATGTTATAGTACATGTATAACAAGGGCACCTTAATATAAAGTGTTACCAAAATGTTTTTTATATAATAATACAAAATAAGAGTGTTCATGGTCACATATTGTATTCTTCAAAGAAAACAACCTCTTTATTATGAGTGCATGAGATCTGATATTCAAAGTACCTGCCGGCTAGATAGATGTTACCTTTAAAACAAAAGAAAAAAACAGGATACTGGAAGCTGAATAACAGTCTTAGGCAGTGAAATGCTCTCTTACCTTTTGGTTTTATATGTCAGCTGCTTTGTCCCTACCTTTATGGGTATTCCTCTTCAGAGTAGCACCAAATCAAATTTCCTTTCTGAGAAGTAACATGATACATACTGTATGTAGCCACAAAGCTGGAAATTCAGAATAGGTTTTATGCCTATACACTGAATGATCTGAGTTAAATGGATCTGGTGAAAAGACTGAATAATGCTGTATAATGTTTCAGAGAGGTTTAGTTTAGTGCTGCATATTAGGCCATATGGAAAACTCTTTACATTTTGAGGAAAGGTATTTTCTAAAGGTTTTTCTATGCAATCAGACATGATTTTCACTATCTAATAAATGGACACAAACACTAAAAACAGTTTAAATTACATGCAATTAGTTGACTCACTTAAGTAGTACATACATATATCTGTGTAATTTCATAATTCTAGCTGAAACGTTCGTAAATAAAGTAAACTTGTAAATACACTGTCTCTTCTATAATGTAATTTCTACTGAAATGTGTATGTAATGTATTCATAATTGCACTTTTGTAATTTGAAGTTGCAATTTAGTAAGTTGACTGCAGATGTAATGTTGAATGACACATACAGTTAAAAAAATAAAGGACTTTACATGTCCATGTTAGTCAAAACAATGAAATAAGTGTAATTTAAAGCACATATTTTAAAATACAATTTAAAGTGTACCTGAAAATAAATATTTTATTCTGGCATCAATCACTTTTTTAAAGCATGTACACTAAAGTTTTTTTATGTACACTTAAAAGGGCCTTTTATTCCATTAATTCACATTCATTACAATTAGGCCCACTAACTTTTCACAAGAGAACCCAGCATTCAAAGGACTGAATAATTAAGCATCCAAAACTTCCCCTGATATGTAGGACGCTGTTACGCAGAATAAATCAACCAAACAGGAACACATTTTGTGCACTGAAACATCTTTGCAGATGCCTAGCATTGCCAACCAGTTTTACAATGCCATGTATTTTATATACAGTGTAACAATCTTGTTAATAAATATGATCACTCTATGGGGTTTTTTTTCTACTAAGGATAAACATGAAAACCTAGATGCTGAATGTAAGGAGACCCTGATGTCAAAGCACTTAATAAGGTTCTCCGATTTCTTTTGCAGGCCCAGTTCATCCAATTAGAAGTAACCCGAGAGCTAGTTTAGGAACAGGTTGAACATGATAAACAAACTTGATTACAGAACAGTAAAGACGTCCTTTAAAAACCAACTCTTCAAAAAATCTATATATAACAAGTTATTGTTTATCCTAGGTGGTAAGTATGGGTCGTCACTGGTTCAACTGTGCCAGCATGCTCACTATCATCTGTATACAGGAGATTACAGCTAAGCCCTGATATTCATTAGTCCGTGGATCAAGGGCATCAGAGTCTAGAATCCCAATCTACATATTTCACTAAGGCAATGTAAGGTTTGCATAACAGTGATTTTACCATACTTATGTGTTTTAGTTATTCTGCATCATGTTGTGCCTATACCACCTGTTTAAAATAGTACTGTTGTGCCTTATCACTTTTTTAAAATTGCAGAAAATTCAATAATCTTTTTGGTAATTATTATTAATAATCAGAATAATGCTTCTTTTGTAGTTATATATCTCATTAGGTCAATTTAAGGGGGTATTATACTGGCGCGCAGTCCAAAAATAAACAGAGTTAATATTACTTTATATGGTGCATTGATATAGCGGTTACTAGTTGTGCATTTTACGTAGTCTATACACATGGTTCATTTAATCAGAATTTATCGTTGGATGTCCTACTACAGTACATTCACAATTGACATTATTGAGGATAGACCTTATTTATTTGTTTTTTCTTGAAATCTTTATATATAAACTAATTTGTTGTAAATAAAATGTGTGAGGACGCATTAAATCTATAGGTGGGCGCGCACGCGCGCACAGCCGCTGGTGTTTAATATCTGAAAACCAGAGAGATAAACAGCAGTGGGATTTCGGAGGACACCGGTGTTAGATAATCGGTTTTATTCCCGAGAGGTTTTCGTTTTTTTTTTTTTTTGTTTTTTTTTTTCACTTTTAACCTTTTTACTCATGCTCTTGCGTCACGGATTCAGGGTGATCTTTATGAGACAGGCAGATTATTCCTGTGCATCTGACTAGACGTTTTTAGTAGAGACACACACACGAGGAGCTCATGGCAGCATTCTACAGCATTAAACTTAGGCTACTTGCAAGATGGGACGACGAATTTATCACTTTTTAAAACTTGGTTCATACATCTTCCTCAATCAAAATGTTTTAATAAGCTTATAACAGATGAGTGAAAACATTTACGTTGTTCCATTAGGATGACAGAATCCTTAATTTAAACAGGTAAGTGGTGAAACTTTTGAAATGCTTTTTAACGACAGACAGTGAATGTGGCAAATACTATTTAATGTTGTAATGGCTGTGTTAAGGTATTAATTTCGGAGGTATATATCTTATTAAACAGTCTACTAACAACAAAACAGCACAAATTATCATTGTACACTACAAAAACTGTTTTATCTGGTAAATGTGCTTTATGTTTTTATTTGAATGGCTGCATAATATGGCAGCTGTAGTACAGCCTACATATAGAGCCAATCGCATTTTTAATATACTGTAGAGGAAGTCCCATTGTACTGTTAATAAGAGCCTAGGACTGTTTTAATGGAGGCACTGCCTGTTTGATATCTCTTAAATGGAAAATGCCAGTGAGTGATCACAATTTACTATGTCATTGTGTCACATTTTACCCTTATTTAAAAATTGTATTTAACCTTAGCATTATTATGTGTCAGCTGAATCAACTGACAAAAGTCATTTCTAATGGTCACATCACAGCTCTCACTATTTAAAAGCATATGTAGAAATACTGTAGCTCCTCCTTAAGGTAACAACTGTGTGTTTTCACTTTTTTATCTACAATATTTCACTTTTCTTTTTAGAACGAGTAAAAATAAAATGTAGATCACATGTATCTAAGAAATGGTGTATTTACTTAAAAAATCTGTCAGAAATCACTAGTAACATTAGATACAATCAACTACATTTCACATTTAAAAAAATATATATATTCTTTCATTACTTTTGTAAACATGAATGCATGTATTTACACACAGTTTCACATAAACATAATAAGCTGGTCTCAAAGATAAAACATTACAGATATGTTAATATTGGTGATGCTGATGTTTCAATAAAATAATACTTTTTTTCTCAACAGTTCTCAGACAGCTCCAATACTCCTGCTTAAACTACAACATTCAAATCATTCACATCCCCAAATGCCACCATGCCCATCATCAGCAATGCCAACCATGATTTTAGCAATCTCTCAGTCAGCACAGACGACAGCAGTCTTGACTTTTTTTTCACAGAAATTCCAGAGACCGAAACCATCAAAGGTGTGTACTTTCAACGGGCCCAGCGTCTACACAACATCCCGACCTTCAAAGATGTTGACCACAGTAAACTAGCACTCATCAACGTGGGAGGAGATTGCTACACATTTCCTTGGAGCACACTGGAGGAATTCCCACTCACTCGTTTGGGACAGCTGTGTCACTGCAGCAGCCCAGATGATATCGCCCAGCTTTGTGATGATTACGATGAGGCCCGACGAGAGTTCTTTTTTGACCGCAGCTCGGTGGCCTTCCAGGTCATCTTAAACTTTCTGGCTGCAGGTAAACTGAGGCTGCTACGGCAGGTGTGTGCTGTCTCACTGTCTGACGAACTCAACTATTGGGGCATCGACCCTGTTCACATGGAACGCTGCTGTCGGCGCAAGTTGTTGTCCCGTGTGGAGTATGCAGAAGAGAAGAAAAGGAAGGAGGAAGAAAGGAGACAGAAAAGGTTGGCCCTGCAGAAGCCTCTATTGCAAGAGAAGGGCTACATCTGGTTCATGAACCAGCTGCAAGAAATAGTGGAAAACCCTCATTCTGGCTGGCTTGGGAAACTCTTTGCATGTTTCTCAGTGGTAATGATTGCTGTGACAGTTATCAGCTTGTGTATCAGCACCATGCCTGATCATGAGAACAGGGTTAGTGCACAAAATCACTATTTTTATTTATACTGTCTTCTGAGGGCACTCTGTAGTAAACTGTGATTCTACACCCTTTAACAATTTAGGTTGATAGGAATATAAAAAAGCATTTTCGGTAGCCCAAAATGCTTCTTTTATGTACTTGTCAACCTAAATTTTTTAAACAGTTCTAACAAGAACAATTTCTTCATAGTGTGAGGAACACAACTTAAAGAACCTCTCTCCACTATAAAGAACTTTTTGTGCAGTAGAAAGGTTTCACAGATGTTAAAAGTTCTGCATAGATGTCATCAAAAACATTTCAAAAACTTTTCAGAGTGTACACCAAATGGCAGAAGAGTGCAAAAATATAAGGAATTAATGGTAATATTAATACGTAATATTTTTTTTTATTTTTATTTCCTCTCACCACAGTTCAGCTTTACATGACCATTACTCTTTTAATATTTAGTTATTTGTGTGTGAAATATCATGCTTACAGTTTATCTATCATTTTAAGAATTAAAGGCACAATATTTCCACCACTAGAGGTCACATTTTCAAAACAATAACAAAGGCAAAGCTCGATGATGCAATGACAGAGCAGAAACGTTGGGAGATGTTATTTTCACAAATCATGAGGTAGTAAAGTAATCCTTTTTTATTGACTTACATGTACATTTCACAAATTCGAGCTTGTCGGCATACGAATAGAGCAAAGCTTATTTTGCTGGGGGATGAAACTCAGGGCTAGAAGTGCCGCCGAGCCCTAGGGTGAATAGCCCTAAGGGCTCGGGGAGGGAAGAGGCGAATAGCCGATTTGATGATGCAAGAGCGAAGTCTCTGTCCTCTGGCCTCTGTTTTCTTGAAGCTCTCTCCATTTCGGAAACGCCACACCAATATTTATTCTACTTTTATTTTGTTGTTTGTTCCAATACCTATATAACACTGCAAGTGGTTTTTGGATATTTTATTACAAAAATCTTACATATTGTGCCTTAAATCATTTTTTGCTGTAGTTTCAACAAAAGGTTCCAAATAGGAGGTGGCAAGAACTTGGCAGTCCTGTCTGGACTCCTGGCTAGAGGTCAGATAAGAGTTCTGAGGAGAAGCCAGATGGATGGAACAGGAAGAAAAGGGAAGCAGAAGGGCAGGGCAGCAAGAGACTGGACAATGGTAAATATGGTATATCCTACCAAACCTCCTGATGTCCAGCAGCCTATTTAGTAAAACAGGATAGGAGGAGGGAAGGAAGGAAGGAGCAGACACAGGTTTAAAGGGGAAGAAAATACAAGTTTTACGCAAAAAAACCTGTAGGCAGACACATGAGAGATGCACTTTCCATTGGACCATAGACATTGGTAATCTGGTATGGCCAGGAGAACCTGGGCTCCAGCTTGCATTCCAGCACCGTGAGGGACAGGTCCTTAGTGGAAAACCATACCCTCTATCCACAGAAATACAGCACTTGGGATAAGGAGTCAGATGACCTTGGCATTTTTCCTGGCTCTTTCTCATTTGAGTCTGCACCACTGGACAAAAGCCTGGAAGCAAGTGCCTCAGGTTCCTGTGAAGCAAAAAGATGTGGCTGATGTCCAACAGAATTTGGAAAGGGTGGCAAACCAGTGCCTGCCACAGGGAGTGTATTGTGGGTATACTCTGCCCAGGTGAGCTGGCTACCATGGCTTCATAAAGTAGAATTGTTGGATGCCAGACAGCAAACATCTGCTCCAATTCCATGGGTGCACCATCAAAGAAAGGACTGCCCCAAGTCTGACCTCATCAACCTCCAAATTGAACTGTAGATAAAGGTCTGGAAAAGACAAGACAAGAGTAGATGTGAAACATTTTCATCAAAGCCCCCAATGTTTCTGCTATGACCACCTAAAAGGTACTTGAGTGGAGGTTAGAATAGTTAAGGGACAATAGTCTGCCTAATGGAACAGCAATAGAAAGGGCAAACCTTAGGAAATGCTGTAGTGCTTTATCAGAGTCTGGGACTGGCCTCTCTGAGACAGCCCTCACCTTAGTCAGCTTGAAATATGCACTTCTCCACTTTTGGTTCTTTTGCATTATTCCAATTAGACATGCTACAGCTACATGATAGGTAAGGCCAGTGATGAACAGCAGGGAACATCAAATGGCAATGGCCTAGGACATGGAGAGTGGAGGCTGGAACCAGGCAGTGGTGGCTGGAATCTTTTGGGACTGGCAGGCAGATAGAAGATCCAAAGAGGAGCTGGATGAATTAAACAGGAAGATCAGGGGAGTCAGAAGAGCAGGGTGACAAGAGTCTGGAGAGTGGTGATGAGAAAATAAAAGTAATCATGATTTGTTAGAAAAAATAAAAATATAAATGGAAGACATTCATTGTGTTAAAAGTGGATAGCCAATGCTTTATTGAACTGAGTTCTGAAAATTACAGCTTGTATACATCAGTGATTCTTAGCTCTGGTCCTGGACACCTTGGTCTGCATATGTCTCCCTTATATGACACACTCAGTTCAGTTCTTTGAGCTCTTTCCTGTGGTAAATGAGGAAGACAGAATGGGCAGAGCAGTGAGTCCCCAGGGCCAAGTTATGTACTAATTTGTCTTTCAATAAGGTTTTAATATAAATAAGAAAGGTATATATGTAGAAAATTTTGTCAAGTAAGACATGATCCTGGATCAACATATTTTGTTGATCCAGCACCAGCACCTTTTGGTGAGCAGGATTTCGTCAAGTACAAGATGTTCTTGGATCAAAATCTTTGTTGATTCTGGAACAACATTCCAATCAACCAATCAGAATTGAGGGATAATTTTTTTCTGGAAATATCTGTTTTAGATTTATAATCATGGTTAGGTGCTTCTACACCCTTTTTAATCAGCTATCATTTCCCACTGATTTTAGGCATAACTTTTGGGTAGGGGTAGGTTTAAGGGTAAGGATTGGGATAAGTCTATATTTTTGGACATTAATGTTGATCCAGGATCATGTCTTACTTGGCAAAATCACGGTGACCAGCACCTTTTGAAAGCACCTAACCCTGATCATAAGCCTAAAACTGATTTGTCCAGAAAAATTATCAGTCAAATATGATTGGTTGATTGGAATGTTGTTCGAGGATCAACAAAAATGTTGATCCAGGAACATCTTGTACTCACTTTAAATCACACTCACCACACTGACAACCACCTTTAATACAGAGGTGGTAAAGAGAATAAGCTGAGGTAAATATAATTTACACTATAGTAGGTGCACAGTATCATCCTGAAAACAAAAAATGCTATAGTAGTACAATAAAGTAATTAACAATAATTTAACAAAAAAATAACTTTAACCAATAATAATAATAATAATAATAATATAGAAGCCAAATACACTTTTTTCAGTAACTGCACCCCCACATCACTTTCAATATTAAATCTGTCTTTCATTACATATACATATATTTTTTTGTTTACAGATTTTGTAGACCATGCTTTAGTTAACCATGTTAGATATAAACATTCACCCGATTTCTCCTCATTGTTCTTTTACAGGGTGAATGCTCAGAAAAATGTCGCAACATATTCATAGTGGAAACGGTGTGCGTGGCCTGGTTCTCCATGGAGTTTTTGTTACGTTTCCTGCAGGCTCAAAGCAAACTGCAGTTTGTTCGAAATCCACTTAATATCATAGACATCATAGCCATTCTACCATACTACATTTCTTTGGTTGTCGATAGCGAAGATGAATCTGAAGAAGCCGAGCTTAATGGTAGTGGCCATGGATATTTAGATAAGCTGGGTTTAATTCTGCGAGTCATGCGTGCCCTGCGAATCCTGTATGTGATGCGACTGGCACGACACTCACTGGGCCTTCAGACACTGGGTCTTACGATACAGCGGAGTATGAGAGAATTTGGACTCCTGCTTCTCTTCCTCTGCGTGGCTGTAGCTCTGTTCTCACCTCTCATACATTTGGCAGAGAAAGAATTCACAAAGAACAAGCCTACTGGGCCCCACAGCTTTAGCAGCATTCCTGCTTCCTATTGGTGGGCTATTATATCCATGACGACAGTTGGCTACGGTGACATGGTACCACACAGTATACCTGGCCAGGTTGTTGCCTTTAGCAGCATATTGAGTGGAATTCTTATCATGGCTTTTCCAGCTACATCTATCTTTCATGTGTTTTCTCGTTCATACCACGAGCTGAAGAGTGAACATGAAATGATTTGTAAAGAAGAGCAAGCGGCCACCTTGGATGCTGGAGAGGATGCCCAGAGAGTGCTGGAGAGACAATCTTTTTTGTGGGCCAGCGCTAACAGTAATAGTCAATGCAAGGGCAATGGCACAGCTTCCCGTCAGCCAACTGACATCTGATCTATTATATCTCTTCATACTTTGTTGGTTGTCTTATATTTTCTACATGTGATTTTAATTGTGTCGGATTTCTGTGACAAATCAAAATAAAATAATTTTATGTACCGTTAAAATTACTGAGTTTTTTTTTCTTTACCCTTAAACATAAAATGTGTCTGTATTTGTGATTATTGTTCCATTGTATACATTAATATTGTAATTGAAATTAGTCATACAGGCCAAACCACATTACCATGAATGATAAGTCACAACCTTTTAATTGCATGCACCTTGAACCTTTTGGTGTTTGTATAATTTATTAATCCATATTTCTGGAATCACAATCTCAAGAATCTGAAAAGCCAAGAAGGTTAATTAGTACCTATTATTTGTTTGAAGAAAAAAAAAAAAACGTATCTACTTCAGACTCATTTTTGTTTCAGCAAATATTTAATATCTTTTTAGGCATACTTAAAGCCACTGGTACAATATTTAATGAAAGAAGAAAGAAAGAAACAATGTGGTTTCATGAATGTGAACATTTCTTTGCATGTAGCCTAATAGTAGCTAAATCACAATGCTGAAGTCCTTAAAAGTTAAGGGCATTTAAATAATAATAATATATTTTCTAAAATATTTAAAGACATTAGAGTACACGGGTATGTTTAGACTTTTCTTTAATTGTACAATGACATATGTTGTTTTTTTTTAGCCACATTAGAACATGCTCATAATGTGTAATGTTTGTCATTGTCAGTGACATCTGGCCAATAGAGGGCGATAGGAAGCCGCCCTCTCTAAACCACACGAAATCATATAGGCTATTATATAAAAAAACTAATTAAATAAAATAATGTTTGTTTCATGATATATGATATATGTGCAACATATATACTCTATGCCCCTCTCTACTGTATGTTGGCATCTGTTATTCCAGCTTGACTTTTGCTGTTGAACTGTTGGGGCTATTCATTTATTGACTTTTTAATGTTTTTTTGTTTGTTTTTTTCTAATATTTATCTTAAAAAAGCTTTGTTTTTTGAGAATCATTCTTAGATGTTATTGTGAACTATTAACAATGATGTTTATTATAAATGTTTCAAGTCTTTTTCTTAAAATGTTTCCTTTCCTCAGCTGTTGTGCAACAACCGTAAGTGGGCCGTTTCACCAGCAGCCACTGATTATCATGTGGCTTGACTTGACTTGACTTTTTTTTTTTTTTTTACATGCATTTATTCAAACACAGCAGAACTTTCATAAAACAGTATTCAAATATGGGACATTTTCCCCAGTACTTGAAAGACTATGCTTTTACACTTTCAAATGTTCTTTATTTAGCTTTACCTTTATAATAGGTTATGTATTTGTTAAAAGATTTTGTCCCAAAAGAACTGAGTCACTCATGCAGCATTTAACTCTTATCAGCCTGGTAAGCTACTTAATATGACCTATAAAATATGTAAACCCATGAATATAAAGTCTTGACACACCAACAGCAGATTAGCAAATATGTGTTTTATTTGCAAAATAATAATTATATTATTAAAAACATATGTGTGTGTGTGTGTTTGCTTCATGATATGAAATGTGCAAAATATATGTCCCTCTGTAGTAGCTTGACTTTTGCTGTTGCACTGTAGGCTATTCATAAATGTTGTTTTGTGAGAATCAATATTAACAATGATGTTTATTTTAAATGTTTCAAGTCTTTTTCTTAGGTTTCTTTAGCTGTGGTGGCACAATACATGAAAAGCTCCAGTCGCTACTGATTCTCATGTGACTCATTTTAACTTAAATAATAGCTGAACTTGCTAATGATAGTTAGACTACCTCGATTAGACTACCTGTTGACTGGTTTTGAATATATTTATTTTTGGTCTGTAGTGTGACACAAAACAGCATGCAGCATTATCTTATCAGCATGATAAGCCACAGTAATATAATTTATAATTATATAATAAAATATGTAAACACTTGAATATAAGTAGGTGTGTCTTATGACCCACACTGTAAAAAGTCATTTGTTAAGTTTACTTAATTAAATACTTAATTTAACAACAAAACAAAAGAGCAGTTTCGTCCATCCCATGTTTACCCCAAGGGGACGATGCCAGTAACAAAGGTTTCGTATCACACTGACTCTCAGGCAGCAGTCCAACAAACTACCCGGCTCACTCGTTCTGCCGGAACGCAGGTAAGAGTTGTACAAAACGCTGCGGACCGGTGTTCTATAAATTCATCCTACCCGTGAATCCGTCCTACGTACGCGCAACACCGGCTACGAGACGCCCGAGCCGGGTCTCTGCCCTCCTCCGGACCATCCGACTCGGTAGCACAATTTGATATCAGAAAATGCTACCTGTTAAATTATGTTTTATTAATATCTACACCTCAAACAACCCTAAACCTACCCTTACTGTTAATGCAAATATAGTAATTATGAATGCAATATTGAGGTGCGCATGCGCGGTGAGCGTAAGTAGGACGGATTCACGGGTAGGATAAATTTATAGAACACCTGTTCTCTCCCAAGTTCAGCGGTGTCCGCTTTACGTCAGTGAACGTTGCGGACGCCCCTGTCTTGCGTGTAGAAATTGCTACCATCCAAGTGAAGGGAGTAATAGAGCCGGTCACTCCAGCCGAGATGAGGATGGGCTTTTACAACCATTACTTCATAGTGCCCAAGAAAGGTGGTGGGTCACGGCCGATCTGGATCTGCGAGTTTTGATCCGAGCACTTCACAAGTTCCCGTTCATAAGACGTTGACGCAGAAGCGCATTTTTGAGTGCATCCGTTCCCAGGATTGGTTTGCAGCAATCGACCTGACGGACCCGTACTTTCATGTTTCGATCCAGGGCGTTCCTGAGGTCAAGCATATCAGTACAGCTTTTTTTCCCCAGAGCTGTCTCCTCACTGAACTGTTACCCCCACTGATTCTTCGACCCCTTCTCTTCCCCCTGACACCCTCCCTTTAATCACTGCACTATATACTATTCCTATCACTACACTGCATATATCTATAGGCTATATAAATGTACATACATATCCATTGTACATACCGTCTTGTAAATTTGTATTCATATCCTGTATATTACTGTTTATACTTATCCATCTGTACATATAGTCTATAGCCTTTATATTATGTTCCTAGTACACTCACTTGTAATTTATACCTATAGTTTTCCCTATCATTGTACATACCACCTTAGTGCACTTATAACTTATACCTCTATCCTGCACTTGCTGCTTATTGCACTGCCGGATAGACCTAAACTGCATTTTGTTGCCCTATACTTGTACATGTGTAATGACAATAAAGTTTAATCTAATCTAATATAATCTACATCAGTAAAGTAAGCAAACAATAGCACTTTAAGTAAATAAGTTAACATGTTTGTTAGATTTTACAGTGCACCGACAGCAAATTAGCAAATATGTGTTTTGTTTACCTTTGATAACCAAACTATAATACCCTGAGATGGTAATCTTTTTGTTGTAACCATGGTGTAGTCCTCAGTTGCATATGACAAAAATAATTACGATCAACCCCTGGAGAGAGACACTGTATTGTTAACATGTTCATACACATTACTAGCTACTAGCCAGTACAATTTATTCTACTTTTAAGATCGCTTAGCGTGATCTGATGATTTTTAATTACTATACTAATGTAGTGGAAAATCACATGTTGTGACTGGCTTTTTGTCATTCAAATGATCTTCACTAATGTATGTGCGTTGATCCCAATAGACAATGTTGTTTCCTTATCTCTGTGTGGTAGGGGGTGGAACTAGTTATGCAAAAAAGGAGGGTTGTCTTACTTTGTACTTCATACTCACCGTGCATGGTGTCATGCCATGGTAGAGCTTCATAATGTGGATGAAATTCTACAAAAAGAGGAAATATGGTGGAAGACTGTGAACAACAAAGGTAAAGTACTAATGATTCTGTTTCTTTTCTACATTTGTATGTTACATAGTTTCATATAAGTTGCTGCTATAAGAAAATGTACTGTACAGTTATCGATTCAATTTGGCGGGTTTTAGAAGCAGCATATACACCTTGTGCATGAGTTGCAAAACATAAAATATAACTGAAGATTTTTGATGCTATTAGTACTGTAGTACATTATCATGTATACCTTGCACAGCATCATTGTGTGTATTGATGATAACAAAAGTTTATTTAACCAAAACACAACACGCCAAAAGATAGGTCAAACTTTTTTTTTCTCTCTCTCTCTTTAGTCATGGCCAATCAAGTATTGGATGGAGATCTCTTCGTTTGTTTTTCATATTCACCGTTTTACTGGTTTTGTTCCTGTGCTACTACATAATACCCTATGAACTCTCAGAATCCTGGGCTGTAACAGTTGGATTATTTCTTCCAGAGAAATATACTATTAAAATGGCCAATGATTCTCTGAATGTAGCATCAGCAGTGACTACTTTGGAAGCATGGAAGCCTCCAGAACCATATTATGTGGCATACCCACATAAGTATAACTTGGTTTTGAATGAACCAGAGAAGTGCCAGAAGGAGAACCCTTTCGTGATATTAATGGTACCAGTAGCTCCAAGCAATACAGCTGCTCGGGACGCCATTCGTACAACTTGGGGATCGGAGAGGTTAGTTGAGGACAAGACTGTGAGTGTACTATTTCTGCTGGGTCTCCCCACTTCAGAAGAAAAAGAAACGCTTCAACAAAATTTGCTACAGGAAAGTGAGACGTATCATGACATTATACAAAATGATTTCTGGGACAGTTACTACAATCTTACCATTAAGACAATGGTAATGCTGGAATGGCTGACTGTTTACTGCCCGAATGCCTCCTATGCAATGAAAATTGACTCTGATATGTTTCTCAATGTGAAAACCTTAGTCAGTATGCTTCTGTCTGCACCAAAGCAGAACTATATGACTGGACTTGTGGCTAGAAATGCAGTGGTACTGAGAGATCCTCATTCTAAATGGTATCTTCCAAAAAACGTTTACCAGCCACCTTTGTATCCACCCTATGCCTTGGGCTTGGGGTATGTTTTTACATTAGACCTGCCAGAAAAACTTGTTAAGGGTGCCCAACATGTCCAACCGGTTTACATAGAGGATGTATTTCTAGGTCTATGCATGACATATTTAGGAATTCCTCTGACTAATCCCCCTGATGGAAGCCTATTCAATGTCTTCCCTGTAGAATACAACCGCTGCCGTTATTCAAAACTCATCGCCACAACAACACGAAGCTTGAGAGACCAAGTGGAGTTTTGGAAAGATTTACAGAAACCTGGTCCGTATTGCTAACAACAAATAGCTAAAGCTGTCTTTACGGAAAACAGGCTATAACAAAACACGGGTTAATTATGTGTCTTCGGGTTCACACTGCACAATTTCAGCCTGGATTTTGCTTGGAAATCACAACAAACACACAAAATCAGAGGCAAATCAATGCTCAATCACATAGTGTGTGTTATGAAAGATGTGATCTGACATAAGCTCCGGTGCTAAGCTGTCAGCAACAATAATCCACAGTCCTACAATGTCGGTTTTTGTTTCAGCGACAACCTATAGCCAATGAGAGAGCACAATACAGATCATGGGAAAGTTCAGGGGGTGGAATCAGGAGATCTGTAAAAAACATTTGCAACATGACTTTTGCAAGCAACCATTCTCTTGGACTCATATTCTTTTCTTATTTTAATTTTTTTGAATTGCAAACCAGTGTATAGAGAACTTTGATTGAAAGCTCTTTTACTGCCTAAATGATTAAATCTGTTCTCATGTGAAAATGCCTGCCTCTTCTGTGATCTTATGTAATCTCCCATATCAATTATCATATGTGTTTGGTTGGTTCACTTCACTTTTGTAAAAATAGTTCGTAGAAAAGGCAGAGTTGTTGGATATTTCCTGTTGAAAGGTTGTGATGCATACGGCACACATAACTGGAAACACTTCAGGGGTTTCAAAGTCATCATTGAACTGGCTACATTATACAGAATTTTCAGGAGATGTGTATGTCACATTCTGTAGTGTTCCACCTGGAAAAAAGTTGTTGTGATGCCAAACCTCCTCAAGAAAGGAGTCCCTACGTGTGTGACCCCCTGTCGCTGATCTGTCATGTTGTGTGTAGATGCTATACCTCAAACAGTCATACAGAGTGAAAAGAGCAGTGATCCAACAACTTTGAAAATCATACAGTGTGAACTTGTCATAAGATGCAATAAGAACTAAATAAATAATTGAAGACCTATAATTGAAGGTAAATAAGACTGAAAAATAAAAACTTAAACTATACTATACTTGTGTTCTTCAGTATTTTTTTTTCTGCTGATATATATTTTTATCAGAACTAAAGTTAGTTTTCAAAAATATCTTCTTTTTTTTCATTATCACCTTTTATTACACTATGTAATGGTGTATGATTGCAAATGTTACACGTTGCTATAGAAATAACAATAAATTATGCATGATTTCATGAAACACTAAGCACATGTAGTTAAGTAATATTACTTGGAACTTAAATGTATAATATATAACTGTAACAAGGAAATGGTAAAATAAAGTGTGAATAAAGTGAGCTTCCAAAAAAGCTATATACTCCAGGACCCAACAATAAGAACCGCCCTATGGCCCGGGGGCAGTGTGAAAGAGGATCAGGACAGTTTAAACATTTCTTTATGCCTTGCCATTTTAAACATTCAAGTGATTTAAAGTATTTAAGCCCAGAATGCCACACATTCAGTGTTCACACCCAGGGGCGTAGCACCAAATTCTGGGCCCTATGCACAAGCAGTGGCCATGGGCCCCCGTAAGCTCGAGGTTCACAAAT
>JAUCMS010000127.1:25364183-25402381 GCA_032357445.1 Enteromius radiatus
GGGAGCTCGTTTCTCATTGGTTCCCATTTTTTTGGGAACAGAAATGCTCTAAAACAGCAGCTTGGCCAGACTGACTTGAAATTGAATGTAGCATCACAGGCTAACATATTTATGTTAATGTAGAAAATCACATAAACCTGAAGTGTTTCTCTCCCCAAAATTGTACGGACAGACAACGAATAGAAGACAACACCTACCTGATAGTCAACAAGCAGTTCTGGTCCCTTATATGATCTTGAAGCGACCCTTACATTGTATTCCTGCGCAGGATGGTAGAACTCAGCAAGACCCCAATCTATTAGCCGCAACTACACCAGATTCAAATAAAAAGGAAAGAACAAAAAAAAAAACACATAAATCATGTCACCAACACTGATCTAACAACAAATCCACAGCACTGTTATCTGACTTCACCTTTCTCATTTGGTGGTCTATCATGACATTATGAGGTTTGACATCCCGATGCATGATGCCCATGCTATGAGAGTAGTCCAGTGCCTGCATAAAGACAAAGCAGATGCACATAACGCACTCTTCTGTTCAAAATAAATTACAGTGTGATCTTATTTCAACTAGATCACAGCATTCTTACCTTCAGAAGTTCATACAAGTAGAACCGGATATCAAAGTCTGTTAGTCTCTGATACAGATCCTACAAATCGGAACACCATGAGAGATATTAAATGTTGTATATTTCAGTTTATCGCCTTTTACTGATTATATCCAAATATAATCTGGCAAATATATAGGCAAATGCTGTTAGCATACTGAATATTTAAGACTACATATTGTAATACTGAAATCTTGAGATATACGTATTATATTTATATTACAAGTGGTACCTTGAAGTCCGTGTTATTGATGAACTCAAACACAAGGGCTGGCGTTCTAGACTGGAATACCAAAAGAAAAAAAGAAAAAAGAAAGAAAAAGAAAAACTGCGTAAAAATATAACCTATACAAAGACGGAATGCATACATACAGCAGATACGGTCTGTTGGTTTACCCACAAATTAACCCTAATTTAGAAGCAGTTATGGATAACACTAGATACTGGATGATAAATCTGCCAGTTCCGGATTGATTTTAATACGATATGATGTGATAAATAGAACTGAAAGGTACTGCACTGTTAATGGTTGATAAAAGCATTATAAAAACTAGGATTTTTTTTTTCTGAAACATTTTGCTAATGTCACAAAATCAGATTATAAACTAATTTGCAGGCACAGTTTCTGTGTGAGCCTGGTGAAATCATAATACATAATGTTTTATTTAATCTGTTAAGACTACAGGAAACAGTTGCATATATTACTAGAGCTAAATTTACCACAGGATCCTTCACTGTGTCAACAAGACGAATGATGTTGGTTCCTCCTCTTAAGTTCTCCAGAATTTTGATCTCGCGCTTAATCTTCTTCTTTTTAACAGGCTGCATAAGTGAAACAAAAATTAAAAGGTTAGCTCAGGCAAATGACACACACACTCACATCCATCTTCCATCTTTGTTTGTTCTATCTTTCTTTCTATCTCGATCATCTTTGAAACACAATTCATTTTTGTTTAATCACTGGATATATGATCTAAAAGTATTCAATTTCATAAGACAAAAATTATTTAATTTAAGCCTTTATTTACACACACACACACACACACACACACACACATTGACCAATGTACATTCATAAAGCACATTAAATACGGTAAACTCAACCGTGCATCCTTTCCAACCAAGAACAAACATCATCTGCACCTGCACTTCAAACAAGCATGTCTGAGCCTCTGTTTACCACATTTAATGTGCTCTATGGTCTACACAGGGTTTGGAATGACATTAAGATGAGTAAATGTTGTCAGAAATCATCTTTGGGTGAACCTGATCCTTTTTTTTTAATGAAAAAAAAAAAAAAAAAAAAAAAAAAAAAGAGTTTCTACCTGATGCTTAGACAATAAGAAAAGGCATTCTTACCTTCAGGATTTTAACAACTACTCTGTCATTGCTGTTGATGTTGATGGCCTCAAACACTTCACTGTATTTGCCTCTCCCAAGCTTTCGTACAAGCTGGTAGTCATCCTGGTTGCTGAATAAGACACAGTAAGCCATAAATAAATAAAATTATCTTTTTTATTTTGGTCAATATACTGCTACCATGCTTTTTGTTAAATCAAGTACTATTCTATTTCCATTGAAACCTATTGTAGAATTTTTCAACCACAGTACTTTTACGGTTTTTTTGCAAATAAATCATGCTAAAATAACATCTGTACCTCCAGCTAGGCACATGTGCTTCATAGTCCCAGTATTCCTTGCTCTTCACAGTGTTGGCATCAGCATACACCCGTGATTTGCTGCTCACCGGACCGGGCATGGCGGGCTTGGCCAGTCGATCCGCCTTCCCTCCACCTACTACTACGAGACGCTCCAAGCGATAGCGACAAGTCGACAGTCTCTGCTGTGAAATACTGCAGAACGTATTGTGGTAGCGTAAAACACTGTAACAAGCCGCTTTAATGCGATCTCTCGCGAGCAATTGTGATTGACAGCTGCTCAGCAGCGGCGCGCATGACCTCGCGCTGACGCTCACGCCACTAAAAACCAGAGCAAAAAGCAAAGGGCGTCCAAAAGGCTGCAGAAACCAGTTTATTTTCTTATGGACCGCCAGCTTATTTAACAATTACATTTCATGATGCTCATCGGACAGCTCAATAAGATGTGTCTGTTTGTAAACAAATCTGAAAATAAATAGATCGTAATGTACGCATATACGATTGCCTGTCGCAGCCCTAGTATTTTGCATGTAAATAAACAGTGATGCAAGGGGAGGGGAATGAAAAATATTTCATTGAAGCACAGACCTGTCAAGCCCGCTGAATGTCGCTACGCGGTAAAGCGGAACATAAACGTGAAGCGGCCGAAATGTCGAGTAGATCGATTGTCTCTGGACTTGAACAGCGTTTGATCATCACTGTTTATTATAATATTCATTACAGCGGTTCAGCAGTCTCACTTCAATAGCGTTCCCTCCGGATAACCGCGCTAACTAAGCTAGCGATAGCGATGGATGGGTTTAATTGGCCTCTAAAACTTCGACCCACACACGGCTCCAGATTTCCGATTAATCTTAAAAGGGACTGTCCCAATTCCTCCCATTGATCCAGCAATTAGGTTCAGTAAGCGGTCGAGGGATCCGCTGACAGGTAGGCGGATATCACCCCTAGGATAGCACTCCTGACGATTTTTGCGATCGCATAGATGGAGTCGCCGGAAATACTACATGTACTTCCGGTGCTTTTTTCAAAATAAAAGCCCCCCTAGTTGATTTGAAAGATTTCGAACTGCAACTAAATGTTTAAAGCGTGAAATCCCAAATAGTATATTTTCTGCTTTGACAATTATATTTTATTTCTATAATGTAAGATTGTAAGATGTACACGTACATCATTTATACCATAAACATGTATTATAGTCAGTCTGACACATTTTATAAATATATTTAATGTATTTCAAATGTAAAATAAAAAATAAAAAATAAGATAGCTGTATTAATGTCTTCTTTAATATTTCACTAAACTAAATAGTCTACACTTTTTGGGTAAAACCAGTCTGAAATTTCTACATGGTCTGTAGTAATTTTACCACCAATTCACAAATAATACAACGGTTAGCTATGTTTACAAACATTTAATTTGTAAATGCCTTGTAGTTATGACATGCCACACTTTTGTGATAATGGGGGGAAAAAAACAACACATTATGGCATATTTACAAATTGAGTATCTTCACTGCCTTATCTAGAAACACAAATATTGAAAGGGATGGCTTGAGTGACATACAGTAGGAGGTGCTAGACGGTGGGATAACCTCTGATTTTGCTCAAATACAAAAAAGACATAATTTATTTGATTCAACGCGCTAACAGTCTCGACATCAAAAATATTGCTTCACAAGCAATGACACCATTCAGTCTCTGCATTTAATGCACATGAGTACACAAATCTGTAACAGAACAAACAATACTGACACATAAGCCATTAATGTTAATAAGGCTTTCAGAGGCATTGAAAGGGAAAAAGAAATGTTTGCAATGTTTACATTCAAGCTGTTAGGATAATACAATGTATCATTAATATGGATTCAATTAATATGCTTAGACATTTAGACACTGCATTGTAAGAGCATTGTAAAAAAAAAAACACTCTACTACTACTTAATACTTCGTTTTTAGATTCTTTTAAACATATTACATGTAGTTTTACTCTTGAATTTGTTTAAAATTATTTCTTTGTTTTTATAATTACAAAAGCTGTGTCCAAATCTATCTGTGGTTTAATATTTTAACCCAAATCAAAGGTTCTACTGTCAACTGACCCAGTCTGGAAAGCACAAAATAAAATACCAAGCAAAGAAATCATTTGTGGCAGAGAAACTGAACAAGTTGTCTGTGGCAAAATAATAATAATAATCCACCGAAACAAAACCAACATATCCTCACAAGAGGAAACAATCACATGCACAGTCTACAGTATGATGATACACAAACAGGTACTAAATCCTAGCACTGTACTCATGTCAAAGCGATACAAAACATCCATGTACAGATAACTTTACAAATTCTACAGCATTGTTTAGCTAACGCAACACCATCTGTTTGCAATTTGCAAACAAAAATACTTCATTGTTGTTCTCTGTTGCCTGGCAGTTAAAAAGTAACTGTTAATCTTTGTACTACTGTAAGTTTACTCTCAGAACTGCTTGCAAACTATTGCGTCATGGTTAGAGATGAGTCAAAATGCACTAGAGAAAAAAAAATGGCTAATTTTGTGTTTGTGTGTGTAGTCCTTTGCCTACAAGTTAACATAGCAGTTTGCACTAATGACAGATTACAACAAACTGTATAAATTATTTAGGCTATTCATGCATACATATACCCTGTTACATCATGGGTTAGGTGATGGGAGTTATACATTATGAATACATACAATCACTACTGTATATTGTCCAGATGGCCATACAGTGTTCCATAGCTAACATGGAAGCATGAGATGGAGACACTGGAAGAAAGGCAGTTAATTTAAAAGTTACAAGGCCAAATAATTAGAACGAAAATAAACAAAACCAATGCAATGAAACATCTAGGTTGTGGTCAATTGCATGAAGACCAAAAAGCAGATTCAGGTTGTTAACACCTTGCGTACCAAGTTTTTTACGTCATTCTGGAAAAGCTTTCACTGATAAATGCTTTACTGCATTCTTTTCTTGTTTTAGATATAACGAACGTTAGCTACAAAGCAGAAATCAACCTAAATATTCAGTTCCTTGTAAAACATTTCAGCTTTTTCTTTGTCTTAAACACCAGTCTTAAGCACATGCTGTATGTATAATGAGTTGCACATGAGACAAAATTGTTCATTTTTTACAAGCTTATTTTTGTGGCAACCATTTTTGTGTGCGGTTCTGTACGTCAATGTAGTTGGTAAAGAAATGAGGCAAGTTTCTGTCAGTGGAGTAGACGCAATGCTGCCAAAATCTACCCAGCAGTTCATCAAGACATTTAATTTATGTAGTTCCTTACCAGTCCAGCAAGAACTGCAATGACTGTGGGATATGTAAAACGGACGATTTCACTAAATATAAATCGCAATGTTGCTATTGCGTGCAAAGTGTGTTTTCACTTGGTAAGGAGCAACAACAGACACTAGCTACTCTATGCACGAGGACGCAGGATAGCCCCCTCCTTCTGCAGTATGTTGAACTGTATGTTCTTGAAGGGCCCCGAGCTCTCCAAAACACTCTCCGCACCAGACACACTTAAACTGGGCTTCACGGGAGTGGACGATACCATGTTTGGCCAAGTGTTCACGCTGTTTGAATCCCTTGTCACAGGTGGGACACTTGAAGGGTTTCTCTCCTGTATGGACTCTTCGATGTCTCTGCAATTCGGATGAATATTTAAAGCGTCTCTCGCAGTCTGCGCATTTCATCGGCTTCTCCCGAGCAGGGTCGCATCGGTGCTGCACAAAATCGGACGAGGACTGGAAGCGGCGGCCGCAGAGCGAGCACTTCAACGGCTTTTCTGTGCAATGGGAGTTCTGGTGCCTCTGTAACGTTGAGGACTTTTTGTAACCTTTCCCACACACGTCGCACTTGTACGGCTTCTCCGCAGCGTTCGATCCAGAGTTCGATTCTGTACACTTGTGCCTAAGAAGTTCCCCGGATTGTCTGAAGCCCTTTTGGCAAGCAGCACATTTGAACAGGCTCTCGATACCGTGCACATGCTGGTGGTACAGCAGGTGGGAAGGCTGCAGGAAGCCTTTGTCACACTGATTGCACTTGAAAGGGCGATCCGCTGGGTTTTTGTGCGTACGGCGGTGGCGAACAAGTGCATACTGCTGCTTGAAGCTCATCTGACACTCCTCACACTGGAAAGGCCGCTCTTCGGAGTGGGTGCGCTCATGCTGCCTCAAGTCCGAAGGTCGTTTGAAGCTTTTCCCGCATGCTGCGCAACGGAAGGGACGCTCTCCGGCTGGCTGGCACTGATGGTGCAGCAGTTCAGATGACTCCTTGAAATGTAGCTCACACAGGTTACACTTGAAAAGGTGCTCACCAGAGTGAGCGTACATGTGCCGTACCAGGTGCTGTCTGTGCTTGAAGGTCTTCTCGCAAACGGCGCATTTGTACGGGCGATCGGCGCTGTGAGTGCGCTGGTGGTGTGCCAGATGAGAAGCCTGACTAAAGCTCTTCTCACAGGTGTCGCACTTGTAGGGTTTCTCACCTGTGTGCACTCGTTCATGACGTGAGAGTTCAGAAAGGTGGCGAAATGCCTTATTGCACACGGAGCACTTATATGGACGGTCGGAGCCCTGAAAAGCTGTGGTGGAAGAGGAACCCATGGCTGCACCATCACTGGACGTCTCAGCAGTAGAGGGCTGCTGAGGGTTAGAGGAAGAGGAGTCTGGGCGGTAAGTTTTTTCACAAATAGAGCACTTCATTGGATTGTTCCCATTGGTGTGCTCATTATGATGTTGCGCCAGAGACGTGAGAAGGGAGAATCCCATTTTGCACACACCACAAACAAACGGCTTCTGCTCAACCTGAACACACTGATGCTCTAGAAGATCCGTAGCTTGGTTGAAGATCTTCATGCACTGAGTGCACTGGAACGAACGGTCCTGGTTAACCATGCACTGGTGCTCATGAGGATTAGCCAAGTGCGAAATATCATGGCCACACGCACCACATTTGTGGCCACCTTCACTTCCCACCTGCAGCTGAGGCTGTTGAGCTGGCAGTGGGTGCTGCTGTGCATGTTGGCCATGCTGAGACTGCTGCAAAGCAGGGTCTGCCTGTAGGACAATACCATATGCAGTGCTGCCCAAAGCATTCTCTGCCCCTTGTAGAAGGGGGTGCCCAACGGGGGGAGGGGCCACTGCATGTTGCTGTTGCCATGCTTCTGTCATTCTTCCACTGTACATGTATGAATTCAGCTTTCAGGGATCAGCACTTTGGGACCTGATTGCACAAAAATGTTCCAACAAGGGACAGTCAGTTCATTAGAAAGGTAACAAATGATACTAAAACAGCCTTGTGGAGAGGTTCAAGAATTTTGGGTAAGCTTTCTCATGGTGTGAGTGTTCAACAAAGTGAATTTTTATGTTAAATACCAATCCAGGGGGGGGAAGCATCTGAAATGTTCTCCAGTAAACAACAAAGAATGGTCTCCAAATGCATACCTGTGATTAAAAAAAACAGTGGGTTATTACACAAAGCAAATCATTTACACAAGAATTACTCAGGGCTCCCACATCTTTTTTTTGGGGGGGGAGGGGGAGGGGGTCATGCATTTTCCAATTACAAATAATTTCACATAAATATTAAAATCTAATTTAAATTAACATCACTGAAGACGTACAGGTAAACCGTCCTCAAATGTATTGTGCTTTCCTTAACAATTATTACTTTTTTTATTTTATGAATAGTTACTGAAGAATAGAAACTGAAATTTCACAAAACTAAATTATTTGCGTGGTCTAGAAAGAATATTTTTATGGCTTTTTTTCAATCTTAATTTCTCCGATATCTTGTGGGAACCCTGAGTACTTTTAATAATGACTATGGAATGAACTCATAAGGTAAGACACCACAGTGATTTACAAGCTACTATCACTGTTGTGTAATAGAATCTACATTAAAATTCCCATTACAACATGCTCACACACACACACACACTTGACAAGAACAGCTTACAGACTTCAGAAATACAACATTAATACAACACATATAATCGTGCCATGCAAAGCACACACTAAGAATTTAAAGTTGCAAAACGAATTGTAAAGCCGACTGCTTGCTAGCCGGAAAAAAAAATGGGAGAAATCTGGAATTTCCTTTGATGCTCTTAATTCTTTGACTGGTGCAGAAAATTAAGCCATGCTTCGTGTATTAGAAATCCATACGCAAAGCCATAGCGTAAGGCATGCCATAAAACGGTTTCCTTGCTTTTTATTCGCAGTTTGTGTGCAAGTAAACTTCAGCTAGCTTTTGACCGATGCACACTTGCAGCCAGGGCTAGCCAGCGCTGCTAATGCTCTTCTCTACATGAATCTGCCCGGCTGAAATCGCTAAATTTTATATGACACACAAAACACACATGCAATAAAAACATTATCTGCAAAATACATAACGCGTCTGCAGAAATGCATGCAAACGATAAGCAAAGCCCCATGCAAGTGTGTTTACCAGTACGCTAAACTGTAGCTATTACGTTAAAAGAGGCAGTAGCCGCCACCTCGCAGGTTTTAACCTACTTTACGTCGCGTTTTTCCTTCGATGCCTTGTTTTCCCGAAGATCCACGTTTGGAATAAATATACACAGGACGTTTTAAGGCAGGGAGAAAAAAAAATCGGGCGCTTCCCTGCCAGTGGGTGCAGAAGGCCCAAATAAACGTGACGCATCGGACCTCTACGACCAGCCCCTCGAACAAGGCGTACACCCCGATGATATGGGCGGAATCAAGGCGATGGAAAATCACTGATTTTCTTTTATATAAGCGAATCGTTCAAATTGCTCGTTCTGTCTTACGATAACATGCCGTGTAGTTATGTTTGAAAATAATAAACTAATGAAATCAGCCTGTCCTCACAATGGCGTTGTAACGTTTATGGAATGGTTTCAGAGTAGCATGTGCGATTTAGATATTCGGCTACATATCCCTCAAGAAAATTAACCATAGTTTTACTACAAATTAAAGCACTTACCATAGTTTAACCGTGGTATTTGTAGTAAAACTGTGCAAACAAATGGCAATCAAAAGCATAGTTACTACACTTTTACTACAGTAAAACCATGGTTTCCTAAAGGATTTTTGTTTACAGTTTTGTTAGACTAATAAGAGTAATACTTGCATGTAGATAATCTCGGTGTACAAATCCTAAAGGAATTTGTGGATTCCTATATCAGGAATTAATCTACAAAAATATAGAATACCCATCATTTATGTATTATTATAAAATATAATTTATTATGGTTAAATCTGTGTAGCTATAGGCTATTATTATGACATTGATCAATGAATCCCATACACTTTGGTGTAAGGTGAAATACAAAGTTTACAGAAAGACAACTATAGTCTAATATAGAATGTAACCAAATGGTATTTTCAGAGATATATTACAAAAATAATAATAAAATGAAATATTAAAATAGTTATGGCCTGAATACTTTCAGTCCTTTTAAATGAATTTCCCCTGGGATATTTTCAGTCATGCATACACAGCTGCTTGAACGAATCTGTCAACAGTGGAATCGTACACATAAACACCAAGTAAAAAGTTACAAAATTTACAATTTCAGCGAATTTACACACTTAAAATAAACAAACATAAGACAGACTTTTAAGTGTAAGGTGAGATTTCCAGTCTTACAGTCACCATTCAAGGCGTTGTCATCATACTACTTTCAAAAATAATTTTGGTAAGGTGGAACTACAAATTCCATTTTTAGCATTAGAATTTCTTCTATTCTTGTATGTGCAGGTTCTAATCTCCTTGGGCTCATTTATTTGCTGATTTTAACAAACTTTATCATTGATATAAAAATGCAACACTGTTATATATATATATATATATATATATTGTTTTGTGTGTGAATGTTTTTTTGGTTTTGCTTTGTTTAACAATAAGTCACAACATAACCTCAAACATTTTATTAATTTTCCACATAACTTGGAAACAATCTCATAAATCATTGCGTAAGAAAGGGCATGCTTAGGCATGCAATGATCTCACAACATGATATCACTGGATGAGTAGTATAAAATATACAATAGCAGTTTATCATTCATTAATTTAGATAATGTCAGTCAGGTCCCACTGAGAAACATAAGCTGGTATTTTTACACTGCTTTCAGTCCCAATTGTTATCTAAGTTGCTGGACAGAGAGACAGGCAGAAAATCACACAGAGTAACAGCAGAAGAAAACAGGCTAACAAACATGCTGTAAAAATCTCCACAGGCTTAGGCTCAGTTCTTAAGCCAACTTGATTTGTTCAAAGGTGGGGTGGGAGAGAGACAAACCATTTCACGTGACCTCTGTATGAGCGGTCATCAGTACATAACCTGCTCGCTGGGATGGTTTCTCAATTAAAAAAGGCACTCAGCATATCAATGATATCTTGCAAACTTGTTAAAATATGTTAACTGTTCAGTAATATAGAATAATATATATTGAAAGCAGTGGTCATAAGGTACTGTAACAGTCTCAAACTTTATCGAGTATGAGCCGGAATACTCAGCCACTGCTGCACCTCTGTTGTACTTTTATGTCCCATAGTGGATGTGACATCATGTGGTGTACAAGAAAACACAGAAGGTTCTTTAGTAGTGAGTTTGGCATAGCAGTGTTTCATTGGCGAATGTGTTTTCGGTGAGACAAAACGAACTACACGACAGGATTGTGCTGAAATTCAGTGAATTCTGCAGGCTTATCTGATTCAAATGGCATGAGTTTAATGGGAATGCACTATGATGAAGCCCTTTAAGATAGCTGTTACCACAGACATATAGGTGTGTCGGATCGGGGTATGTAGATGACAGGGTTGATTTCTATGGATGACATAATGAGCGTCTGCAGCGATCATATAGGGCTGTACCCTGGAATACAGTGGGAGGGGGTGAGGGGGTGTAGTCTTGGTTATATATAAGAGTGAATCGCATCTTACATCAACTATATCATAGTACATAAAACCACAAGACCATCTTTGCACATTAATCTTCAGAGTCTCGTTACTCAATAATGGCCTTATGTGCATTTGAAAGGAAAACAAATAAGTGTGAAATAATCTTTTGTAACTGTTAAATACATGGTAAAACATATCAGACGAGCTGTATATTAAAAAACCTAAACGTGTGTAATACTTCATTTCTACAGAATATTGTAAATGGACCTTTATTATGAATGGAGGAAAAAGTAAGCAAAGTTAACTAATGGATTATAATGGAATTATATCATAAATTGAACCATAAAAGAAGTTTACAATTTACATGGACTTGCCCAACTTACACAGACATTTACTACTGTGATTTTTGGGTTCCTTATATTAAAAAGTGGTGCTAAGTGTGCATTGTGTGCATATCTTACTCTTGATGATGATCAATGCTGTTATTGACATTCTATAGGCCATATGATTAAATAAAGAAATGAATAAACAAAATGGCTACACCAATGTTGAGTAATATCACCATGACCACCAGGACAGAGCTGGAGCCCTGCAGAAAGAGAGTAAAATATCTTATTAGAAACACTCTATTGCACATTTAAACAATTATAAAGTATTATATTAATATGTCTTTGTTCCATTTACATAATGTAGCATTTTACACAGCATACAGAGCCCTAAGAGAGTTTTATTATGAACTGCATGAACTACACATTCCATGAAGCACTGCAAATGAGAATAGTCAGAAACAATACAGAATTAAACTCTTAAATACAAAAATACTATATTATGGTTAAAAACGCATTAGTATCTTAATAGTCAGATTGAGTCATTTGCAATTTTTATGAGTGCTTTTGTAAAATAGCTTATCTGCTTGGTGGAGCAATCTTCTGAATTATGGGTAGTGTAGTTCTACACCCAGAACTGTGCTACTTTATTAAACACAATTGTAATCACTTGCAGCCTTGCAGCTTCTAAGCATATGTCATAATTTAAGCACCTCAGAGCTCATGGGAGGATTTTCTAGAAAGTTTTAAGGTCTATTGTTAGAAATCAGTTTCTCTATGTGGAATGTGATTTTACTACCAGAATCCAAATATGATGCTCCAATTAACGATAGCATAAGATGTACAGAACATTGTCATCTTTCATTACCAAAGGCCATCACGCTATTTACTTACTGAGTTTGTCTTCATCAGGTTCAGATGCTCTCCTTCTTGTTCCAGTGGTTCAGGAGAAGACGTTAAAGGGGGTGAAAGAGTAATGTCCCTGTGCAAAGGCCATTCCTCCACGTCAACCCCAACATTCAAGGTGTCAAGCATCTGCACAGAGTCCATGGACCCCTCCCTGGCTGCAAGACCCCATTCTTTCCCTTCATGGTTTCGTTGACGTAGTCTCTGCAAATTGTGCCCTTGGAGACCCGAGCATTTCGTGCCAGATCCAAAGTTCTGATGGGAAACAGAGTCTAGGGGCTGGAACCTCATTTCAACCCGATAATCATTTTCCCCTTCTTTCTCCTGCAGATGTGAATGGGAAGAGATCCACTGGGAATTGTTTTCAACAGTCCATTCCAGAGTGGAGTTGTTGGCTCCACGGTCTGACAGCTGGTATGCATTCAAGCTAGACTCACCAATCGTATGATTGGTTAAGGACTTTCTTGGCTTGTGGTTGGAGTGGACATGCTCATGTTGTTTGTGATAGGAGGAAACATGCTCTTGGGGGTTATAATGGTAAGAAACGTGTGGTTTTTCATGTGCAGAAATAAACTCCTTTGGTTTGTGATTGGAAGAAGCATGCTCATTGGTCTTGTGATTGGACGAATTATGACCTGCTGACTTGTGATTGGAATATATGTGCACCTGTGGTTTGAACTTGGAAGAGTCGCAATCAACAGATTTGTGATTGGATGGTTTATGCTCCCGTTCTCGTTCCCTGGAAATTGTATGTTCCCTGGATTTTTGATTTAAGGAAACATGCTTCCAGGGCTTTTGATTGGAGGACATTTGATCCCACACCTTCTCAGGGGCCATATGCTCAATGGGCTTGTGATTGGAGGAGCCGTTCTCCCATGGGTGATGAGTTGAGGAATTCTCATGTCCGTTAACATGGCCGATCTCCTCTTCCAGCAAGGATGGAGTTGTGGAGCGACTGCTCTCCCCTTTGCTTCCTCTTCTGTGAGGATACATCTCAGCTGTCCAACTGTTGGCCCCACTTCTCATGTTGTCCATGCCTCTACCTTCTACTAGAACCTGAATCTCTGCCCCTCCCTGTTCATCCACAGCACTCTGCCGCATGAAACAAGCATTCCTAGTGCGATGAGTAGGTGGGCTGCAGGGAGGTGAGGAGGGGCTGCTTAGAACTGGGCTCAGGTCAGGTGTCTGGGCTGGGGGTGTTGTGTCTGGTGTGCAGAGCTCAGGGCTGTCTGTACCAGTCGAGACCACCTCCAGGTCTTTCTCTTTCCTGTCCTGATGCTTTGGTCTCTGGCACTCTAGTCCTAGTAAACAGAAATATAAAGACATGGTCAAATAAGTGATAGATTATAAAATAACATCATAATCAGCAAAGATGGAAGAAGACTTGGTCGTTGCTAATGTTGGACAAATATACAGTTTAGCAAACAACAGTTTGCTACCTTTTTCTTGATGTAAAAGTGGGCGCATTTGTAAACTCTATGGGTCTAGCTTTCATTCTCATCTGCATCCAGCTATTTTTAGCTGTACAAAACAGTACATTTTGCAGCTTAAATTTTTTTAAATTGGTGTATTATTTTAATGTATTATCTTAAAGGAATAGTTCACCCAAAAATGAAAATTCTGCCATCATTTACTCAACCTCAAGTAGTTCCAGATCTCTATAAATATCTTTGTTCTGCTGAACACAAAGGAAGATGTTTTGAAAAAGGTTTGTAACCAGGCTGTTTTGGGTTACCATAGTAGGAACAAAAATATGGAAGTCAATGGTGACCCAAAACAGCCTGGTTACAGACTTTCTTCAAAATATCTTTTGGCAGAACAAAGAAATTCATACAGGTTTGGAAATACTCGAGGGTCAGTAAACAATGACAGAATTTTCATTTTTGGGTTTTACATTTACTGCATGTTGTTATTCTCCCCATTATTTAGCGGCTAAAAAAACATAAGCCTCACCCATAGGCTTACTTCCACGTTGAGGAAAAAGGTGGATATGCTTTACAGATACAGAATAGTGCTTTCTGGGGAAGTATGCTACATAATTTCGTCTGCATTGGATTACGGGTTTTCTTTCTGTTTTATTTAGGTCTTTTTTCACTGACCATTCTCATAGTGATGGAAAGAGGGGGAAAGTTCTTTGGCTATAGCCCTGGCCAGACGACACTCCTCCAGGGCTCTCTGTGCGACTCCTTCTGCAGCCTCTGCCTTTCCTCTAGCATGGCTCATCCTGAAGAAAGTAAGAAAGATTTTTCCTCCATTTTTTACACATATGTAAGCTAATATTGGGTTTTATTCAGTTGTATCTTACCTAGACAATGCAATCTCAGCCTTCTGCTTGGCTATGTCTGCAGCTTTCTCGGCAGCTTCCACAGCACGGTCCACCTTTTCACGGATTTTGCTGGTACGGAGTGGTATTAGGTTTTTCCGCTTTCCACTCACCAGATTATTCTGCTTGTATTTTCCCTCTTCCTTGGTTCCATCTGGAAAAGTGGTGCAGCCATAGCCGTGCCGCTTGTTTCCAAACCACTCACCTTCATAGTGAAGTCCATCAGAGCGATGACTTACACCCCACCCTGATCGCATGTCATTCCTCCATTCGCCAGCATATGTTTCGGTGACAGTGGCATCCACGCTGCCCCCTGCCTCCACTTCACCTAAGCTGACGTTGGAGTTGATGTCTGAGGCAGCTGAGCTGACTGTGCTCATACCTGCCTCACTGCAGAAGGAACTCTGCTTGCTTAACTGGCTGGCTAGAGAGCTCTTGGACTCAGACCTCCGCAGCTTGAAACCACTCAGTATGGACTGTCGGAAGCGACCTTTCCTCTTTCTGTGCCTGTCTGTTTCACTGTGAGCACAAAGTACAAAGCCACTACGCCCCACTGGGCTGCCAGATACCCCACTGACACCAGAGCCATCTTCTGGAGTGGGGGCCCCTTCGCTGTGGTCGGAGCGTAGGGAGTTTATGGAGGTGCACATAGGGGAGAAGATGATGGCTGCCATGCCATAAGGCACACTCTGTCGCACTCCATAGCCATGACGCATACCGCTCAACCACTGGCCCTGGTATGTGCCTGTGACAGGAACAGGGATAGAGCAAAGTTCATATCATTATTCAGATGAATCACACAATAGGGGCAAAAGGCCCTTTAGATTTCATTTCTTTCTACCTGATTTGTGAGGTCATTGTGAAAAACGACAAAAAGCTAATATGAGATCTTTCCTGATCCCATCCCCCGCATCCCTCTACTGCTTCCCTTCCTGTCAGTTCTGATCTATCCTATCTAATAAAGGCAAAAATGCCAAAAAAGAAGAAGAAGAAGAAGAAAAAAGCTAATATGAGGTCATTTAAAAATAAAGTAATTTTTAAATGTTGAAATTTAATAAGACTTATTTGATTTACTGTATACGAGACAAACAACAGATCTTAACAGCCATATTTGCATATTTTAGCTATTCGTATTTGTTCATTTTCTTAAAGAAGGCTAAACCTTGTTGTATCATACAAAATAAAGCCACTGCAGAGCTCACTGTTGGTCTTTTAAAATAATGTAAAACGTTATCAAGTGAAATAAATGGGTGCATAAGTAAATATTCATTTAATATAATGTCCTGTTTCAAAATGCATACAAATTATTTTTTATTTGCTTTTAAGTTTTTATTTTGCTTAACAATGGTTATTACTTCTAAAGTCGCTGCTTTTGAACCACATTAAATAATAAAAATAACAAGTAGCAAGTAAATACACGTCCACTTGGAGTGATTTACATTTCTATTTCAAGTCACTACAGTTACTCGTTCAGACATTATTTAATAAACTAATTTGGAACGTTCGAGAACAGGTGAGATCAGTTTTCGAATAAATGCGAAGCTTAATGTTGTTACAGTGACAGTTTGAAATGTAACAGATGCTGCGTAGCGATAGTAACTGTCCAGGGTGCTGAAATGATTGACATAAGTTGCCTCGCTATTGTTGGGTGTTTTATGCAAAATATTAAAGTTCTGTTTAGTCAACGAGCGAAATGTTTAACTCCTAAATACGTGTCCATCGCATTCTGCTTTGGTTATAATTCTAACCCGATCTAAAAGGGGACGCATGTCGTGTGACGCGAACATATTTCTGTTTCCCAAATAATCCGTTCTAGTGTACAAGGACATGAATCATGCCCAAATCACACTATTTTCCGCAGTAATCTCCGTAACACGTCAGGAAGCGGATTACACAAGAATGTGAAACAGCCAATCAGCGAGCACAGCGAAGAGTCTCTAGTGACATAATGACCTGCTGTCGGTTGGTTTCCATGGCAATTTACTGTACAGAGGCGTCTGTGCTTCAGATACGCGTGGTAAATTAGTTCATACGGTGAAAAATTTGCTTCAAAGCACATGCTGTCGAACATGTTTTAATAATTATTTTTTAAATAATTTTCTGTAAGCCCAGAAAACGTTTCATAACTTCTCTGAAGCAAAGCGGTCTCCCTGTAAATGTGCGTTATATAAGTGAAAGCAGAGCATTCTTTTAAAACACTTTCTATTTTCCATTTCTGCTATTTAACAGACTAATTCCAGGCTGTTTTCCCCAACCACTATGCAAGTGCTGTTTCTTGTCAACTTACAGATCAGAGAAGTTGCTACTTGCGAAGATAAGTGGTTTTCCACTGGTTTTGCTTCAGGCATTTGCCAGATTAAACTAGCTTCTACCAAATGACAGATGAATGTGTGCCAAAATACTATGGGCTTGATTGAAAGCACGGGATCTGACATCAACAGAACATCTTCCCAAAGATACGGGAAGCATTTTAAAAGCAACTATTCATTTAACATGGCTAGTTAGTTAGTGATTTAACTGCTACAAGTCAAGTACACAGCAAATACTATTAGAATCTGACCTCCGTCCGAATAGGTCTCTGAGCCGTATCCATCCTGTAAGCCGTTGCTCCAGGTGCCTTCATAACGGGAACCGCTGCTAGTGCTTTCCAACTTTCCGTACCTGCCTTTGAACCCTTGTGTCCATTCCCCCTTGTACTCCCACCTCCCTTTGCTCTCCACACCAATGCCATGCCTCTTGCCCTGCGCCCAGGTTCCTTTGTAACTGTTCCCGCTGGGCCAAGTGTAAACTCCGAGAACTTCGAATCCATGGCTCCAGGCCCCTGCATACTCCCCCTGACCCTGGGGACCCGTGCAGACCCCTCGGCCATGCGCCTTGCCCTGTTCCCACCCTCCACAGTACGACCCCCCATCATCAAAGTCAAACCTGCCTCCAGTGGACATGCATGAAACAGGTTTTGGCAAATCTTTAGAATGTCAAGTGGAAAAATTGCAATTGGCAAGCAAAAAAGGAAGACTGCGATCAACTAGACAGGAAGTGTTACAGCAATATTCCTCCCATCCTTCAAGTAGATTTCGAATGTATAGAAGAAGAAAAAAACAGTGCTTTTAAGTCCAGACGATTTAAAGGGGTGAAGAAGAATCTACCAGGCTACCGTCCTGGTGTTATAGCTCCTGCCTGTTTGTGTATGGCCTTTGGTAATGGATGTCTTTATTGTGCATGCTACTTCCAACGGGCATGCAGATGGTGAGCTTCTCCCTTCCTCTCTGCACAGTCCCAACAGGCTGAGGCACACAGCCGCGTTCTGCGATCCCTGCGTGGAGATCAGCCGGCAAACAAGGCCTAGTTTTTTTCCACAGCCAAAGAGATCCACACAGCAGTAGCATTGATACACTCAATCAGACATTACACGGCCCCCAAACGTACCGCTCCGGCTCACAAAAATGCAGAAACGCAGGAGAGCATCCATAGCCTCAAAGCATGGATGGTGTTAAGGCCTCCCTCTAGATCATGTTTTCCAAATAAAATGACAGTATTTCCTCGCTTATGTGTTAAATGAGATCAATCTGGCACAGCATTTTTCCTAATGCTGCTCCCTCTCGCTCTCTCTTTTCCCTTCTGCGCTCCTGCTGTGGTGTAGAGGTGAAGCTTCTTTCCTGGAAGACTGGTTAAAAGCGTCAAAAATCGGTTTAGTCCTGCTCGTTGGTCCTCTCCTCCTTCATGTTTACGTGCATATTTAAAGGTGGGTATCCATGATGGTCTGGAGCCATATGATGCTGAGTGTCTCTAGAATATGCTCATTACAGGACTGTTCCACCCCAACCCATTCCCCTCCCCCACTCATGCTCTCCTTGTTGTTCTTAAAGGGATAGAGGCTAAGAAAGTCATATGCATACAATGGCTCCCCTAATTACCCATTTCCCTTATGATACCCTCTAATTATATTTGCATAACAGCATAAAGTTATTTGACAAAAATATTAGATTAGAAAGGCAAATATATTATAGATTCTCATAGGCATAAATATATTGTTTTGAAACATGCTCAACACACATAATCAAGTTAAAGTGAACCTAAAGCAAGAGTATCATTTACATTTTTATTTATATTTATGTCTTACATTTAATATAACTGAAAAGCTGGGTGCTAACAATTGATTAAAGTGACCTTATTTACTGGCATTAATGCATTCTGCAACGCATGATTTTTTTCTGTTCTCAAAAATACATTCACCTTCATCAGAGAGAAAAAAGGAGATGTATTCTTAAACCAGTTTTTAAATGTATGCTTATGGAAACAAATGCTTAAAGGCCCTTCTTCTTTAAAGAATGCACAACATGCAAATGCCTAAAAAGCACTAAATATCAGATACTGAGCTAAGATCAATATTCATTAAACAGCCTCTAAATTCCATTTTGGGTCCTGTGTGAATGCTGTTCTTCACTGACAGTCTAAGCATGATGAGTGCTGTTTGCATGAGATTTTTCGATTATTATTATTATTTGACACTGGCCTTTTAATAAATGCATTTTTGCCCTACTTGGCTTCTATATACTATGATTAGGAGAGCTTTCACATGGATGAGTTCTTAAAACAGCCAGTAACTGAAACCATGATGTACATAACAGTGTTTGAAAATGTTTGACATGCAGGCAGATGGATGCACACTCTTAAAAATAAAGGTGCTACACCAAAAGAAGGTTCTTTAGATTATAAAAAGGTAAGAAAGAGGTGAACCTTTGATTGAATAGGTTTTTTTTTTTGTAATCTATGGCATCGCTCTTATGGTACATTCACCATTTGGTAGTAGTTTGTTATGCCTACTGCTTTTGGAGCAACATTGCTAATGATATAATAATAAATTAGATCCAAGTACACAGTTTTGCCAGTGGCAAGTAACATCTGTGCTTCCTCTACTTAAAAAAATGAAAACAACCTTAATGGTTCATTGTATTCCAATGTCATCTAGTTGCAGGGAACTGATGTAAAATGGCCACTGAAAGATATAGAATTATTTATTAAGTTATCTGAAACACTGACCATCCAGCTTATTATGACTAAAATCTTTACATTAAAAATCATTTGAAAGTAAGCGTCTTTGTACTAGTACTTTGTACTTGTGGAACAAAAAATAAGACTTTTCAATTTCAATGTTATTAATTTAACAAATACTTTTGTTCACATGGCTGTTGATTTCCATACGGACACATAACACAATGACAATATTTGAAGGATATGAGGGTGAATAAATGATTAAAAATGTTACATTTTTAGGTGAACTATCCCTTTAAGGAATGAAACTCTGCAGTTGCTCCATCTGGTGTTGTAAAAGGGGACTTACAGATTTCAGTTGCAAACCAATACACCAAAACAGGTTTCTTATCAAATTATAGACACAGATTTTGATGCTGCCATTAAGTGCAGCTCAACCATGCTGTAGACCTAGGGTAATACAATATTGAAAACCTTCACTGAAGTTATTTGTTCTCTGCTCTCAGTATATTTTGTGGTTTTGAGGTTACTAATGGGGGTTGGGGAAAATAATCAAATATTTATTACGGTTCTCTCAATAATGATAACACAGACACAAAAAAAATAATAATAATATAATGTCCTTCTACTTCTAAGGTCGAAAAGGCGTAGCCCATTATGCATTTCAATGTCTTTTACTTGGACAATTTATATACACTACACTAAACGCATAAAAATAATTAACAAAAATTCATTTATTGTAATTCACAAGATGTTTTTAGTCTATTCTGCATGTACTGCATTTCATTAGCTTGAAGTTATCATTCTCCATTCTCTCACTTACACCTTTTACTAAACACAAGAAACAAATATCTGGCATGGCATGTTAATTTTTATAATGAGTGCATTGGTTTTTATTTGAAAAATAATAGAATGTTCAACACATTTTTTTATTTCCATTTTCCATTATTTATTTTTATTTTGTGATTTGCCTTTGCAAATTAATATGTTAAATTACATACATTCTACGTGAAAATGCTAATTAGCTGCATTAACTTTGAGAGATGATATTTTAAAAACAATATTTCATACTTTTGTATTCAATATTGTTTAATCAAAAAAACAACAACAAACAAACAAGTATACAGAGGTAAGAGAGCTAGTCACTCATACTTTCTCTTTGTCTTTTTTGTAAGTGGCACCTAGTAGTTTTATGTAACAGCAGAGGCTCTGGGCATGTGACCAAAAGTACAGTTCTTAATGGTTGGCCAGTTTTCTTCGCAGTGCAATGAAAAACAGATAATAACAAATGTCCTTAAAATGTTGCATGTACTGCGTGCTTATGTTCTTTTCAGTCTATATAGACACAATAAGTGCGTTCAAATTAAAATGTTTATCACACTGAACCGTCTTTGTGTGAACAGGTCTACTCCTACTACTACTACAAATTCCAACATTAGGTTCATTTGAATTTCACACAGTGTGTTTGGAATGGAAGCCTGAAGGTGGGACACTGTGTCAGTGGTTTTCTACATAAGCCAATAGGCTATGTGATTGTCTAAACCTCCTCGCACATGAAAGGCAGTGGCAGGGCTTCTCTCCAGTGTGCACTCTTTCATGTTTTACCAGGTTTCCAGATGGTTACCAAAAGATTTTTCTCCAGTATGTTTTTTTTTGTGCCACTCCAAGTCTCTGGCTCTCATGAAGGAATTTCCACATTCACAGCAAACATGAGACTTCACGCCACTAAGTATTTTCTGCTGCTGTTTTAAATAAACAGAGCGCAAATAAGGCTTCTCGTTTGAATGCATCCTCGGGTGTCTTCTCAGCAATGACTCCCAACAGACTTGACCACACTCACCACAGCCACAGCTTTTTTTCTAGAGTGAAACTGAAGGTGAAATTTGAGGCTTTGCGTCTGAGTGAAACCTTTACCACACAAATGGCATGAGAAAGGTCTCTCACCTGTGTGAATTCTTATGTGATGCTCCTCGCTGAGTGAAGCTCTTCCCACATTGAGGACATGTGAACGGCTTCTCTCCAGTGTGAATTCTTACATGACTATCAAGATGTCCTTTAGTTGGGAAACACTTTCTGCACTGAGAGCATGTGTAAGGACTCTCTCTAGTGTGACCTTTTGTGTGAATATTAAGACTTCCTTTACGTGTGAAACATCGAGGACAGGCAAAAGATCTCTCACCAGTGTGGGATCCTATGCGCTCCTTAAGGTGTCCTTTAGATCTAAGGCCTCTCTCTAGTGTGATGTTTCATGTCAAGTCTTTACACAATGCTGGCACGCAAAATAATTTTTGGCTTCTGTAGTTTCATGTGGAAATTGTTATTACACCACACTTGATTCCTGCTGGCTTGAACCACAGTGGCCTCTTTGATGGCAACACTTTCAGCATTTATTGGTGATTTGCTGTGGGAGTGAAAACTGTCATATGGTTTTCTATGTGGTATGATGGACCAAACCTGTAAAAATAAACAACCAAATTCTTTTGCTACTGCCAGATATTAACACACAGCAAGATGACAATTATATAAATCCCATGTCAGATTCATGGGCTATAATATCAGGTGTATCATGCACTTACATGTACCAATTTCAAGATCCAGATAGCTGCCACAACACATATACTTGGACACATAGACTGAGAGAACAAGCAGATCAGACGTGTCAGTGGCTCATCATGCTCACTCAGTGAGAAAAACAACACTGCATGATTACTTATGATGTGAACAGAATCTACTTCAGCTCTTCTTAATCTCTTCAAGATCTGTTGTAATATCTTAGAGTAGTTTCTCTTTTTCCCCACGTAAGAAAGTAAACTTTGCTTATGGAACCTGGCCTATATGAGAGGCAGAGATTCAACATTCTCTGTACTCAGCAGTTACCAATTTGTACAAAGCATTTTGAAATTTGAGTAACTACATACAGTATGTACTATGTGCAGTGCAGATGTTAAAGTAGGGGTGTCCAGTTCTACTCCTGAAGGGTCACCAACCTCTGCACATACATGCCTATTTATGCATGAGACCTATTTTTGTAGTTAAAACAATATACATCCTGAATTTATCCTACACCACAGTGGGGCACAACCTATTCGCTGCCCACCCACCTAAACACATGAAGTGGGACATGTTGTGAGTGCACCAAAAAGACTAGAAATTTGCTGCAATGTAAATTATGGCGGATTATTCCATTTATTATACTTTTTTCTTTTCCCCCCTTACCCCTTTCACTTGTAAGCTGCATAAAATGGACTCGTTCATTTAATTATTTGCAGATTTCACTCAACTCTCCAACAATAGTGATGACAAGAGTTTGATGAAATAAGAGGGAAGTGCCTTTACCTCTCCTTGAAATACTGCATCATCACGTGCCACTGAAGTCTCTTTCAAACGAAAGTATACTTGGAAAGCAGCCTTCATTTCATGTCCTTCATAGGTTCTCTTATGATGAACTGAACTATATGTAACTGATATAATCATGGTGCACCAGTCCGAAGAAATGATTGCAGTCTGAGATTTTTAAATTTATTTTAATTGGACTATTTCTTAAATTAATAAGATGACTCATATGGACCACTTTTATAGTATATAATGTTTCTTTCGATCTTGACAGCCTGCTGCTGAAAGCTGACATTCTTTATAAAATTAGTTGAAATAACTTTTAAAAACACATGGAACAAATTAAAGACATCAAAAGCTTTAGAAAATGCGATGCAAGTAAATACGTCAGCTTCTAATGTGTCAATGTCCTTTGCTATTATATAAATGTTTGAGCCACTTGTAAAAATTAAACAACGTTAAAATATTTTGTATAAATTTATTCATCTAAAATCACTAAAAATACCTCATCTACTTGCAGTCCGCGGCGCATCTGTAGTGACGTCACTGCGATATACAGAAAAGCAAAATTAAAGTCAGGCTTTTACTTCGTTTATAGACAAAATCATAAAATACATAAGAAATTGATAAATTACCAAAAGGGGTATGTTTTGTTAAAATACAAATATTTAACTATGATAATATGGAATCTACCAATGAAAGTTTTATATGTTGTCACGATGTAAGTTATCTCAAAGACTGAAAGGGACTTTGGTTGCATCTCAGTTGACCTACCTACAAGTTAATAGCTTTAGCTTACAAATCTTTTTGCATACACGCTGCACACCGAAGACAGTGAACAATTAAAGACTTTCGATTTATATTTTTGACTTAATATTGACTGTTTATGTAGTTAAATGTTTGTATGTATAAATATTTTTATTCCACAAGAATGAACAAGCTGCAATCACCTGACATCCAATCGTAAGTACTGTAGTAATTACGCAATGAAGCTTGAACTACAATCATTTATATTTAAAAAGTATTTAAAAGCATGTAATAACCATAATATAGTCATGTTGTATGGATACAATCTATTTTAGTGCATACGTAGGTGAGAGTGAATGGACAAATTTGCGATGTTCGTCTGTCACATATTTTGATGGAAACTCCATATGTCTGTTACGGTAATAACTGCGTCACTAGTCTGCCTCTGGTTGTTCCTGCATGTTTTTATTTACTACTGCGAATTCTGTGAAATAATGTATGCCTTTTGACACAGTAGGAGTCTAGCAAGCGTCCATTATGCTGTACTTAAAAACGGGTCTAAAAGTGTACAGATGCTGTTTTACAGAGACAATCTTATGGAGAAGAGGACTGTCTACTACTCAAAGTATTTCCTTGTTATTGAAATAACGTTAGTTATTAACGTTATATTTCTGCTGTAGCTACTTCATGTTACGAATGTCAGTGTCAATGGTACACTTATTTTTACACTGATACACTTATGATGAATTGCTATTTATGCGCTGAAAATAATAATATTTGTCTTAGTGTAGTTTTCAAATTAAAATATCCAAACATCATTAAAACAATAATAATCCACATTTACTAGAGAAGCAAAGCATTAAATTGATATTTGCAAAGTAGCTTAATTTTTGGTGATTAGTCTGTAATGGTGTTCTTTTTGACCCGAGTTCTTACCCGAGAATCTTACAATGATGTTTTTCCTCAGATCTGTCAAGGACAAATCTTGCCCATCAAAAGATATTGTCATTTGTCCCTTATGCACAGAAGGGTGCTTTATTTCTTTCACAATTCCTATATTGTCCGTAAGTATTGTTTTTTTTTTTCTTTTTTCCAGTTAGGACCCCATTGAATCCCAGAAATTTCCCAGTGATTTGAACATTAATCAGACATTTTGACCTGATAGATGTGGTGGCGTAAGAGGTCTGTTCGGAGGAGGCCGTAGCACAGTTCGTCAGCAGACTTTGGGGGACATTGCAGAAAATATCAGAGAACGCAAGTTTAAAAGGATTGTGGTGATGGCAGGGGCAGGTATCAGCACACCCAGTGGAATCCCAGACTTCAGGTAAATAAGGATTCAAAGGGCGGTTGTCCCTAATCCACCTTTGAGATGGCTGCAACTTCTCTCAAATCATATTTCTCTCACAGAACTCCTGGCAGCGGTCTTTATGACAACCTTCAACAGTATAATCTGCCCTATGCTGAGGCCATATTTGAAATAAATTACTTTCATCACAATCCAAACCCTTTTTTCGCTCTTGCCAAAGAGTTGTATCCTGGTAATTACCAACCCAATCTGACACACTACTTCATTCGCCTGCTTCATGATAAGGGACAGCTGCTCAGGATGTACACGCAAAACATTGATGGACTAGAGCGAAGTAAGTGAAGTTCTTTTGTCTAACCGATGTCCAAAATAAATTTAAGTTAAGTTAAGTTTATGTTTGTGTTGAAAAGCTGCTAACAAAGTAATTAATTGACATTTTGTTTTGTCTTTTAAAATGTGAATGAGTGTAAATATCAACTTTATCGTCTTTCAGGTAAAACAAGAGCCTACTGATACAATTTGATCAATCTGGTATTTTAATCTCCTGGTTGGAGGCTTCCATTAATATTTAGTTAATACACAGAGTTATGTTTCAACAAGTTCAAGTTAAGCTTAAATAGTGCAACTCAAAAACATATAGTACACAACATAGTATCCTTATGTATCACTAAATTGTAACTACACAGAACATCTCGGTTATGTATGTAACCCTCAGAGACAGAGACGTCACGTCGGATATGACAGACGAATAGGGATCTCACTTTGAGAGACCAATCCACTTCACATGTATAAAAACATGCCAATGAACATTGGCATCCACTGATTGCATCCAGCTGCAGCTGATCACAGCGTGAGTATAGATGAGCAGCTGATGCAGTGCACATTAGGTTTTCACTGAGGAGCCAAGCTGGTGAACCGGCCGCTCAGTGGCGGTGCAGTACCATTGGCGAAGGGATGTGACATCTCAGTTCCCTTCTTCAGGGAACGAGGGTTACATACGGAACCGAGACGTTCCCTTTCAGTCAGTCACTCCGACAAGTGAATTGGGATTCCTACCAAAACGCCATGGATGCTGACCCTTCCAGTGTCCTGCAGGAGTCTCCCAAGCCCCCTCTGTCTGGTGTAGGCCGGGACTCACCACAAGAGGCCAGCTACTGTTCTCAAAGCACTACCCATTTAGTAAAATGGAGCACCGGGAACGTACGGAAGTCCAGCCTTCCCGCAGGAGGTCTCAGGATGAATACTCATATGGACAGTATGTCAGTGCATATGGAAAATTGGAGGTGATTGAAATCTCTTATAACCCTCTGGTGAGCTCTTCATGTACTTCCGGGTAGAAAGATAACGGAGCAGGGCCCTGAGAACCAGTTCGAGCCACCCCTAAGTACCAAACATCCCGCCTCGAGGGCTCAGGACAGATGAAGGACTGCTGTGGCAACCCACTCGACACGGGAACTACCGCCGCTGAAGAGGCTGTCACACCAGCACTCGTTCCTTTTTGAAGTGGATGGAGAGCTAAACACGTGTGCTCGGCTCCGAAGCGAAAACCTAATGTGCGCTGCATCAGCTGCTCATTTATACTCGCGCTGTGATCAGCGCATGCCAATGTTCATTAGTATGTTTTTATACACGCGAAGTGGATTGGTCTCTCGAAGCGAGATCCCAATTCGTCGGTCATATCCGACCAACTGAAAGGGAACTGGTGCAACTCCAGATTCATACAATAATTAGGCTATTTTACTGAAATATGCTATTTATTATTATTATTATTATTAAAAATGTTAGCAGAGTTAATGATTGTGTAAATCATTTATGTCATTGATCTTTCATTGATTTCAGTGGCTGGCATTCCCCCAAAGATGTTGGTGGAGGCACATGGAACGTTTGCCACAGCCACATGCACAGTTTGCCGAAGGGATTACAAGGGAGAGGAACTCAGGGTATGTGTGTGTCATTGAACTACGGTATTGACTTTTGTACCCCTGGAACTGCACTTCATTTATAAACAAGCATTTCACAATTTCAAATATTCTTTTTCAGCCATTCATTTATGGTATGGTTGTTGAAATAATGAGTTAATCTCCTGACCTATGGTTGTCTCCCATTAGAATGACATCATGGAAGGGACAATACCTAAATGCCCTACTTGTAAAGGAATCATCAAGCCTGACATTGTGTTCTTTGGTGAGGAGCTCCCTCAGCAGTTCTTCACCTACCTTACAGACTTCCCGGTTGCAGATTTACTCATTGTCATGGGAACATCTCTAGAGGTGAGGAAAAGCTGCTGGATCTGTTAATGAGCTTTTTATAAAGCTTAGCTCTGGATTTGTACCCACTGAACAAATGCAGTGTGAGACCAAGCCCCTTTAATACATTTAAACCCATTAGTTGCCTTATTATATGAGTCTGTGGGCCATATCTGGTTGCTCTACACATACACTGCACAGAATGGGCACTACAGTATGCATGACAAAGAGAATAAAAATGCAATTCTAACAATTTTACATTGCACTACAATATTTCTTGTTCCACAAATGTGTTTAAATGTAAACACATTTGTGGGACAAGTTTTTTATGAATTTTACATTTTATGAGTTGATTTTTATAAATGAAAATGAGTAATTTCTAATGATTAATTATTGTTTTAATAGGTGTTGCAGCTGGCCAACAATTAATATGAAGACATACAAAATGAAATGAGTAGACAATCATTTGAAATGGTTGTGATAGATTGTACAATCTTCAGGTCATTTTTGAAAATAATCTTTGTGTTATGGAACTACATCCCCAGCAGATGTCACTGTTAACTAGTTACTGCTTTTAAAAAGGTCCGTTTTCTGAATTTGTTAGGTGGAGCCCTTCGCCAGCTTGTCTGGTGCCGTGCGTGGCTCAGTTTCAAGGCTTTTGATAAATCGAGATCTTGTGGGGCCATTTGCTTGGTGGTCCCAACGTCACAATGACGTGGCTGAGCTGGGTGACGTAGTTAGTGGGGTAAAAAAGCTGGTGGAGCTCCTTGGATGGAAGCAGGAATTAGAAGCGCTAATGAATGTTGGCGGAGACAAGGTAAGTTTTAATCAATCTCTGTTCTTACATATATAAATCACATGAGTAGATGCTTGTAGATTAGTCCGCTGTACTCAGCTGAACATTCATAAAATTCTGTATTCTACAAGAGTTATGGAAAAATTAATTTTTTATGCTCCTTTTCCACCATTATCTGTCATATTTCATATACCTCATTTGCCTGAATATTCTTCATGACTTTAATTTTATAGACTGGTCCAATTTAATAACATTAATAACATTGACAAAGCTGCTTTACTTACCTTGAACTGTGTTTAATGTTTCCTTCTTTGCTAGGAAATAGTCTATGTAGATTTTTATTCTCATTTTAAAACCCCAAAAACAAAAGGGTGTCTAATTTTTCTGTCCTTTTCTATAGACTTCGGTGAACAAGGAGGAGTGAGCAACCAAATTTCACCCTGACACTGAATCTGGAGATCCAGAATGGGACTGATTGTTGGTTGGCCCAATCACTGAGTTCTGTCTCAGTAGTGAGCATGCACTAGAACGAAATAACTAGGTCACCTCTACATACTGCACGTAATGTGGTAAAATAATGAACAATTAAAGATGCAAAACAAGAACTTAATCTCAGTTTGTTTAGCTGGCTGTTATCCATCATCTCAAACAAATTTTATGACTGTGGTGATATGATTAATTTATTTTGTAACTAATGGTGGTTCTAAGATAAAATGAGTGGCATTCAGCTGGTCACTTCATCTCAATGAGGAACAACCACCCTGGTGAATAATAAAAGCTTTTTCTAGAATATGAATGGAGTCTTTATCTTATGTGAGCGCAAAGCATTTTTTTCACTCGTGTGGTTACTTTTCACGGACACCAAAGTGAACTTATAGAGAAATCGCTTCCTATTCCATATATAGTGTACTATTTATTTGAGGGGACAGTCATTGATGTCTGAAATCATATTGCACATTATTGAGTGCACTCATTCAGTCTCATAATGCACTGCAGAAAACTAGCCAACCCTGATAAAACTCACCTACCTGTGTTTTCTAATGATCCTTAAGACACTGATTAGCACGCTCAGGTGTGTTTGATTAGGGTTAGATCCAAACTCTGCAGTGCATCGGACCTCCAGGGTAAGATTTGAAGAACCCTGCACTAGAAAATGCTCATGCACTTATGGTTGCACTGAAAAATTTCAACGTCTCATATAAAGATGGTCTTCATAACTTTTTTGGCCACACAGTTTCTGAATTCACTCATTCATTTGTATTTACTACAAGTGTTAGCAGAGTAATTTGCCTGTTCAAACTTCAAAAGTGGCTCAGGAAAGTGCATAAGTTTTAACAAAAGCTATAGTCTCATTGGTTTAAAGTTACCACTTTGTTCAGTATGATCCGTTATCTAATGTCATTCAACTAACCATGAACAAATATTGCACCTGTGGAACAGTTCTTAAAGGAATAGATCACCAAAAAATAACACTTTGTCATCATTTGCTCACCCTCATCTCATTTTGAACCTGTTCTTTTTTAAAAAAAATTTTTCTTTTTAATTTTTGAAGAAAAAACAGTAGTTTGGTTCTATTGACTTTCATAGTAAGGAAAGACATATTATGGAAGTCAATGATGGCCATCAACTATATAATTTACAGCATTCTTCAAAATAACTTTGTTCAACAAAAGAAAGAAACTGGTAAGAGTGAGTACATGGGGACAAATTTCTTATTTTTGGATGACCTTTAAGAGTCTTTACTGAAGTCTTAAACTTAGTACTGAATATTCATGCTTATATTGTTAAATGTAAATTTACTTTTACATATGTCTAAACGTATTGAAAACACATAGATGCGTCATTTGTCCAGTAAAAATAGCTATGCATTTTCTGCATTTGGTTTTTCATGCCATATAACTTCTTTGCAGTGTTTTGACATTGTTGGAGCCAAAGAAAAACAGAAGCTCCAGGCTCATTTTATTCATATTCTGCCATAAATTGACACACATTAAGGAAAATAGTTGCATGCTGATAATGCAGAGGACTCATTGTTTGGCTGTTAAGAAGGTGAACTGCTCAGTTCATTGTGTCACAGTGTCTGAGTATGCCAGACACTACCTCTCTGTCTAATTCAGTTCAGCCTGCTGCCTTGCTCAGTAATTGGATGGATAAAGCAAACAATACCCTCAATTATCTAACAAGAGCAGAATGGCGATATGACAGAATCTCTGGAGGTTAAACAGAAGTCAAGCAGTCAAGTCAAGCAGCAATATTTTGGATGCTTTCACATGTTGAATATCAGATTGAAGGTGGTTATAAAGAAGGTCACAGTAGTTGAGCTGAGATTGCTGTGACCTGAACAAGAAACTTATTAGCTTTGTTGCTGGAGAATGGCTTTATTTTGGCCTTATTAGATGACACTGAGAATGAAGCAGATAGACCTGTGTGACAGTTGTCATATGGTCCAAAACATGATTAGCACACACACGCAAACATTCAAATATAGAGTTATCTGTAGTTCTTTGGAAACGATGTGCCAGGGTTCTTTGAAGTTAAAGTATAGAGATGGTTTTCTAATGAACTCTGGGGCTAGAATGGTTCTACAATGGCATCATGACCAGTTAAAAAGGTTTAATGAAACTTGTGCTGGGTGACATCACGCATTTGAGCATCAACTGTGTGACCATCAAGTGAGATGTTTTTATACAGAAAAAAGGTTTTGATTGAGCTATAAAAGTAATTGGGTAGGCACCTAGCTGATTTCAAGTTTTCTGTCTACATATTATATATCATTGTCCTAATAATTATTAATATATACATGTAAATGTTTTATTCTTTTTTTTTTTTTTTTTTTTGCAAGAATCTGAGAAACAAGGGAACCATTAATTGGGAAAGACAGATGTTCACCAAGGCCTTGGTTGTTCTTACTTCTCTATGAAATGCCAATGTCAGGCTTATGGGAGAAGCTGCACTTGATCATGCAGACATTTTATTTATAATTCAATAAGAGAGGGGGAAAAAAGAGACAAGTGGGAACTCTGCCCAGGTGTCTGATCCTTTCTTCACTGCACACAGATGATGTGCTCAAAGAATAAAGCTAAGTATGGTAAAATCCTCAGGGCTTTTCAGGAACTTCATAAGAAACTTTCTCATGATGTTTTGGCGCCTTCACAGAGAGCCTTCAACTCACTGTACATTAGTTTCAAGCTGTGCTGCTACTAAATCAAAAAGTTTGTACATTGTGGTCTTTTAATTTAAATTATTCCTGCAGGCAATAACGTCTCATAGATCTGAAATGCATTATGTATTTTGTATCATTAATCTTAACTTGAGCAGAGACATATTTTAAAAGAGCATGGCATTTTCAATGCTGCACAAACGTTCCAGGCACAACTGAAGATGTTTTGTTGTACTGAAAACAATGTGCACTACACACACACACAAACAGTATTGTACTGTAATATGGACAGTAGGATACTCTATTTTACTGTAAACAGCATAGGATTATGGGAAATATATGGCCACTACTGTATTTATTCACTACTGTACAGTACACTACTGTAAATTTACTTAGAAATAATACTAGTATATTATTTCTGGTTTTTGCAAAACTTTGATATTTTAAGATGGTTTCACGTGTCAACTAACATTAACCATCGTTTCGTTTTTCATGTTGGCCGCCAACATCAAATGGTGAGTAAGTTAAGGTCACCTATAGTCGAAATTAACTCTAGGTAAAGTGAGAAACACATTTGTAGGTCCCCCTGCCTTTTAATGCAAGTTAGCTTGTCTGGCCAGTCATTTAACTTTAACAGCGAATGCCACTGTTTCAGTGAGAACAGGTTTCTAGTCTGAACGTTGAATGATTTCTATTAAACCAGCACTTAAACAGCAAAATGCAGCTGCTACAGGTATCTTTAACGTACTACAATAAACTACATACAAGAAGTTAATATTATAAATAGCTAATATTTAAAAAAGTGATGTAAATCGCAAATAAAAGATTTTCTTTTTGCTCCATTTCATAAAAAAAAGTGTTTTAAACAAAGTCATGTTGGGCATCTCTTCACACAGCAGTGTTTCATTACAGAATTAATTTAACTTTAACTAGAATCAGAGATTCACTGAAGCATTTCTAAAGCATAAAAAAAACGTTTCTAACTTTGTTCCTGAATAAATCTGTCACATCTCATGTCTGTTCACCTGTCACAGTTTAGTTTTGGTTTCACTTTGTCTTCCTGTTAGGCCTTATTTGGTCTTGTTTCTCGTTTTGCTAATCAGTTTACCCACCTCCACCTGTGCTCCTCACCTGTCTTCAGTTTCCCCTAAGTGTTTTGCTATGTTTAAAAGCCTGTTGTGTTTTGCCTTGTCTTTGTCGGTCTTGTCTTTTTGTTTAAAGTTCTATGTCTTAGTGTAGTAAGTTGTATTAGTATGTGTTCCTGCCTTCAAAATTCTGATTTATATTAAAAGAATAATTATTTCAGTTACTTTTAGTCTGCCTCTGTGCCTCAGCCTACACATCCCAGCATGACAGAATCAGTAGTTTCTATCATTACATGCAATTTGTAAGTACAGATCATAATTCTACTTATCTCTTAAAAAAAGCCAGTGTATCTTTTCAGCATAGCCTAGTTTATTCTAAGTTTATCCCGTGTATTGTGATGCATTAATGTCTTTGGGCTAAGCCCCGGATATCCACTCGCTCTAGAACTGCCACTGGAATCTAACACATTATTGTAGGTGTGTTCAGATGTAGTATGTAATATTTTTATTAACGTCAAAAGTTCATACAGCACCAAAAAGTTTGACGTGAGGGAAAAATAATGGGGTTTTTTTCTTGTGCTTGCCGGTTCATTCAGACAGTCAACCTTTGTGGCTCCAAATGCATTGAAAGTCACAGATTAGCTGGAATTCTAGAAGGATGGTGCAGCCTGTAACCACACCACAAACTCATATTTACTGTATTTTATTTATACTACCTGTTAATTGTTATGTCTTTGAAAGACGTCTCTTCTGCTAACCAGACCTGCATTTATTTGATTCGATTTTTACTAGGTTTTTTTTTTTTTTTTTAGTGTAATTTATTCTTGTGATCAAAGCTAAAATTTTAGGATCATTACTCTAGTCTTCAGTGGCACATGATCCTTCAGAAATCATTCTAATATGCTGATTTTGCTGCTTTTTCCAAGCTTCCCTGATGAAAAGGAAGTTCAGAAGAACAGTATTTACCTGAATTTGAAATCTTTTGTAACTTTCTAAATCTATTTACCATCACTTTTGATCTAGCTATTTAAAGCATCCTTTAAAGCAATTAAAAGTAGTAATTTCTTTCCCCCAAAAAATTATGACTCCAAGCTTTTGGCTTGTAAGCATATAATGTTCCGAAACTTTTTTTTTATTTCAGATAAATGCATCTTTGGATCTTTCTATTCATCAAAGAATCCTGAAAAAAATTACTCCACTGTTTTAACTATTTTTCTAAGTTCTTACTTGCTGTTAATTAATCATAAGGTAAAATTGTTTTGGCGTTCTGTCAGAGGAGAGTACGAACCCTACTGGGAGTGAGAGGTTTGCTGCCCGGTTTGAACCATGTGTTTATTTATGTTTAAATAGTAAAGATATTTCACAATATTACTGCTTTTCCAGTATTTTGGATCAAACAAATGCAGGCTTAGTTAGCAGAAGCATTTACAAATCTTACTGTTTTAAACTTTTGGCTGGTATATATTAGCTGATACTTCTGCTTTTCAGTATGTGTATGTTTTGCCATGAAACAACGTCCCCAGGCGACTGTGGTGATGCCCTTTTTTCAGGTAGTGCATCCGAGAGGTCAAGATTTGTAATTTGTATTTTTAAAAAGAAAATGTTTAACTATAAAAAAAAGAATATTATCAGAACTAAAGCTCATGAGTTATTGTGAATTTTGGGGGGGGGGGGGGGGGGGTATGGTGGTAAAAAAAAATGGTTTACAGTGGTATTGTCAGGATTGTGTATGTTTGTGTAGTGATCCCTTTGCTCCACGTGTTTGACCATGTTTGGTAGTTCCTGTCCCAGTTTAGTTTGTTAATTTGGTCCCAGCATGTTTCCCCTTGTGTTTTAAGTTGTCTCATTATGTTCTTGTGTATTTTACCCTGTGTCTCTGAGTCTCCCCTGTCAGTCCTTAAGTGTCAATACCATGTCTGTATGTCTACATGATTTGCCATTTACATTTTAATAAGATTCGTGGTTTGTTTATGCTATTGATGGCATTCAGCGTGATAAACAGGTAAAATTTTTTAAATTAAGTCAAAGTAAACTCTGCAGTACTGATACTGTAAAATAAAGTAATACTGTAAATAAAAAAACAGTAAAGACATTATTATACTGTAAATTAAATTACTGTAATAATACTGTAAACATTTTTACAGTAAAGTACTGGAATCTACTGCCAGTAAGTTTGTCAAATTTACAGCAACCTTTTTACAGTATATATATATATATATATAATGGATGTAGTACATGATAGGCACAAACACATAAAGTATTGGCAGGATTATTACAAAATAAAGTTGAACAGTTGCAGTCCAGTTTACAACTACAATTGTCTTTAGCATAAATTATGGCATTGTTATGTCTTATGGACCATCTGGTGTATGTCAACAGCACCGTGGAAGAAATCCTCTGAAGAACTTTCTGAATTCGGTGTTGAAGACAGTGTAGATAATTGGGTTGAGAGCACTGTTCAAATAACCCAGCCATGTCACTGTGCTCATTAAGTCTGGAGAGATGTGACAGGATTCACACAAGGCTCGTGTAGTGTGGACTACAAAAAAAGGAGTCCAGCAGAAGAGGAAGACACCTGTGGGAAGATCAAACATCATGTCTCATATTTACATATTCATTATCGAATTAAGGCACAATTTGTTGCAATGTCAGAGCATTTTGTGAGAAACTACTAAACAAACCTTACATAAAAAAGGATACAAAAATATATTTAACACAAGCTTCTTTTTTTTCTAATTAAGTTGTTTAAATAATTCAAGATCCTCAGCTTGTAAAAACAAGCAAAATGTTCACTTACATTAAGAAATAGATAAATCAAAAAAATGACTTCACTGAAACTGAATTGAAGAAAGCTAGAAATACATCACTTGCCTCATTCATCAGCGTCCAAAACAGCCGATAAAAACATTAGAATAATCCACAAGTAATCCACACGACTCCAGTCCATTAATTTACATTTTGTGAAGTAAAAAGTTGTGTGTTTTTAAGAAACACATCCACTATCAACACATTTTAACTTTAACTAACTCAAGCCAAAATATTGGCCCATAATTCATAATACTGCTAATGGTTCCTCCAGTGGAAAAAGTCCATCCCCTGTTGTCCTCGCATCAAAATCCACTGATTTCTTTAGGACTGTTTTTGTTTAAAAACATTTCTTGATCTTTGTTTATCTCTCTTTTGATTCAGGTGAGTTAAAGGTGCTGTACAGAATGCACAGTACAGATGTTTTTGACTTATCTAAACCCAAAAAATAACATGATATGTTTGTAGATATTTAGGAAACATTTTTACATAGCTGTTTCTTTGAAAAAATCAATTACAGTGCTTTACTAGAAAATCAGGAGAACTTTACAGAAGAAAGCAATATTAGAGGATGTGTTTTTAGTAAAAGCAATAATTTGAAGTTACAAAAGGTCTTAATGTTGTATTGGCTAATTACTTTTCATTTTATAATTCATTCATTAATGGACTGGAGTTTTGTGGATTGCTGTGATACTTTTACCGGCTGTTTGGACAGCACACATTCACTACAGGGAATCCATTGGTAAGAAAGTGATGTAATGCTAAACTCTTCAAATCTGTGTAGAATAAATTGGTGATGAAACAAAGTCATCTACAACGTGTAATGTAATTCAGCAAATTAAATCTTTTGAAGAGAACTATTACTTTATTAACTAAATTAGTTCTATTGACTATAGCAGGGGTCTCCAACCCTGCTCCTGGAGAGCTACCGTCCTGCAGATTTCAGCTCCAACCCCAATCAAACACACCTGAAGCAGCTAATCAAGGTGTTCTGGGTTACTTAATAATTACAGACAGGTGTGTTGGAGCACGGTTGGGGCTAAGATCTGCAGGATGGTAGCTCTCCAGGAGCAGGGTTGGAGACCTCTGCTTTAATTATATTAAAATGCTATACTATTTTACAATAAATAAAATATTTTAAAAAATGATAAAATAAAATGATAAACTATACTGAATAATTCTATATGCTTTGAGTGAATTTAGGGATCACTAAAATTTGCAGTAATTACATTTAACAGTGTTATTATTAAATTATTACTACTTTAAAGATTTGAAGTGAAATTTACATGACTGCAAAGGTAATCTAAATGAAAAAAAATAGAGGTATAAAAAAAAAATAGGTATCAGCTGAGATTTATACACACAATATAGACTGACCATTAAAACGCCTATAGGGTCGCTTAGCTAGTTAATTATTAGCATGCATATTACTAGAATATTAGCCTTTTATAGGTAGTAATTTAGCACATATTAATGTCTTATTGTACATTACCTTATTCTGCATCCCTAATCTTCCCCAATACCTAAGCTTAACAACTACCGCACTAACTATTAATAAGCAGCAAATTAGGATTTTATTGAGGGGAAAATAGTCAACAAGTGTTACCTATTCTAAAGTGTTACCAAAATTCCTAAAATTGGAAGATAACTGATCCATTTACTTTATATACATATGAAAACTAGCTGGAATTCACTAATAATACAGTCTGTTTTGTCTAAGCAGTCGATTTACTTAAAGAATTATGCAAATCAGATAATGCTGTATGGTGTAAACAAAACAAAAACAAGCAGGGGAATTAACTCAACTTCCTGAGGCTTTTTAGTCACTGCAGTGGCACTCTCCCTTCAATCCCTGCTTAATTTGTCATTTCAGCAACACACAAATCCATCTCACCTCCAGCAGGCCTGTGGTTCCAGAGAAACCCAGAGTGAGAGACTGGCTCTGGATGTAGAACGGCTGGGTGTCTACCGTCTGCGATCGCACGGGCAGAGGGTCCAAACCCCGTATGCTCTGACCCCGTCCTGGGATCCTGAGCAGTGTATCAGAGCGTAGGGTCATGGGGGAGTCCGCAGAGTCGTACAGGTGGAAGACAGCCAATCCCAGAGCGGGGAGGCGTGCCATGAAAGAGGCCTGAAGGAAGAGATGAGAAAGAGTGTAGGTTTGAGACCTTTATTTAAGATCCAGAGGCGAACGGACACAGATAGACACACCTGATAGACCTCTCCACTCATCTCAACGGCAGACACCCACTGCGCGCTCAGCTGAACCGGTAAAGTCTGCCCATCTTCAGTGAGGACCCTGACTCTCGCTGAATTCACCAGCACAGTCACTACGCACAGACGCTCCTGCTCCACGGGGTTAAACAGCACCAGATACCTGAGGAACAGCAAGAATATCTTATCTACACACTCAACGAAAATCACAGCGTTTGCAGTGTTCAAGATCTACGGATTACGCACCTGGGAGAAGATTCCAGCTCGATAAGAGTGCGCTGCGGGAGAGAGTCTTGTGTGGCACGTCTGTCATCCTGTAGTCACATGAACACAGGTCAAAGATCACAATATTCATATTATTATTATCATGATCCTCAAATTGTGGTTTCAATTAGTGCTGTCAAATAAAATAATCACGATTAATCGCATCCAAAATAAACGTTGTTTTATATATATATATATATACACACACATATACACACACACAGTATATATTTTGAAATAATTTAAATGTATATATTTTAGTGCTGTCAAACGATTAATTGCATCCAAAATAAAAGTTTGTTTAGATATAATATTTGTGTATATTATGAATATTCATTATGTGTGTGTGTGTGTGTGTGTGTGTATATATATATATATATATATATATACACACACACACACACAAACACATGCATGTATATATTGAAGTAAAATATGTTTCTACTAGTGCTGGGCAATGATTAATCGCGATTAATCGCAACCAAAATAAAAGTTTTTCTTTACATAATATATGCGTTT
>JAUCMS010000127.1:25412071-25424193 GCA_032357445.1 Enteromius radiatus
CAGTGGTTTCGTGTGTACGCAGATATTTCTTGAGACGACGGAAAAAAAATGATCGGATACGGACCGCACCGGCTTCGGGGCCTAAGGCTACGTCTACATTAATCCGGATAAATTTGAAACGGCGTTTTCGGACCGTTTTCGTTTCGGAGTTTCCGAAGAGTTGATCATTCACACTGAAACGACTGAAAACTTAACGTTCCTGTACTGCGCATGAGTAAAATATAAGATGATTCGATCTGCGTTATTTCAGTCTGCCGTTTATTTACTTTCCGGCTCTTTGAAACGTTGCGGCAAAATGTCGAAGAAAGATTTTTTTTAAATGGACTGAGCATGTACAAACTGATATTAATCTTTAATAGGGCTATCAAATTTGAGAGCAAACAAAACAACTGCTGTACAATGCTGTCCGCCATCTTCTTCTTCTTCTTCTTCTTTAACTGTTTTTGGCGAATGGCAATCCAGCATGCTGGTGCATTCTGTCCGCCATCTTAGTTGAATTGGTCAAATTACTGCATCATACTGTATGACTAAAATGCGTCATCATTTTCGAAAGCCTCCGTTTTCATACTGCGACGCGAAACAGCGTTTTCAAAAAGCTCTGTTTTCCTTGAGGAAAAACGCTGTCACAGTGTGGACATGGCCTAAAAGAGACATTCAGCACTCTTCACCCTAAGCTCCTATTCACAAGCCAATAGATTAGATTCATCTTTAAACCACCAAATGTGCTTTATTTTGGCCTTTCAAGAGTAAATGCAGTTAGCTAAAAATCTTACTTACGGGTTGTACACGTTTCAGATAGATTTTTTCAATCGTTTGTCTTAATGACATATTCGAGGATGGAACTCCTTATATGGGCATTTCTCCCCGGAAGATATAGACCAGAAAAAGGTGCTCATCAACGCCCTGTACTGCACGGGACTCGCTCGGGAAGTAGGCCTATGTTTCCAAAGAAGTGTGTTTTTGATTGTAAGGGAAAGATAACCTTGTTAAGGTTTACAAAAGAACCCAGTGTTAAGTGAAAATTGGATGCCCTCTGTTTTTCTGGGCCAGTAACAGAGTTTCACAAGTGTGTTTTCTGATTAACGTTAACGTTTTATAAACAATGCCCTGTTTGATGCTGGATTTGCACATCCTTTGATACTGAAAGATGGAGTGGCCCTCCCAGCTATGAAAGATCCTGGTCGTGAGTCAGAACTGCAGATGGTAAGTGAAACGGCATCATGTCCCTGTTTTTTATTTATATTTACAAAATAATATAACAAACAATACAATACAAAGCCAGGGAAAAAAGGAAGAAGAAAAACAAAAAATAAAACAAGCATGACCTTTACATTACATTTGGGGTGATTGGTCATAGGGCCTTGATTTGGAGTAAATAAGTGAATAAATAAAACATTCATCATTTCCTCACCCTCATGTCGTTCCAAATAACGTTCTTCTGTTGAAAACAAAAGAGGATTTTGTAAAATGTTACCAATCCATTTTGGTTATTCTTTATTTGTACTGTATATATAAAAATTTCTTAAATGATTGAATTGTATTATTTGTTTTTAAGAAATGTATTATTTATAAATAAGAAACACCTGATTTAGGCTATATAAGACACTATTTATCTTTATATAAGCCTATTTATCTTTAATCAGGTCCTTACGGAATTCAAATTTTACTTCAATTAAAATTCATTAGAACTAAACATAAGAAAAAAAAAAAAAAAGAAAGTATCCAGAGTTAAACTAGCAAGTACTTTTGGATGGTGTTCATAGAGGAATTCTAATAATGTGAAGTATTTGAAAAATATGTTTTGAACATTAAAGCATATTCTGTTACACCAAATACAACAAATAATGGTCTTTAAAATAGCATCAAATGACACTTTAAAGGATGCACTTCAAGTCACTATTGGCGCCTAGATGGTTACAGAAGTACTAAGAACTTTCTAGAAATAGAAGACATCCTTAACTCCAAGCATATTGGCTACACAACTTCGGACATTGCTGATCCAGGTCCAGTGATTCCTAACATCTTACTGACAAGTGGTGTATCAGGATTCTGAACTCTTAGTACATCTGAAAAAAGGAAGACTGAAAAAGTCAACGTGCAGATTGGTTGAAATAGTTATGATTGTGTACCAGCAAGTGCATGTTCTCTTTAGCCTGTACTAGGGAGATATTTTCAGGTCTTTCCTGGGTCCGACCAAAGAGTTAGATCTGCAGAAATACGGATAAAACATAAGACTTCCACCTGACCTGTAACTAACATTATTTGTCTGCCCCCTCTCCCTGACTAGCCAAGACCATTCATACTGGCAAATTCACACTGTGAAATTAGGGGTGGCTGTTTAATGTGTTCTCCTTTAACACATGCATGAAGTGGACTATTCCTTAACTTTTGATCAGTGTTCAAATTGATGAAGAAAAGAGTAGGAGGATAGTATTGGAAAAAAGAGAGATTGGCTGAATATTGAAGAGTTTGTAGTTTAAAGTAAATATTATTAATCCAAAACTGAGAACTTTTTAATGATTGTGTATAAGTGCATGCATCACAACAACCACACATCTATGCACATTCAGTAAAGACCATTTGGATTATTTCATCATCGTTCTGACCGGACAAACTGTAACCCAAACTAGCAAATAGACTAGCAATAGAAATTCACAAGGTTGTTCAAGTTAATATACGTTACTATTTGTCTTTGCTTTTGCTCGCGATTATAGCTCTCTTGTAATCATGAAAACTGTCAATGTGTTTATTACTGCACAGCAATAAGCAAAGGAAAGGCCTACAGATTATTCAGTCATAAATAACTTATGACCCAGATTTTGATACTTAATATCTAAGAAATATGTACTGCAACCTGCTTAATTTAGCTCATACTGTAGGGAAGATAGAACACTAGGCATTTGTTTTTGATGCAGGGCTGGTTTTCATTTCGCATTCTTTAGACTCCTTAAAGTAGTCTTTGTCTTTGCCATATGAAACCACTTTGTATCCTTTCCTTTCATTTGAAATGAGGAAAGACAAAAAAGTATGCCAGCAGTTCAGCAAGGCAAGACATTCTTTGAACGTGAATTTAAGGTCAAAACTGTGTTCTAAAAACAGCAGGTGACCTAAAACAGGACGTTTTCTTTGCTACACTTCTGTAGTAGTAGCTACTTCATAAACAGCCTCTGAACAGTACCATTACAAACTATTTTTTTTGTGTGTCAATATACACTGTACAACTACCACAGTGAAAGTTGCATGCATAACATCTCTGACCCCTCTCCTTTTCTTGCAGGAAGGCTTGTGAGTCAAACCAAAGTGAATATTAAGCAGGTTTACATAAGGCTTAGTTGGGAGTATTGCACAAATGTGGAGCTAATTGTATAAAGAGTATAGCACATGTGTGACTATTTGACATCATGTGAGGTACTTTTACCAAAGCAAAGCCTTATTCCAAGACAATCCTTAGAAATTTAGCTTTTAATAAGGACTTGTGCTTGAATAGGAAAGGCTGAATAATTGCCTCCATGAAAAATGACAACAAATACTTCATATTGTTGTGATATACAGTATTGGAGATTTATGTCACTTATATTTTAATTACCCTGTTTCCTTAAAAGTTTTTGAAAAGTAGTGTGCAGATAAACTCAGATTACAAAGTTAGTAACTTTAAACTTTAAAATACAAAACTTTAATTTTAGCTTATGATCTCTTATAAAACTCTAGACTAGAAGTATGAAACTTAAGCTAAATTGCAGTTAAGGAGAAGACATTTGAATTTAAGGAATCATGCAACAATGGTTCATCGTGACCATGTCTGTCAAACTTCAAAAAGGACCATTAAAGTGGTCTATATTAATTGTGCTTTATAGCTGTCTCAAGTACATTTTTATAATTTCTTGGCTACATACGTCATTGAGGTTGAGTCATTTCAGAAAAGTACCCCTTTTAAGATTGATTGCTATTCATCGTGAGTTAGAAGTTATTGTAACTTTGCTTATACTTTCAGATGTAATGTTTACTTTTCTGAAATGAGACAAATGCTTAAGCTATATAAATAGATGTTAGCTGTCTATTATCTGAAAATCTATGATGCATTTCATTTGTCCAAATTCTGCAGTAAAAATAATTGCCACTGGTAATGGTAACCTAATATTCAAAATATTGAGTGCTAACACAGACATATCTGATCTACTTACCGCTAAAAATGTTGTTTTTGTTAAGTGCTGAGTTTAGCAAGCTCTTGAATCCTCCCATTATAACAAAGTGCAGATACAATGTAAAAATGTTGTCGCGAACTGTTGCATACTCGTATAAATGCATGAATACAATGACAGGAGATTTTCATTTTAGATCTGTCACTACCTCATTGCAACTTCAAATATCTGTGTTATGTTACTGTTATCCTGTTAAGTCATATAGCAGGTTATGTAATGTAACATACATCATAATAAAATTCATTAAATGAATCGGCTACTGATTGTATACAGAAGTATTTCAGTTGCTGAAATGCTTCCTTCAATGGTTAGCTTAGGGCTTGTTTTGAGAGACTGATGCTGCCAACCAGTATTTTTACATCTTATCTTGAAAACACAATACATGGAACCAGTTACTTTAAAATAACAAGAATTTGTGACATCAATGCTAAAACCTATTTGGTCAAACCCTGTCCTAGTTGTCAAGCCAAGTTGGCATGGACTGGGAGAAAATGGGATTTATTCTTTATCCTTTCTACAGAAGGACTTGTGAAATGGAGCATGCTGTTTTGAGAAGATTAACACATTGCCGGTATTTGTATTTAAGCACTTTGCATTCCCCTACTTTGCAATTGATCACTGTATTTCTAAAATATGTATTTACACATTGGCAGATTCCTGAAAATTCATAAATTATGTTTGTCCGTATTAAACCTCAAATGCTCCACTTTACATCAACTCAATTCATCTTGAAGGTTAACTGGTTAGCATGCAGAGTTAGCCCCTGATGGTAGATGTTGTAATTGCACAGTCTGGATAGAAAGTAATTCACAAATTTGCATATTCTGAATTAATAAACTGTTTTGCGAGAAACATTACATTGCAAACATTCCAAATTATTATAATCATGGTTTGAAATGAACACCTACTAAATGTGGGTAAAATACAACCATGGCAGTTAATATCAACTCACTAGTTGATTTGGCTTATTATGATTTCTATATGTTCTATCATAATCTCCATTAGCAAAACAGCATTGCTAATGCACTATTGAGGAGGTGAGAGGCAAATTTTTTTAATGCTGCACAATTTGTAACTTTGCATTGCATGTCAGCTACCCTTTCTAAATAGTAGATTATTTTGATGGTCCCCAACAGACATTCGACTAGTACATGTCAAATTATTCTACTAACCACAACTCTAACCCTTTTAGTGTAACCTGACAGTTTGCTAACACGCTAGTAATCCACAGTAACACTTTATGTTAAGGACCAGTTCTCACTATTAACTAGTTGCTTATTAGCATTGACTGCTATTACTTGTAACATATAAATGCCTTAATTCTAAATGACCATATTTTAGATACCTTAATCCTACCCAATACCTTAACTTGAAACCTACCTTACTTACTATTAATGCACAGCAAATTAAGAGCTGACAGTCATAGTTAATTGTTAATGAATAGTGATAATTGGTCCTCATACTGAAGTGTGACCTAATAAGAGTCAGTTGATGTAAAGCTGCAAAGTTACTGCAAGGGGAACATCAAAAGGTAACCCAAAATTCACAATTGCCTTTGTCGTGTTTCTCTCTTCCTTGTTGAACTAATTCTACCAAACCCTACATTGCCATAAAACATAATCTAACTGCTCCTCAGTCTTATATTTAACATGTATGTGTACTTATATCTCTTTTGTTTGTAAAAATCTTACTTTGCACTTCATTCTCCTATCTCAATTTCTTTTACACACCGATGAACTGGTCCTCATAACACCCAATCCCATTATCTGAATCCTATATATCATTTTTAATCATAATTTGTATTATTTCAAGATATAAAGGTGTCTGCTCTACTTTCAGTATGTTCCATAGCCTTATGTCATGTATAAATCTGTGGAACACAAAACCCTAAAAACATGAACCCACTAAGAATGCTCTGTAATCACTTAAACAAAAATGAATGCTTCAGATTACTTGTATTGTTCCTCGTTCTGTTCCAGTTACATACTTGGAGTTCTCAGCCTTTGAGATAAATGAGAATGGTAGACCTCCTTCCTTAAGAGTCAACTTACTTATTTACTTCAAAGCTGCACTACACTGGCCTCTGCTGGTGAAATAAAATATTGTGGTTGAAATGATCACTTTGACCCAGGGATCCTCAAATCTAGCTCACGGTTACAACCTTGATAAAAACTGATCAAACATGTGATATTCTGATCATGAGGCTTGTTGCATAAACAAGTTTACAAAATAAGCCAGGTTTATATTAGTTAATCTCACTTATTTTGAACTAAATCATCTGACAATAAGTCAGACTAAGTCAAATAAACCTGGCTTATTTGGTAAACCTGTTTCATGAAGACAGAACCAGGGTTGAGAAACACAACCAACCCATAAGGTCCACCCATTACATCCAGAGAGAGGGAGCTGGAAGTGAAGTGAGTACCACTTGCAAGTGTGCTTAAAAGTAAAGTCAAAACAGTTGATCACCCTCTAGTGGCTGGCTGCAGTATTGGTCATAAACCCTGCTAATTAGCATGCACATTACTAGCACAATAGCTGTTTATTACTTCTAAAACACAAATTACTTCTTTAGCAGATCATAAACCCTGCTCTCTCCATGTAAACAAATGGGACATGACGTGAGCCACATTTGAAAATCAAATTACACTTGATTTTTTTTACACATTATCACATAATCAGCATGTGCAGACTCAGGCTTCCAATGATGTTCCAAATGAGGTGATAATGAAATATGAAACTACAGTAGGTGGGGGCAAGTCTTAATAAATGAATCATAGAATCATTCATTCTACTAATTTGTTCAAAACTTGTCTAATTTGTTGTTTTGGGTTATTGTTCAAAAAAGGCAAATTTCTCTATTATCACATACTCTATTATACACATATTTTGTAGCATTGTTCTAAAAAAATGCAGGCACAAAACCCTAAACTTCTCTTCAAAAGTTTTAAATATATAAAAAAAAGAAAGTTAAAAACAGCCGTTATCTCTCTTTTTTTCTATAATTTTAAACACTTTTTTACATTTGAAATGTTTGTTATTTTTGTATCTCGGTCAACATAGCTTCTTTTTTTTTTTTTTAAGTAGCCTAGAAAGAGTTAGAATTTTTTGAAAGAAGCATTATATAGGCCTGTATTTCTTTCAGAAACCTTACAAAACAATGCATCCTACAGCTCTGCTGTTCAAGGCCTGCTCCATGAATCCATGACAGCAGCACACATCTACATGCCTGCACAATGTGTCTGCTTCATGTGACACTGTGTTCCCGTTGTTCCCACACAGAGAAGCGGTGGGGGTGGAAGAGGGGCTTCTTCTTGTTTGTCTCCAAACATGTATTATACTGGCTGATGTCACGGTCGCATGTGGCAGAGAAGAGATCTGATTGGTTGGGAGGGAGGAAAATATTTTGAAGGAAATCAATTAAGTTCTTTCAACAAATGTGCTAAAATAAATAGCACCCTGCATAAAGAGAGTGTGTTCTTGCTCTCACTCTCAGACTTGGTCAGAGCTGATCACTGACATACATTATTACATAAGTCTTGAGAAGACAGTACTCCACACATCATAGAATATGAAATTAAAACATTTGAATGTTTATTGCAGATAATTAATTAGTACTGATCTATGGTTGTCTACTATTCAGAAAATATGATCTACACTTTTAGCTCAAAGTTTAGAATAAATAAGATTATCAATGAATGAATGTCTTCATTCATTCATTCATTCTTTCTTGTCTCTTTTTATGAAGTTGTTAAAATTATCTTATGCTCACCAAGGCCCCATCTCATGAGAAATACTACACTGAAATATGATATAAAATATGTGTTTTGTATTTTAATATATTAATTTAAAAAATAACTATATTGTTAAAAGTATTTTTTTTTCTGCTTAATATTTTTAACTGAAACCGTAAAAACACTAGCATTTACAAATCTGAGATAAATAATAATAATAATAATACTTTTACTCATGGTTAAACAGCAGGTTAAGCAGAAGAAAACTGTTTTTTTTAACTTTGATAATAATACAAATAATGCAATAATTGAAAATAATGTTTATCATAAAATATAGGCCTACTTGAAATTCATAGACATATGTATATGAATTGTGTCTACATTTTATTACAAATATTGTTAAAAAATAAAACTTTGTTATTATTTATCCCACCTTTCACTTCATAAGGTTTTAATTTTATTCATCTGCTGAGACTGACAAAGTAATTTTAGCATATTGTCAGATTTCTCACAGCCTCCCATCCCGCCGTGCCTCCACTAATACAAAATGACCCCTGAAAAACAGATGCAAGTATTTGGGTGGGAGGGAGCAGTCCACTGCTGGCAAGCTCTTTAGGCAATATATGACCGTAAGATGAAGTCACAAACACTGCGACTGGAGTCAACTCCCACTCATCGGTCAGCACAGTCAATGCTTTATGTGAAGAAGTACCAGCTGGTGCCACGGTCTCATAGTCCTCCATACTTATTTGTGTGCATCAGAAACTCTGAAATGGACATGATATTTAAGCATAAATCCATAACTACCATCTTTGGCTGTTTATTTGCATTATTCCTTCACAAAATCTGCTTTGCTGAGAAAAGTAAGTAACTCTTGTTTCAGTTTTTAGATTTGCTAAACTATTGTCAGCAACGCTATTGTGTCGGTATGATGTGTCAATCTTTCTCTGTGGGTATTTTTTTATGATGTAAGATTTCAGCTCAGTCAGTGGAAATAAAAAGACGCCATGTCTTTTCATTGTCTACAGACGACTGGAATGTAGCTTCAAAATATGTCTAGTGGTTCAAAATGCTTTCCTACGTGACAGATAAGGAATTGCCCTTCAAAAACTTTAATTTATTATAAAAACTGCTTAGCCTACAATTTCAGAAAAACAGCATTAGGCTCATGCACTTCTAGAGTGCAAATGAAAACTGTCGATTTAATTTATTTTAATCACATACAGTATCTGTTCATATGCATTTACAAATACAGACAACAAATGTATTATATTAATGTATTAACTGTAAAATATTAATTTCTACAAAAATATTTTTATTATTTTTGCTATATCTGCTATAATATGGTTAAAATGGTAACATTTGTTTTCTCTCCGCAGTTTGTACAGTCCCCTCCGAGCCTGTGACAATTAAAGAGAATAACACCGCTGACACAGTCGTTGTCCATATTAACACAACAACAAAGGATATAACGCTGAATCTCACAGAGAATCCTGGGAATGCCTTCGATCTGAGAGGTTCAGAACTGATAGCAAAGAAAGGCCTAGACTTTGAAGTATGTTTATTTCATGACTTTCCATTGTCTTGTGCCAATTTGAGTAACAAGACCATGATGACACTATTAGAAAATCCAGCTAAAACCAGCTTCAAATGGTAGTTATGTTGACACGGTTTCTAGCTGGTTATTCATGGTCAGTATCTGATTGATGATCACACTACCAGACATTGGACCTGGTATAAACGTGGTAGACCAAACTGAACAAACCATCTACCATCTTCCGAATACCAGCTTGACCATCGTAAACTGATTTGACTTTGGTTTAGCTTGATTTGGCTCACAACGAAAGATCACAAAAGTTCAATCCTAACTTCAGCTGATATTAAACTGTTTTCCAGACACTTTCAGGTCCTGAAGAACTAACTGTCCAGATCCGATGTAATAAAACTGGCTACAGAAGTGTAAGTTACTCACAATTGCAATTACAATTATGGATTCTATGCAGACGAATGCAGAGCACAAAATAGTCTTAGTACTGAATAAAATATGAACCCATATGTAATTTAGAAATTAAAAAAAGTTCTAGTATTTATCATTTGTTTGGAGGTTCCACTTGATATAATGTTAACCTAGTTAACCTGGGGGGGGGGGAATTCATATTAATTTGTATATTTTATCTACAGATCACTCTGACTGTGATTGTTCGTGTTGAGAATATCAATGACAACCCTCCATCATTTGGCAAGAACGAGTATACACTTGACATAAATGAGGTGAGAGCATATGGTTATTTAACATTTGTTAAATGTTTTAAATGTTGATCCAGGTGCATGTTCATCTTGTTGAAAGCACAATTACATACATAGTGAAGTCAGACAACTTGCTCATCATTTCTTTAATTCAACTGTCAAAGTGAGAAGGCTGCAATTCTAGTCCCTTCTAATGCCGTTCTAATGTTGCATTTTATGTGTATTGCACAGCTTACACCTGTTAATAGCAGCATTGCCCTGATTGAAGCAATAGATGATGATTCGGAGGTTCTGTATTATTCTATGGAACCAACTTTGGTAAGAAATCAATTCATTTTCTCTAATAATATAATGAAAACGTATTTCAAGAATTGTTTACCCCATAATAAGTCTGTCATTATTTTCTCATCTTCATGTTATTCCAAATTCATATGGGCTTGTTCAGTAGACCACTACAAGAGAAGATGAGCAGAAATCAAGCTGCTCTTTTTCATACAAAAAGAAAAAAAATGATAATAATAATGTAAAAGCATCAAAAACATGATAACTGTGCAGTTACAAGACATTTGAAGTCATACACTAGCTTTGTGTGAAAATGAATGAGTGAGACGAAAGTTCAGCCTCTTACCCTCATGTTGTTCATCTTCAAAAAGACTAATTAATGTATTTTCTATGAAATCAGAGAAGTTCCTGTCCTTGCATTGAAATGTTTTTATCCAAAACTACAGCTTGCTTAAATGCTTCAAAATGACATAGTAAACATAATCCATATGAATTTAACGGTCTAGTCCATGTCATTTAAATCCCTTTTTATGATAAGCATGTAAGGTGAATAATTCATTCACGTACAAACATTAATCAACACACATATAACACATCAAATATGGACAATGCAAGCTCAAACAAGCATACTTGCAACCTTGTCTCATCAGATATCTTGGATTAAAGTCAATTCAAAACGAAGGAAATCAAATAAACTGTGAGAATGTAGAGCTATTGGTTTGGGTTTGAAACAGTATGAGTAAATGACATTGTTTGCATATTTGCTTGAACTATTCCTATAATACAAACATCTCTTTACAGAATAGATACTTCAGACTTGAGACCATGTATATACCAAGCATCCTTGTGAACAAGATTTTAGATTACGATGTCATCCAGCAAGTGAAAATGATCTTGTATGTGCAGGTGTGTAAAAATTGTACTGTTTCATGTAAAGGTGATCATTTGAGACATTCTCTCCTGATCTGACATTTAACACAAACAATTCTTGCCACTTACAGGATACTCCACCACCGCCACAACTGGGTGAACGCTCTTTCACAGCTTCAGCAACCATCATCGTCAATATTATAGACATTGATAACCGTCCTCCCTGGTTTCAACCATGTACAAGAGTAAGCAGTGGTAATGCCAAACTCTGCCTGAGCCTGGGATACAAAGGCAGGGTAACCCTAACAGAGAAACAGGTATCTTTTCATTCCTTTTTGTGACCATGAAGATAGTTCACCCAGATATTAAAATTAGCTTAAAATTTGCTTATCCGTAGGCCATCCAGGATGCAGATGAGTTTGTTTCTTTGTCAGAAAAGATTAGAAGAAATTTTGCAGTAGCTACATCACTTGCTAACCAATCACCATCACTTGCTGCAGTGAATGGGTGCCTTCAGAAATAGAGTCCAAACGTCTGATAAAAACATCACAATCTAAACAACAAACTCCAGTTCAATTAACATTTTGTAATGCATGCTGCATGTTCATCAGAAATCAGTACAAAGTTTTTGTAATTGCTTCAGGCTAAAATATGAATCCTCTATCCATACTATTATGCATAGGACTTATAATATAGCCATACTGTTAGAGACAGTTTAAAGGTGCCATAGAATGGAAAACTGAATTGACCTTGGCATGGTTGAATAATAACAGTTCAGTACATGGACATA
>JAUCMS010000127.1:25431432-25445606 GCA_032357445.1 Enteromius radiatus
TACTGATATGCAAATGAAATTAATAACGCAGTATGAAAACATTCTAGAAGTAATGAGTTTATATCATCAACTCACCAAATATTGCATAATATTAGAATTTTAGCTATTTATTAGTGCTAATTAAGCACAACTAGAGCAACCTTCAGGGGTCTTGGTCACCACAGTAACCAAAGTCCTTCTCCATCAGTTGCTCAGTATAACCAGGAGGTCAGCTCAAGAAAGACATGAGACTACATGTTTCTGTGACCCTTCTTCCACTAAGGGTAACTTTTTGGGAGATTGTTTTGACTCCTAAACACCTTTATATATATATATATATATATATATATACACATTAGCTGGGCTGCCACATATCCGCACCTAGACTCGCAGGGGTGTCATAATGTTCGGAAACAGTATAAGTTATCGTCACTCAGCCGTTTCAAACTTCTTTTTGCCCTCAAACGAAAAAGAGCTTAATTTGAAGTATATTAGGGCCATAAGATGTGTGCTTTTCCAAATCCTGCCCATTCGATTGTATTGGCCACAGGTTATTTTCACTCGAAGTGTAATAAGATCTAGGTGAGCGTGATTTCACCAAGTACAAGATGTTCCTGGATCAGCTATCCTTTCCCACTGATTTTAGGCATGGATTTTGGGTAGAGGTAGGTTTAGGAGTAGGGATTGGGATAAGTCTATATTTTTGGACAGTAATGTTGATCCAATGGTTTTTTTTTTTTTCAAAAGATTTTTTTTTTTATTGTTAATAAATTTGCAAAGATGTTAAGAATCAGTTTTTTAGCTTTACCATTATGGTTTATGGAGTGTAAGCTGATGTGGAAAATGAGCAATGTAAAGCAGTTTAACATAAGGCAAAAACATAATTAAACATATGAATACTTCCACAAAGCACTCTATATTTACATTCATTCATTTATCAGATAGTTTTATCCAAAGTGAGAAGTAATATATACGACAAAGTATTTAATCCTGAAGTGGCAATGACATGAGAAGTGCTTATAAGTTTTAGACACTGTTTAAAAAAAGTACAGGCTAGAACCATAGACTGTAAAAAGAAAAACTGTGAAAACACTAAAGATGTGCATAGCCATTTCTTGACCCTGCTGTCTGGCTGGAAATTACATTTTACCATCCAGTAACAGTAAATTTGAAAATATGATCTTGTGCCTTTGTGCTTGCTCACCAGTCAAAGGCCTGCCTAATTATCAAGTTTTTAGCAGACACTGCAATATTTATTTTGTGGCATTTGCAAATCATGACAACATGACTTGATCCTATAGCCATCTGAGCACTATTTGTTCATATTCTACCAGCATATCTGCAAGGTCTTTTGGCCTTAGGCTATTAGCCTATTGTGGGTTCAAGTCCCACCTGGGTCGACTTCAACAGATTACTTCAAGAGATTGTCTATGGTTTTTTTGGGGGGCAGTCGTGGCCTAATGGATAGGGCTTGTAACACAAAAGTTGCCAGTTCGAGTCCCAGGTCCGGCAGGGATTGTGGGTGGGGTTAGTGAATAATCAGCGCTCACTCCACCTTCAATACCACGACTGAGGTGAGACCCTTGAGCAAGGCAACCATACCTGGCCACATGTCACGTCCTTTCCTCCTCAATATACTAGCATTTTGTATGAGCTCAAACTGTCTTTGGGGCGACCAGTAGGAAGTTCATTATTAATCTATCCTGCTGGTGATGAATGCATGAAAAAGTGTATTTGAGTCATATTTGGACACAAAGGATATAATTTGTGCCACGTTATTCACATTTTAGTATAGACTGATTTTCAGTTATTGCTGTTACGTGGGCCCTGAAGCTAAGATCAGATTCCACAATGATATTAAGATGACTTAACCAAGGTGCATATACCATATATTGCACAATATATCATATATATTATCATATATTGCACAAGGTGTCTAATAGAAGGGCACTTCCACACATCCATTAACAAAGTGTCCATGCAAAGTTCATTTCAAGGAAGTAAATTTATTGTTTATGGTGTACATGTGACCCACAGTGGTGAATGCTATAGCAATTAATTTTAAAGAGAGATGGGATGGAAGATTTTTTTTAAATTTTAGCGAGAAAACAGTTTTATGCAGTTTGGTAAATTATGTGGTGGCGCATCTTACCCTACTCTCTGTCTCCTGAGGAAGATGAATGTTAGTGATGAATATTATGAAATGTCTTCTTTTGTTTTCTGCAGAAGGAAGAAAGTCATAAATGCTCTAAATTGTATTAAGAGTGACTGATTAGAGAATTTTAATTTTAGGTGGAGTATCCCTTGAATAATTATATTGAAATAAATATAATATGATACAATTCATATCAATAAATTACTATAAGTCATATACAGAATGAATACAGTTTTGAAAGCATCAATTCATTGCTCAGAATATTTTTACATTTCATTTTACATTCACCTATTCACATTTGTATATCAACTTACATATTGTAAATTCACTAGCACACAAAAAGTGACAATGAAAATATGAATAAAGCAGTGCAATTTCAGATTCAGGATAAAACCTATAGGCTCTCTTATTTTGTTCTTTTTTTAGCCATTATGTCTAACTTGGACATGTATATATTCAGTATGCATATGGGAAAATAAAACACCTTTAACTGTTTGGTTTGTTTAGTTCACCAGAAAAAAAATAATAATAAAAAAGAAGAAGTCTACTGTTTAATTAGTTGACACAATCTGTCTGAAGTCCTGTGAATGTTGTTAGTATAAGGTCGGTTGTCTGGATTGTTGTGAGCGTTGTGCGTCAATCACGTTTAAATGAATTCCAGTGTGTGCGTCATCCAGGTTTTGATTGCTGCCTCGACTGTATCCATGTAGTTTTCCAGCGTTCGAGATGACAGGCGAGGACATGCGCCAAAAGAAGCTATGCAACATTTTCCTAAACTCCCGTCGCATCAGACAATACAAAACTGGATTTAAACAGCTATTAGTATGAGCAAGACAAACAGTCACGGGGAAAACATAAGTATGCACCATGTAGTATGTTTTGTCCCAGTGCACCGCGTTCAGTTTCACCAGCACGCCCCAGAGGGTGATCGCATGGTTTGGCATCCAACATATGAAGAAAGAGAGGACCACTACCGTTACAGACTTTGCTACTTTCGATCGTCTTCTTTGACGGGTATTAATGCCCCTCTTTCGGATAAACCTCAGCAGTAACAGATAACACACCGAGAGAATGAACATGGGCATGATAAACGCAATGACAATTTTCTGAAGGTGATACAGAGCGAGCCAATCCTGGCCATCTGGGAACTTCAGGAGACAGAGTTTTTCACCTGCAACAACTGTCACGGTGGAGAAAATTGAAGTTGGAGCTGTCGCCACAGTCGCCAAGATCCACAACAAAGCACATACCCACTTCACAGACACTGACTTCTTTCGAGAAGGGATCTTTAAAGCAGATGCGACAGACCAGTAGCGCGTGATGCTCATCGCGGTGAGGAAAAAGACACTGGCGTACATGTTCATCACAGTGACTGATAAAATGATCTTGCACATGGCGTTACCAAACGGCCAGCTGAAATCCAACGCCGTATCTACAGCCCAGAAAGGCAAGGTCAACACAAACTGAAAGTCGGTCACAGCTAAATTGATGACAAAGAAATTAATGATGGATTTCTTTCGACCTTGTCTTATCTTCATTAGGAAAAACACCAAAAGGTTCCCGACCAAACCCACGGCGCACACCGCGGAATAAACCACCGAGATTATAATCCGCAGGACGAGGCTGCCGTCGGCAGTCACATCTATGTCTTCCAGACTGCTGAACTTGTGCTGATCCGTTAAACTTCTGTTTAAAGTTCCCCATCCGCTTTGGTTGATAATGTCACCCATTGTTTCTGAAGGAAACTCTCCAACAGGTGCCTGGTGGACAAAGGTGTCTGCTGATCGCATCTCAGTTAGTCTCACATTGTTTCACACAGAACATAAACAGTTTCTGATGGAAATGGGTTCCCATAGGTGTAAACTACGTGTTTTGAACACGTAGAGCACCTGACAGCCAGCGTTTTATGCAGAAGCGCGCTGGGAGCGCCCGCCTGTGAAGCGCGCGCACTGGATAACTTACAGCCGTCCTCTTGACGTCATGTCATGTCATACAGATTTGAGGAAAGATGACCAAATAACACAAGATTCTAAAATAGACAAAAACAAAAAAAATCGAAAAATAAACTGAAACCAAACGAATAAGCAACAACGATTTAATGTAGGCTAGTATACACCGTGCCTAGTAGCTTATTGTTACATTTAATAGTCATAGTTATTTAAATGCAATATCAAATGATTTAACATTTAATGCTACTATATTCAATATTACCTTCGTGGATTGTATGTTATGTTAATGTTTGCTTTTTTTAGTTCCTGTTGATAGCTCATACTACTCTTAAAGTCAATAAAGCCTTATCGTGTATCATCTTATCATATATCATCTTCAGCCTCTGCAATTTACAATGGTAGATAGGAATGGCTTCGTAAATTTATATTAAATTTGTTTGCTGGCCGTTGTAACCACCAGAGGGGGCACTTGATGGACACTCAGCATAAATATCAGCAGCTGTTTAGTTTGCTGCTACACCCTTAAAATTAGCTAGCATTGTCAGATTTTCACTTTTCAGATATTAAATTTATGGATGAAATGTCAGGTAGCGTGGAAGATGGTGGGACAGGTGCACAATTAGGCTACTTGGTAGGTGTTAAAGGGATAATTCACCCAAAATGAAGATTCTGTCAACATTTACTTTGATGTTGTTTCAAAATTGTGACTTTTTTCAGTGGAACTATATATTTCCATATATTTCCATAGTGCAAATAAACAAATGATAATGATGATAGTCAAAGGATATATAGGCTATGGGCATATGGCAATATCCAACAATGAATTGCATCATAGAAAATGGCATTATTATTAATAGCCTCGACATGGATACAAAACATGCCCTCTTGCATTCAGAAAATAGCTCCTCGGAGCTGAACGGAACTAAACAGAATGTAAATCGACTTTATAGCTGTAACGACAAGGGAATGGACGTTCTTGAAGCAAGACAAACGCTGTATTCATATAGCTACCAACATACCAACGCACAGATTAAACTCAAGAACGCGTCCCGTGATTGTGTTCATTTACAAACGGCAGAATTATGAGATAGGACTCATTTGATTGAGTATAAACACAGTAAGTACTAAACAAAGGACTGGAGTAGGGCTGACACACTAAACACAAAGACAGGGTCCTCCTACGAGAAGAGCGAGAGGGCGGAACTTTTACAAAGTTCTGAAACACAGTTCGCTGTTCTTCTGTGTGCGGCACCAGAAACTGCAGCCGTCCCAGCTGAATTAACGGAGTCCAAAATCGCCCATGCACCGGATTCACAGACTTTATCGTGCTACATCATTTGTCTCGGACTGATGACCATTGCAGATCTCTGGCTTAATAAATGCAGTAGCGTTCTTTTGTGTGATGGGTCCAAACTATCGATGCATAAGGCTGAGGCAGAAGTTACAATTAAAACTATCACAATTTAAATGGACTGTAGATGTACCAGGAGTGATCTGTCTTCCCTTTTGTGCAGTTTGACATGATGGTTCAGCTGGACTACGGCATTAAAGTTTTGGGACCAGCAAGTTTCTCTCTCTGCTTTGTGATAACAGCTGGGCTTCTGTCCTTGTTCGAGAGCACAACAGCTAGCGGATACAATCAAGACACAGGTGAGTGGGTTGAGCTTGTGTGTCATTGTAGTCCCACGCTGTGATTTGTAGCATTATTTGTTTCTTTGTCAGATGATGTGCGCGTGTGCGCACGATGGTGTATAAAGTGCACCATAAAGATAGTTCATAGAGAATATTGCTTACCTTCTGGGTTTAAAATGGCATTTTTTCATTTTTCTCAACCTTGGTTGAGGTTGTAAAACATTAAGTGGGGTAATAGCAGTAATAGGAAAAATGGCTTAACGATTTAGTGCAATATCACTGGAAACATTGTTATAATTTGTTTACAGATGCCACTTGTCAAATTTTGTTAACATTGACATACAATTAAAAACTCTTAAAAACTCATTCATGCACTTGTAAGTGACATATGTTTGTCTTGATAGTGTATACACCCCTCACTCCATATCCCATTTCTTGGAGGTTACTACCCCTAATGGTGTTTCCCTCTGCTTCCACAATCATGTAGGTCAAATCAACAGGGCTGCCAATGAACAGACTGAACTCATGTAACAAAGACTGTTCAAATGTTTGTACTACAGAGTCTCTAGGGAAATATTGGAATATGGAGAATGCAGAAGTTATTTTAGTCTTTACTCTACCACATAATTGCTATAAATCCTTCTGTAAGTTTATTATTTTGCTCTGTTGTTTGAACAGAATGACATGCTTCAGCTTGCCTTTTTTATGAAAATTCATGGATTTATTTAATGAATTATTCAATGTACAGTTCGATTACTTTGAAAGTCACAGGAATTTAAATTATTTGCTTATTAAAACGTATGCTGTCAGTCACACAATCCTGAAAAATCAGTTTAAAAAAGTTTGATGAATTGTCTTTGAGTGTTGCTTTTTTATTTCTAACATGGTTATTTGCTAGTATAAGCTCTGTAGTTGTGGTTTACTTACTAGGTTAAGCCAAAAGAATCTATCCATGATACAGTATTCTAAGGCTGTTGCACCAGCTGTAGGCCTAGTTATGAGTAGGCACTAAGTTTATGTAGTGCTATTTGAGCTTTTGGACCATTAAACTTAGCTGAAGCATAACTCTATGTATAACTAAATATTTACAGAAGACCCTGAACAGCAGTAACTGCTGGAATAATGAGCACATCTCTTGCCTGGCAGACATTAATCCTTTAATTCATTTACATTTGAGAGAATATTACGTAAATAGCTGATCTGAAATAACAGTTTGGTTACCTCAAGTAGATTAGCAATCTCTCTGTAAAGTAATTAGTAGTTGAACAGTAGTTAAGTAGTAGTTAATAGGCCCCAAGTGTGAAATCTACATCTGATTTTAAGTACCTACTAAGAACCCTATTCGAGTTTCTGTATGGCTCAGATCAAATGTGAATTTTTCATCTATTTTGAGTTTTAGCACTATTCTATTTAACTATTTCACTTCATGTATGTGACCGCTTTTTATCCTAATAGTTGTTAACCTTTTGTTTTGGCAGATAGTTCTCCTGATGGATTTCCCAACTATGAAGTTGTGCATCCTATCAGAGTGGATTCATCGGGACATTTTTTGTCCAGTCATGTGTCCCACCGTGTGAGTCGAATTCAAAGGAGAGAGACATCAAAAAACAAAGAGAGCCTGGCCCAGGTTTTTTACCATCTTCAGTATGGTGGTCAAGACCTGCACTTTAACCTCACCCTAAACCCTTATCTAGTAGGGCATGGATTCCTCACAGAGTGGAGATATGGTGGGCTGCAAAGGTCTATATTAAACAGCCAAGGCCACTCTCTCTGCTACTTCCTGGGAGATGTCTGGAGCAGCACATCGAAGTGGGGTCAAGCAGCTCTGAGCACATGCAATGGCCTGGTGAGTTAAAGTTAAAGGGTTATTTTTTTGGTTTTGGGAGTCACCAACAACAGGTCGACTTGCATGCAAGGTCAAAAAACACTTTCATTGTTCTATAATATGTATTTATTTTTACTTTACTTGCTTAACAACTCCCAAACCGTTCGCTTAACTTTTTATTTTTCTAAACCCTTCCTCTGCGTGATGATAATCTGTAGTGATCAGTGCGATTGGTCACATTTTCATTTCATCATGCCTGCTTTTGTACTCCAAAAGTGGCACCTAGTGTCAAGGAATGAATTTGTATTTTTATTCAGACCAACTTGAAAAGACCAACATGTGGGCAGCAATATGCTAATGTTTCATGTTGACTCAACATGAAACGCTCAGGAATTCTTTTTAAAAACATCTTGTTTCAACAATTCAGAGTCGTCTCTTTCTTTTGAGAGACAATATCTTTTTTTTACACCTAAAAAAACCTAGTGATGAATCTGTAAGCTCCCCTAGAAGTCCTTAGTGACCCCTTCATAACAGGGCCTGGACAACTTTCCCAGAAGTCTCCCGTAATGACAGCTTTGTAAATAGGTTAATGGTAGAGGTTAGAGCAAGGGCTAAGGTTATGACTGTTTGACAGAAACATTGTTTCAATCCAAACAAAGGATGTTGTTACAGGTGATCCATATAATCCAGAAAAATGGCTCCCTTGGTTAAAACCCATCAAGCAGCTTACACAAACAGCTCACCCTGTCTTTTTTATATAAATAAGGAGCAAACTGATTTAGGCATAACACTTGGTCAATTTATGTTATTAAATAAATAGGCTACATAAATTATTTGATTGTATAATTTGTATGTAATGTCTGTATTAAATTAATAAATTATGGTGGAGTGGCAAAGGTGTTTGTCTGATTTTGAAATTAATGAGGTTGTAAACATACATCATTTAATTTTAAAAAATGAGTTGGTTCAGTGACAAACACAACTTTCACATGCATCTTATTAACAAATGAACCACATGAACTGTTTGCGTCATCATTTAGTTTAACAGCAAAATGTTAAAATTTGAAAACTTCAGCATTTAGCTGAATTGTGCATATGCAGACTTGTGTTATATATATATATATATTTTTTTTTTTCATGCAATAAATCAGCGCTCTGTAGTAAGTAGGGTTTTTTTAGCATGTTCACCTTCCCAGGTGCTGCTAAGTCTCATTAGCCTCATATCAAGCTTTATTTAGAGTGGTTGAGAGTAGAGAATCTGGGCCAGGATAGCATAAAAATAAAAATAAAACCCACAAGACACTGAAAGAGAGCAGTCATCCGAAGCGGGTGGTCATGAAGATGTTTGAATGGATGGTTGCTGGATATTGATGCAACACACTCCTAGCATCCCTTTCATGTTATAAAATTTGATTTAGTGTTGCTCCCAAAAAAATTATAGTATTTATGAATTAATAATTCATTATGTTTTTCTTTTAATACATTTTACATAAAAAAAAATAAATATTTACAAGCCTTATTAAAAATATATTTTTCCTTTGTGTAGTTAATTATCGACCCTAACTTATGGCAAAAGTTAAAGTTGTTACCATTCTGAGTAACACTCTGTTTAAATAGGAATAATAAGTAGTAGGTGCCATGTGGCAAAATATACGACCGCAGTGAAACGAGACTCAGTGGATTGCATGGATATATGCTGTTTAATTTTATGTCACGTCACTTTGACCTTGTATGACCAGACAGGGCTGTTCAAGCTCTCAGAAGAGGAATTCTTCATTAGTCCGCTGGAGTCAGCACAAGAAAAGTCAGTCCCACAGGCTCATGCAGTCTATAAGCGACATGCTGTCCAATCAGAACACCAGCTGGTGCAGCCTCTCTTTGGGGAGCACACAGCTAACGTGACCTGTGGGGTCAGAGGTAAGACTTTGGGGCGTAGAATTTAAAGTGGGTAAATAATTTATGAGCAGATGTCTTTCATGATTAAAGCTCATCATGCATTAATGATCCAAGGTCATTTTTAATCATCTTTAGATCCTTTAGGAGGGGCAAAGCAGGTGGAGAGGCAAAGAGAGCGCTGGGAGAGACGGCAACATCGCAGACGGATCAGACAGCGCTCCATAAGTACTGAGAAGTGGGTAGAGACTCTGGTAGTGGCTGATCCTAAAATGGTGGAGTACCATGGGAGCAAAGGAGTTGTGAGCTATGTGCTCTCTGTCATGAATATTGTGAGTAACAGTCTTATCTATAAATAATTAATGGTGTTTTCCAAGGCACGCACAGCTATTACTGTTGCTTGTACTTTTTAGCCCTTAAAGAGATCACTGTCCTGTCATTATTTACTAAGCCTCATGTCATTACAAAACTGTAAAGTATGTGTATTTTTTTTAAATAGTGTTTTTTTCATGGTTTACATATTGCAATTCTTTTTGAAAAAAGGTAATTGCAACTTTTTTATGTTACTATTCTGTAAGTTTAGGAAGTCAAGTCAAGTCACCTTTATTTATATAGTGCTTTTAACAGTACAGAGTGTGTCAAGGCACTTTATAGTATCAAATAGAGTGTCAGTAATGTATAATGACGAGATTAAACACTATTTTTCGTTTAAAGGCATTTGATTATTGAATTCAGAGACGTCATTGTCCAGCTCAGTTAAATAGTAAGTTAATCGCTGGAAATTAAGTCTGTAAACTGAGATGTAAACTCAGAGAAGAAGTCAGAATTGTATGAAATAAAATAAAGTCACTTTTTTATTGGTAATTACATTCCAAGTTCTCAAGCACAGATGATTAGAATGGTCTGCACTGATATTTCAATGTACTTGTCAATTATGGTTTTCTTTTAGAATAACCTTCTATACTGCAATTTTAAGTATTAAACTTCTGCATATTTCTCATTCATGTGACACTTTCTGCCATGGTGTTCTATTACTTTTCAAAGCAATCAGATTTCTGAATTTCATCTGGGGAATGGTTAGGCAGTTGAAAATAATCCCATGATCAAAGCATTCACTTTCATTCACTAGCTTTGAGATTTTCCACAAGCATTCCACAACTCACATTTTCTTACACCATGTTCATCCAGCTTATTCATTTTATTGCTGATTACTAAAGTAGACTACTTCTATTTATATGAGCCAATGTATGAATAGACTTGTTTCTTAGTTTAAGATATTGTCAGTCTTCCTTCTTAGTCTCCACATTGTCAGGAACACCCATGGAGAGAGTTTCTTTTTTTCATTCTTAACTCTGATGTCTTGTTTCAAACTATCCTCATTTCATCCCTTCAGCTTTCACGTCGCTGACTCTCTTCTCCTCAAATAGCTACAGTGTGCCTTTAGGCAGCACTCTTTCTGCTAGTTGCTCCTGAGCTGGATCCAAGTCAGCTGACCGTGTTACTGATTCAGTCGGTTAGGTACATGTTCCAAAATATCCTGTGTATACTTTGTCTGGCTTCTGTTTTTATGGAGGGAAAAGCCTACAGGGAAAAAAGTTTTCCATTCCAGACACTTGGTTGGTATTGAAGAACATTCTATAAAGGGGAAACATTCCATTATCCTCAGTTTCCTGCCAGGCTTCTTCTCTTGTATGTCTGTTCTTCTACAGTACTAGCGTACAACAAGAGTTGGCAGGAGATTAGGTTTGGCGATATAGAATCAACAATTTTACTTGTTTTTGTGTATTGTTGAGCAGGCTAAAGAGGGTAATAAACCAATTCAGAATCAAAGTGAGGAATACAGCAACAGTAAGTAAAATAGGCTGTTGCGTACAGTAAATGGTTTAGACACAAATGTTCCACATTTTAGTAAGATATCTTTCTGTCTAGGAAGCAACATCCTTAAAGTGAGGTCACATTTACCATTGTTCTCTAAATCTTCTTTGGTCAACTATTGTCATAATCTGAGGAGATAAAAAAAAAAAGAAGGAAAAGAAAAAAATAGGCAAACACAGTGTATTCAGTTAACTTACTGTACGTACTATACAGCCTGTCCTCCAACAAAAAACGACTCTATAGGTCGTTTTGTAAGTACCGTATTGCGACAGTGTTGCATTGCATCTGTGAGTTTTGTTTAAATGCAGCATGTGGACTTTCCACACTGATCTCACTGTGATTACAACGTATTTTAGTAGGTGTAATTTGTACGAATGACCACTAACCCACCCCTAAATCTACCCGTTACAAAAAGGCAGCAAAATCATGTTTCATAGGGATTCACTAGCGCATGCATCCCCTGGGTTCAAACCCACAATCGCTCTACAACCTGAGCTACACCAACCCTGAATCACATGGCCAATAAAATAGTACAAAACATTAATATGCAAATGTTCTGTTGCCGATGGGGGCGCAATTGTTGTATACGCTCTGATGGGTCGTATTTCACTGCTATTGTAGAAACGACCCATACAAGTGTATTAGTTGGAGGACATGCTGTACTATAGCCTGTTGTTGGCAGTTTAAGGAATCAGTAGAGAGGAAGAGTTATTTGGGCTTCAGGCACCATTGAGCTCCTGAAATCCCCTCACCAGCAAACATACTGCACCACTGCTGATACATGCCTTTTTACTTAATATGTCATTACAAGGACAATTACAGAATTACATGTAGTTTGTATTTTCTGAACATAATAAGATTTGTCACACTATTTCTTAGATGGTCTGAGTGGTTGTTATTTAATTGCAAGCAATCCCTAATTGGGTTTTGGGGTGTTCTGGAAGGTCAAAAGACAAAAGCCATATCTAGAGACCTGAATAACATAGAATATCTAGTTATTATATGTTATTCAGGTCTCTAGATATGGCTTTTGTCTTTTAATACATGTAAATCTTAAAGATTTTCATGTGTTTTATCCGTCAGGATACTTTATTTTAAGGTTACACCATTAGTTGCTTATTAGCATGCATTTTTGCTAGAATATTAGCCATTTATTAGTGATAATTAAGCACATATTAATGCCTTTTTCAACACGACCTTATTCTACATCCCTAATCCTACCCAATACCTAAATTTAACAACTACTCTACTAACTGTTAATAAGCATAAATTAAGAATTTATTGAGGGAAAGTGATAGTTAATATTTAACAAGTGTTACGAATTCCAGAGTGTTACCAAAAATAGTTAGCCAGATCACTGCTTGAAGAGAAACATGAAGAAACTAGATTCCATTCGTATCTGAAGCTTTAGCAAGGATGAGTTATGCCCAGATATGTACTAATTCATTGCAAAGACTAATGATCACAAGCTTTTTATTCATTTGCTCTACATCTCTCACCTTGCTAAATATATTTGCCAACATATTCCATGTAAGCTTGAACACTGCAGAGAACTGGAACATTAGTACCTGCAACCTGAAAAATCAAGGTATTATAATAAAGTTAACCAGACTTTGAGTGTGCCATAGACTCATCAAAGATCAGATTAATGTCAGCAGAAGTTGCTTCACCTCAAAAAGACAGAACGGCTTCAAAGGTGCCTCATTAATTCACTGGAACATTTTGTAATGAGCACCACAGTGCTCACATTTCAGACCACGTTTACCTCAAGGAGAGCTTTGATATGAGAGCAGAACTTCTAAGCATCTCACCAAGAGAGAATCTGTTTGTGCTAAACCCCTTAGTTCAATATCAGTATGTCAGTCATATCAGGTGTTCTTGAGTTCTTTCTGTGACTTATTTTGGTTACTTCTCTGCATAGAAATTCCTGTAGAGGTGGGGGAGGGGACTTCAGCTCCACTGTCTATTATCTAGCCCCCTTGAAAGATCTGCAATTATCTTGGCTGTCAACATTAAGTATTACCGTTCCCTCTAGTCTTTGGCCAGATTATAGACAACATAAGGCTCCACACAGCTGTCACAGATCCTCTATTTTTTTTTTTTTTTACTTTCATTCAGATGCTCTCCGTTCCAGAAGAAGAAAGATTTTGACCTACAATGTTTAAGACACTACAGTAGAAGAGAGATAATATTTCAATTATATACAATGTCATAAGTGAGAATGTTGTGTTTTATAGGTGGCAGGCTTATTTCGGGATGCCAGCATTGGAAATGCCATCAACATTGCTGTTGTGCGTCTCATTCTGCTGGAAAAGGACGAGGTAAGTGAAACAACAAAGCAATGATGCAAAACCTTGCTCTAAAAATACATGGCAGACAGTCTGAGTCAATATCATTGCTGCAGACTATGTACACTATAACCACGTACACACTGCAAGGTTTTGGTGGTGACGGCTGCATTTAAATCTGGGAATGAATCACCTAATTCAGGGGTCTGCAGCTGTTTTTGATTGATGTTGGTAATCACTGTTCTTCACTTTTTGCTTTGATGGCTTAACCTGAGGAAGATCCCTATATGTGTCACCACACGAGTTTCTAAAGACAAAGAGAAAGAATATACACTACCGTTCAAAAGTTTTAGAACAGTAAGATATTTAATGGTTTTTAAAGATGTTTCTTCTTCTCATCAAGCCTGCATTTATTAGATTAAAAGAAAAGAAAATCCATAAAAAACTGTAATATTGTGAAATATTATTTCAGTTTAAAATAACTGTTTTCTGTGTGAATAAATTTTAAAATGTAATTTATTCCTGTGATACAAAGCATCATTACTCCAGTCTTCAGTGTCACTTTCAGACCTTTCAGA